>LR812534.1:36508113-37083384 GCA_903798195.1 Danio kyathit
TCTCATCTTGAGAGCTGACAATAACAAATTCCAAATGCAAATAGCACATATGAAATAAACTCTGGACCTTTTATCTGCTTATTGTAATTGGGAAAATGAGGGAATAACACACACACCTGGCCATGGAACAGCTGAGAAGCCAATAGTTCAATTAATTATGGACACTTAACACTGTTCACCTGATTTCGAAATACCCTCAAATTAAAGCTGACAGTCTGCAGTTAAAGCACATCTCGTTCGTTTAATTTTAAATCCATTGTGTTGATGTATAGAGCCAAAAATGTTAGAATTGTTTCGATGTTCCAATATTTATGGACCTAACTGTGAATCCTGATTACAGTGCAGTAATAGCATCTAATATTAAATTCTGCAGAAAGTTCAGCCAGTGATAAAGCAAATACGTGTTTTATTCTTTTACTCGTATTGTAAAATGTTCTAGTTTTTAGCTTTTAAAAAAATCAGAATTGGACTTGAAAAAAAGTCAAGATCAGTGCATTTGTGATGCATACACTCATTACCGGCTTGAAGTAAGAAGGTCAGAAGAGTTTGAAATGTGCACAGTCTAGAAGCAATTTGTATCTGAATGGCATTTGGGTTTTGGGGCAATTGATTTTCTCATGTTTACAGCCTTAAATGGATTTAGGTGGTGTCCTGTTTGTGCAGGCGTCTCATGTGAAAGTGAATAGGTAGGTTTGTGCGCTTGCTTGTTTGTTTGTTTGTGTGTGTGGGTTCTTTGATCTGAACAACATGTATAACTGAAATAATGAGGCAAAAGAATTCTTATGTGGCCAGAAGCCAAAGCTTGACAATCTTCCAGACCTGATGTTTTGATAATGTCTGTGCACCAAATATTTTACTGTGGAGCTGCCATTTACCCAGATTGAACTGACTGAAGCAAGGAGACATGATTTATTTAACACTTTAATTAAAAAACACTGATATTTACTGCGATCTAATAAATGACAGATTCATGAAAATATGTATTTGTTTTTTTAATAAATCAGACTGCTGCATTTTACGAACTAATATGTCTTATTCACAAACTCAGTGCTATTTGTTTGGTCAACACTGTGCAATTACTGCCTATTATAAGCAGATGGTAAAAAAGAATAATGGTTAAGAAAGATGTTTGTTTACATTTGCCATTGATCATAGCACCAGTTTATTTATAAAATGATGAAAAAATAATGATGAAAAGCATTATATCTGGGACCATATCCAGGTCTGCAGTGCAGTCGAATACACTTTCAGCATTTCAAACAGTCAGTGGTAGAGAGAAACTGTAAGCAGAGAATCAGCCAAGACTAGAGATGCAAAGATCGAAGTGCCAGAAATCGAAACCAGTTTTTGTTTTTGGTTAATTCAGCTGATCTTCGCTCCAGACTTGCATAGAAACTTTGTTGAATTTGTTGTAGTGCATAGATTGTAAACAGAGTTAACAGAAGCCAGAAAAGTTTTGACGTTTTTGATTTAATTTATTTATTTTTTAATCTCTGCATAATGTGTAGGTCTATAAAATAAACAAACAAACGACGCAATCTCAATTGAAACCATTCTCCCTGGATAGATTCCCCCTGTGACTCCAGCCCACTTCTGTAAAGCGGCCTCTCCTAAAGCGGCTGCTATTTTAGTGTATGTTCAATCAGTTTAAATTTAATTTAGTTTAATTATTAATGTTTGTGATTGCCTTTGAGAGTTTAGTTTTAATTGATTAACTTACTGTAGGGAGAAAAGCGCTTTAGGCAAGGCATAAATAAATAATCAGATATGGTCTTGCATGTGTGTACATCTTTTCTGGTATATGAGTGGGAGAGACTGAGCATTTAAGCTAGTTGGAGAATCACACTTTCGCCTAATGAACGTGAGTGTCCCGCTTTTCCGTGTTGATTGGATCTCTTCATGTGGATGTAGATGTGTGTGTGTGTGTGTGTGTGTCGTTGTGCACATTTCCCCTCTCTGATGAGCTATTCATTTACCCACAATACACTCATCAGCCTCACACAGATAAACCCAAACAGTTATTACAGCCAAATGTGTGTGATTGAGTGTGTGTGTGTGCACACCAGCTGCGTTCTTTCTGTTTTAAAGGATTTTTTAAGACACAGCAGGAGGGGTCCAACTTCCTCGTACACACACTGCCCTTGGCAAAATCACTCCATCTCCAGAAAACAGCGAAATCCACTCCCAACCTCCGGCTTTCACTCCGAGACACATAAACACGCTCCGATATATTAGTTGACTGTAGCAGCGGTGGGTATTCAACCTGAAACAGCATAAAACAGCATTTTTGGTGAAACTACCCATAATGCATCAGTGCCTCTGCGTTTCAGTCATCTGATAAGTCTCTGTGCTGTTCTCATGCAGCACTTTCTCATTTAGATAAATAACCTGGCAAGGAGAAACTCAGCCGTCATCTGGAGTTTGCATTCGCAATAATTTCTCTCCCTCACACATTTGGCCTTATTTACGAAACACGAGCAGAACGAATTTCTGCTTAAATCCATTGTGTGTGAAACTGTCCTATTGAATTGAATGCAACAATTTACATAATAATGTTCTTATAGTGGGCTTGCACACATTCGTTTTACTTTTGGTACAAGAATATGGCCTGTTTTACATTGCGTGGTGAAGGATTACGTAAGCAAAGCAGTGTAAGCTGCAACAACATACTTATCACATCATGAGCTATAAAATAGCTAACAGGAGTTTCTGTTGTAATCATGCTATAATCTAATTTACATGGCGAGGGTGATCACATTAGCATCTAAATGGTAATTAATCGACATGGAGCCAAATGCCAAAGTGAAGGTTTGTTTGTTGCAGACTGCTTAAACATCTAGACCCTTTTATTCATTCATTCACTCATTTTCTTTTATTTTTGGCTTAGTCCCTTTATTAAGGGTCGCCACAGTGGAATGAACCGCCAACTTATCCAGCATATGTTTTTCTGCAGCGCATGTCCTTCCAACACTGACAAAAAACCTTTTCACTCTTGCATACACACACACACACTACAGTTTATTTGATTCACCTATAGCACATGTCTTTGGACTACAGTATATGAGGGGTAAACTGAAGGACAGGGGTGTTAGGGGTAATGCATTACAAGTAATGCGAGTAACATTACTTAAAAAAAAAAGTAATATTTGAGTTACTTTTTTGAAAATGTAACGTGAGTTACTTTTTAGTTTAATTAATTAGCTTTTAAAAAATAAAGGACTGAATTAAAATTAAAGTAGTCACAATGAATCACGCAGTCAATGAAAGAAAAGGAAAAGGGGATTGTCTCAATGGACAGTGATTTTACATGAGACAAACAGTACAAAAGTAGCAAACACATTGCTTTAAACTTTCAATAATCTGCATATATGGCATGTAGAGCTCTCGTGTCAGGAAGTCCTCAGATAACATCATCCTAATTTTTTATTTATTTTTGATGTTTGTAAATGTAAGTAGATAAATGTAGGTATAGGTTATACAGTACGTTGTTAATTGCAGAGCTCTTCTGAAAAAAAAAAACAAGTTCTTAAACAGGTCAAGCCTCAGTCAGGTAAGAAAAAGTAACACAAAAGTAACGCAAAAGTAACGTAACGCATTACCATAAAAAGTAACTAAGTAATGCAACTAGTTACTTTATTGGGGAGTAACTCAATATTGTAATTGTTGGTATTAAAGGAATATTTTTTATTTTTTATTTTTGTGTCTTTTTCTTTTCATCAAACAATTATTTGTATTGGTCATTTAAAGGTCATATATTAACTACAATTTTTCTCGAGTATGATATGTTTTGCATACTAATGAAGCAGAAGTAGATAAACGCTTGTCCAAAATTACATTCAGCTCTGCAGAAACTTCCTGTCAGCAGAAAGGTGTTAAAACTGAACAGAATATGTTCAGTTGAAAAAAAGTCTTATGCTTTTATTGTTGTGCAGAACATTCGTAGAAAATTAGGACTTATGTTTGGGGTGCGGCTATTAGAGGACTGGAGAATGATTGACAAGTGACGCATTTCATTAAACTCCACCTGTTAATATCAGGTGCCTATATAAGTTGAAGTCAGGAAATAAAAGTTGTTGCGCACCTCCTGAATGTAACTTTAGCATTGCATTGAGGATAACAGAAATCTGTGAATTGAAATATTCACTTGTATCCAATAAATTGTTACGATTTTTGACTTTGAAGAAAAACCTCTCCTGACCTTTTTTATTGAACACGCATGGAATTGATTGAATATTCCAACATAATGCATTACTTTCCAAAGTAACTTTCCCCAACACTGATTATTAATACACTTTTTACATGTATTTTACAATGCAGGTTTAATATAATGAGTTATATTTGTATGTTAATATTTATAACAAAATCATTCATTATTATTATTATTATTATTATTATTAATATTATTATTAGTAATAATAATAAAAATCTCCCTCAAAACTATTCACTATCACTTAACTGAAATGTTTTTGCAAGATTGATAGCCGGCCTGAATTCTTACTGCTATAAAGATGCAGATATATAATACAGAAATATAATCTCATGCATAACTTTTACATGCATGGATGGAATTGGTATTGAAAATCATATTAACTATATTATAATTAAAGATATTTTAGTTCCAGTATTGTAACAACACTATTGCAAAATCTTTAGTGCATTTTCCTCATGATCTCATGTGTTCAGTTCACGATGCGTGGCAAACATTGGCTCAGCATTAAACCTCTGCTTGCTCCTACGCTTCTGCATACTCACTTCTGCAGTGCTAATATACAGACTGCTGAAATAAAAACATGCAGCATTCATGAATAAGTAAAACCCTTGATTATGTATTTGCATTTTCAAGCGTTTTGCACCCTAAACTAATTATTAGTGTGCATTTTTAGCTCCGGTTACATCAGGTTGTTCTTCAAAATTCATCAGAACTTTATTACAGGTTAATAACATGGAATTTATGAGCGTTTCCCCTCTCATCCATCACTGGTCCCTATATACAAACGAGGGGGAAGATTTCAGTCCGCACATCACTCTAAAAAGTATTACACTTATAATCATTCTGGTGTGACTCTCTGCCCCCTCACATCCATTAGTAATGCCTGAGCATCCTGACTGATGAGCAGCTCTGTTCGTCAGGCCTGGGAATACTCCATCACACAGGGTGGGTGGCTGTCATTACCATAGATTACACGCTCTCGTTCCTCTTAAGATTACCTATATATGTGTGTGTGTGTGTGTGCATGTGTGGAGGTGTTTGCATTCAGAGCTGTGGGTTTGTTTACTCATCAGCCCACTGTGTGTTTTCCATGCTGATGTTCTCTGCGAGGGAGATTGTGTCAATATCGTGGATTTGCTCTCTGCTCCCAAAAAGCTGGCATTTTCCAAAACGGCTCGTCTGACAAAATCGCTGTGACTCATCAGGGCAGGTGTCAGTAATACGATATAATTTGTGCTGTAAAGTCACATCATGATGCGACTAGCCATCATCGCCCTCCTCCCACGTTCATCTGTGGCCTCATAATAATCGGGAAGACTGTAAAAGCACCCGCTCTGACACATACAGGGGTGTCAGTGTGTCAAAATATTCACATAAGATGATTATATGTTATGTAGCTTTATAAGCAGGTTATGGCAGTCAGTCGGCGTAAGATAAGTAGCTGGGTCGGCGCTAATTTGATATCATCAGCAACTGGTGTCACTGTCACATATTGAGACTGTAATTTGAATGATCTGTACTCTTTACAGCAGTGTTTATGTCAGTTTTTTCACCTGGAGAATTCTTCTGCCTGTCAAGCTTGCAAAATACTGAAGTTTGGTTTATTTTTGTTTTTTAAAAAATGTTTTTCTATTTGGCCTCCTAAAAGTTGTGTATAGTAACTGTTTGGGTATACTATTACCATAGATATATACACTAGATATTGCATACGGACCCTGAGCATGCATCAATAGCACCGCCACATTTGTGCAGTGCTCGCAGGACAAATGTCATTCAGCCTCACTAGTCAAGACTAAAGCCAATCTGAAGATGCTGGACTTTAGCGCTGTGTACAGGTGTAGTAATGAGCAAACAAAGAAAACAAAGCACAAAGGCATCACATTTCATAGGTTATTCTTATTTTTTTGTATGTTACGAACTGTTGATCATAGTATGTGCTAAGTATTGATGAGTATAGTGCTAAGTATTGATGATAATACAGTCTCTTACTGCAATGACCATAAGGCAAATTAGCACCAACTCGCACTAAATACCAGGCTTATGCTAGTTTTGTTGAATAAAAAAAGCAAAAAATGTTATGAAATGACAACAAGATGCTGCGCTGCTAGAAACTTATTATTGTCGGCTGAGTGTACGAGTCGTTCATAACGGAAATTCATTCACAAACGAATCGCTTCCTCCGTTAGAATTAGAAGTGAAAGCAGAAGAGGGGGTATGTTTCAGGACATGGATTAGATCAAATTTAACAGGGAGGGAGGATAATACATTTCCATGCACACAATCACATGCTCTTTGTCGGCAATGCCCATGCGGTCACTTATCCGTCAATAAAGAAAAGTGATGTAAAATGATAATTTTCGTGATTAAAAAAATATTTGCATACTGACCACAGGGAAAACTCCCGATCGTAGGTATTTGTGTATATATCTCTGGCTATGGATGGCCAGTGCTCCACTGCACCTTGGTCCCACATTCATTTCTATGGAGCGCTACCCTGTACTAATATGGCGGCTCTATTGACGTGACGCATTCCTTCCAATAGACAACAACAGCATAGGCAACATCTAATGTAAATATCTATGTACTATTGCAATATGATGGGTCAAATAGATTTATTTGTGTAAGAATTTGAATGTATTCGTCATGTTTTTCTTGCCAGCCTGTATAAAGCTTGTAAAGAAATGTTCCTACTACCAAGGTTTCTATAAGACTTATAAACTGATTCTTTTTTGTGAAGAATATTTTTAGATTTGACCTTTTTCTCTCTATGACACATGAATAAAATGCTCATGCTGTTCAGTAAGGTCTATTCTGTACTGTAATCAGGGATGGGCAAAAATACATTGAAATGTATTTTAAAGGGCACCTAGGTTACCCCTTTTTCCAGATTTAATATAAGTCTTTTGTGTCCCCAGAATGTGTCTGTAAAGTTTCAGCTCAAAACACCCATCAGATTATTTATTATAGCTTTCTGAAGTTCTGTTTTATAGCTTTTAACAGCTTGTTGCTATTTTCTTGTACTTCGCCTTTAAGGCTAGTCCTCCCCGCCCACTGTTTCCAGGTGCCTGTCAGCGTGCTTCAATCTCCGCCCTCGGCTGCCTCAGGAAGAAGATCTCACGTAACATTTGTGAGATATACTACAGTAAGAGCTTTAACAATGAGTATTTGATGCATTTGTTGTGGAGTTGAAACGATGAGTCACACACAATGTCGTTGCAAAGTTCACACACACACACACACACACACACACACACACACACACACACACACACACACACACACACACACACACACACACACACACACACACACACACACAGACAGACAGCGCGCTCGTTTAGCTTTGCACTGTTTTTGCACACAAATGTGACAGGATATAGGTTAATATCCACTGCTGTATGGATATCTGTTATGTTAGTGTACAAAATAAACCTGATTTAACGTCCACAAACCGGGATTGAAGTGTCTTCTTTTATAATTGTTCTGACACGCGGCTGTGGTGATGAAGCAAAGCTTAAGTAAATCGCTGTAATTCATTAACATGCACTGTTTTAAAACATTTTAAACTTGTAAAACTCACTCTTGATCACGTTTGATGATGATTGATGATCCTAGCAAACTGAACAGATATTTTATTCATGGTTGCTTTGCGCACGTCCTGTCATGTTGATATGATTATACCTGTTACAAAGGAGACATGTTAATACGCAGCTGTCAATCAATTCCGTGGGCGGGGGAGACTGCACTCCTACGTCAAGTTGCGGTCGATCTCAAAACCGCTCCAATTGGTCCACCGTTTTTATGTTCTTAAATTAAAAAAAAGAACTGGGTGTGTTTTTATCACCCGATATGACGGTCTTTACACTATACAGTACCTACACATGTGTCTGTCCAAACAGCTTGAAAAGTAGATTTTTCACCATAGGTGCCCTTTACAATAAAATACCAAATACCTCCATTTTACGTTTATCAAAATAAAGTTCAAAATACAGCAGCCACAAATGTAGCAAAATAAAATACTGTATTTTAAAACTACTACAAAATACTTTTACAAGTTAGCATGAACCTTCTTTGCAAACCTTCCATGAATAGGCCTATTCCATCAATCTCTTCACTATTAAACATGAAGTAAACAAAATTTGATAGCAACTGCTTTTCTCTGAGCAAGTTTTATCATATTCCCTGCCACCTCGTTCACCTCTACTCCTATTGTGCATGAGTAGCTAGATATGTTTCCACCCATTGTGTGACCAGTAGAATTGACATAATCTCTTTACAATGATTATTCAACCTCTTGGTTATTCAACCTCTTATTTTTTTCTTAAATATAGTTTTACAGAATTGAACACTTCAGTAGGGCCTACTCAATGTAATACGTGATTTCATGAGACATCTCACGCCTCCAAAAGCCACTGCATTGCATTCATTGCATTTTGTCTTCATCTTCTGAGGTGCAACTCACTTATTAGAGAAGAAAAAAGACCACAGTGGTTTCTCCCAACGCATGAAATTACAGTTCTCTGATGATTATGTGTGTGACAGTTTAACAGTTTTAGGAAGGGATGATTTTCTTCTCTTTTGTTTCTCATTGAATGGAAACGCTGCTTTATTCGCAAATATTTTTTTGCAATATTCCAGTTTTGTGCATAAATCTAATTCATATCTTGTTCACATAGTGTTAAGTAATTTTTTTCACAGAATTTTTAAAAAATCTAATATTATGGAATTGAACTCTGCAATAGGCCTACTCAATGTAATACGTGATTTCTGAAAACTCCAGTTTTAGTCATTTCCATATGTAATTTCTATATAATTTCTTCAATGTGCACCATAAAAACATATCTCAAAATGATGAAAAATGAAGTTCATCATTTTTTGCAAATAAACTCTTTATATATCCTGCTGATGCCGTATAACCTGAGTCGGGTGTTTTTGACTAGTCAGTATAGACTAAATTGCTGTATTATTAAATATTTATGTTTCATATATTGTCCCATTTAGACATCTTTAGGCAGACATGTTTCCTCTTCCTTAACTATACTACTGGCAATTTAAACAGCTAGTAAATTATTGTAGGTATCGCCACGCTGTGATGCATAATTTCCTTCCATACTCCAAGCATTATCCACCTTCTTCAATAGAAATGAATTTTCTGTTCTCATCTCAAGCCTAGGCAAATAACTGAGAAAGCGCCAATCAGAGGCCATATTTTATGATGTCATGACGTAGACTTCTTACAAAGTATTTTACAGCATTTTCAAAATACAAAAATAAAACACACTGAAGTATTTTGATACAAAATATTAAGCCATTTTCAAATACAAATGACAAAATACTATTTAAAATTTGAAATACATATTTTAAATACTTGTATCATAAATACTGCTCATCCCTGACTGCAATGTCCATGTAAATGAATTTTATTCTTTGAAACTACAGTGTCTTGTATAGTCAAATATAGCCTTTAGTCTTCAATGTATTGTATAATTAAACTGTCATTACAGTCTAATTTTAATTACCTCTTCTGTCAACAAAATATCATGGCGTAGCATAAGTTATGCAAACATACAGTATAACACTATGATCAAATGCTTTTTGACAGCTGTTTCTAGCTCATGCAGCATTTACTTTTTAATCTAAACACTATAATAAATGTTGAGCGAATAACAGCATTCTCTGAG
Source organism: Danio kyathit (assembly GCA_903798195.1). Taxonomy (NCBI): domain Eukaryota; kingdom Metazoa; phylum Chordata; class Actinopteri; order Cypriniformes; family Danionidae; genus Danio; species Danio kyathit. The sequence continues at coordinate 36,518,005 of LR812534.1, forward strand.
TCATATACATGCGTAACCTCTTTAATGTTTAAATGCATTAGGGATGCAGCAATATGAAACACAATTATGCTAATAAAAAGTATTTGTGTTTAGTAGTTATTTATTTTATTTAAATGCCCAGCCCCCCACTAATAATTCATAATATATGACCAGTTCAATATTTATATTTTACAATATGGTTCAACATATATAGGCTCATTCTGAAAACGTAGCCCTATATATGTTTCTGGAGATTGTGAATTATGTAGCCAGAAGTACGTATGGCTGCATTTCATTTTTTAAATGAATGCTATGAGGTGGTTTGACGCCGTTCCTTTTCGTGCTTACCAGCTGGCAGGCTGTTAGCAGTTTGTCCAGTTCGCTCCCCATGTACGTCAGTGGACTTGAGACACAGAGAGGAGATGACCATGACGACGGGGTTCAAGTCCGGTGAAGAACGGTTCCAGAAAGTGGGTAAGACAAAAACAGAAGCCAAAAAATAAAATAAACAAGTAAATAACAGGGTGAGAATGGGGTAAAACATGGTAAAAATCAGGCTTTTCATTCAGTAAATTGCTTTTTAAATTTTTCGGTTTGATTTAGGGAAGTGGGTGGACGGGTCAATCTGTGCTCTTTTAAATACTATTCGCTAGATTTAGGGAAGGGGAATGGTGGGTCAATCCATCGGTCAGTCAGTCAGTCAGTCATTCGACAGCGGCCCCTGGGTGGATTTGCAAGAGAACAGCAGGCAATCGCGAGAGAAATTTGAGATCTCAAAAAGCGTACAGCAGTCTCTCATAAAAACAACGCGAAAACAAAAACGGCAAAAAGTCCTGGGACGTTTTTGACGGTCTCCAAAAATGTATAGACCATTTTGAGGAATGTAAACAATAACAATGGTCCTAATGTATTTCCTGTTTTACATTTTACATTTCCATAGCTTCTGAGAATCCAAAAAGTTCCACATATTGATAAATAACATTATGATAGCTGCACTGTAAACCCGGATTAGTTGACTTTACTAGATTGTTGCGTGGAAACCCGTTGCACGAAATAAGTTTAGTTTTTACATATATTCAACTAAACAGGTTAAGCTGTATTAAAAGAAAATCTTTAGTGGGTGTAGAAGACAAATCAAATGTGGATTAGTAGTCTTTACTAAAAATCATTAGTTCACATTACTAATTTTATAGAGAATATGTTTTGTAAAATGACTATTAAATTGAACACATCATATTAATAAAAAAAATGCTTTTATGCAATGATAATTGTTATATTTAGGTAATCTATTATAATTAAAAATAATACCACTGAAATTTTACAATTTTAACCACAAAGAATCAAACAACTTTTCAATTGTTTTAATTTTTATTTTTGTTGAAGTTCTACAGAGGGCAACGCGATGTCGCAGTAGGTAGTGCTGTTGCCTCACAGCAAGAAAGTCGCTGGTTCGAGCCTCGGCTTGGTCAGTTGGCATTTCTGTGTGGAGTTTGCATGTTCTCCCTGTGTTCGTGTGGGTTTCTTCCGGGTGCTCCGGTTTCCCCCACAGTCCAAAGACATGTGCTATAGGTGAATTGGGTGAGCTAAAATTGTCCGTAGTGTATGTGTGTGAATAAGTTTGTATGGGTGTTTCCCAGTGATGGGTTGCAGCTGGGAGCGCATCCGCTGCGTAAAACATATGCTGGATAAGTTGGCGGTTCATTCCACTGTAGTAGTCCAAAGAGAATGCACAGCTTTTGGCAAGTCTTTGATGCTGTCCATCACAAGTTGTCCCTCAATGATCATCTTAACTGAGGCTTCTTCCGCGATGAGTAGGATTTCAAGGTGGTGGAATGACTGGATCATCAGAGTCCTACCAACAGAGAAGAACAGTTATGTTTCTCATTACATAATCATTAATAATGTTAAACAAATAACTTTTTAATGACAGAGACACAAAAGACAATATGTGAATTGGTTTGCTTTAGTTACACTGCAAAAGGTTTATTTCATTCAACAATGTTAAATTTAGCATTTAATTATTGACCCTCATTCCCAATTTAACTATCAGACTTTCCCTCAATTAAAAGTCACAAAGCCAATTTATCTTTAAATTGAAGTTCATTAAAAATCACAAAAATCACAGGTATCATTAAAAATAACTTAAACTGTGTTCTAAAGATAAACAATGTTGTGGGTTGAATATATGATGACATGTTAGAGAGTTTGGAAAGATGTTTTGCTACTCTTAAGTTTCAAAGTTTTAAACTAAGTGTGAACCTTTCATAAAATATAAGGACCATGCATTAATGGAAAGAATTTTTCGTGGTCCTTTAATATATCCTTTAAGACAATAAGTTACTTACAAAGCATGGTTTAAAGAAGTCTGCAGGCTTGTCCTCCAGGAGATTTAAAAGCACTTTTAGGACCTAATATCAGTAGGCTCTTGAGTCTGTTAATAAATAAATGAATAAATAAATAAAGTTGAACAATTGTATTAGACAAACAATATAGTAACACTTGGGAAATTTTCAATAATATAACTGTTAAAAAAGAATGCAAATGTATAATGGACATGAACCAACCTTGATTTGCTGTAAAAGATCTGACAACAGCTCTCCAACATTCCTCCTCTTTGATTGAAAGATCTCAAATAAACAGACTGTGTCGATAAAACATTCCAGTAACACTTTATAATAACTACACACTATGAATCATTTACTAAGCATTAGCAAATAATGAATTTATTATTTGTTAGGCATTAACTGTACATTAATAAACGTTAGTAAGCAGTTTATAAATACAGCTACAAATGCTGTATTCTTGACTTACAACCACATTTATAATGTGCTTAATACTTGTACTTTCATACTTTGTTAAAAAACAAAATTTCATTACTAAATTAAGTATTGCATTATTTACAAACCAGTTATTTAGGAGTGGTTGGTGGTTTTTAAGATAATTCAGAATGAGTTAGTAAATGATTAATAAACTATTGAAATCAACGTTTATATATCTTATTATTCAGGCATGTAGTAATGGTTACTATGTATGTTAATAAATGCTTTACTAATGCAACTTTTTCATTTGAAGTACAGTATCATTTATGTATCTTCAAACGAATAGAATAAATAATATTGTTTCTGTACTTTTTTCCTGTTTAGAATATAACTGAGCCTTTAATTATCATTCATAAGGGATTTATAAAGCATAAATAGTCCTCACTTTAGATTAGGTCACAAAACTGGATAAAGTTGAGTTAATAAAGCATTTATTAACATACAAATTAACTATTATGCCTGAATAACAAGAATTATAAATGTTAATTTCAATAGTTTATTAATCATTTACTAACTCATTCTGAATTATCTTAAAAAATAAAAATAACTTTTGTAAATAATGCAATACTTAATTTAGTATTGAAAAATAAATCACTACGATGTATGGAAGTACAATTATTAAGCACATTATAAATGTGTTTATAAGTCAAGAATACAGCATTTGTAGCTGCAGTTATAAACTGCTTACTAACGTCTATTAATGTAGAGTTAATGCTTAACAGATAATAAATTCATTATTTGCTATTGCTTAGTAAATGGTTCATAGTGTGTAGTTATTATAAAGTGTTACCAAATTCCTGCTTGAGGTTATTTTCCATTATTCTGCTGAACTTTAAGAACACCTGCAAAACAAGAGAAAATACAGAATATTAATATTTCTAAACTAAATCACTTAATAGCAAAAAATGATACTTCAAATAAATAAAAAATAGGTCATGTTTTGCACAGCTTTGTTGTCCCATAAGTATGTGAAATAATAAAGTGACACAAAAGACTGTAAGCAACACTTAACAGTGAGATAAAGTAATAGATAAATGTTATTACATTCTTAAACATACCTGATCTACTGTATAAAGTGCAGGTCAGCATAGCAGGATCAGGCTTATTGCAGGATCAGACTCCACCACTTCTTTTTTCTAAGTGCACACATAAGGTCCATCTTTAAACGGCAAATAAGAAAGTTTAAGAAAAAAAAGTTCAGAAAAAGCTGCAAATATAATTGTACCTTTACTGTGAAAGTAAATCAATTTTGCTTGCGTTTGTCACCTCAACTTCTACACAGTTTAAGTAGCAATGTAAACTCGCCCTTTACACAAAAAAAAATCACTCATGTGAAACTTTCAGCGTTATTAAAGATTTATTATATTTAGCGTTAGCCGCTAGCATGTGCTCATGCATGGACTCGTGCTATTATGAACCAACACGACGTGTAATAATTAGCCGATCACGGTTTACAGGGAACATGCTTTAAACAGTGAACATACAGAGAAACAGAAGATAACGTTAACTTTATAAACGGTGACTAGACAGAAAAGGCAAATGTATATGATAATAGTATAAACTAACTGTGAAGTGACCGGGAAAATAGCGCTAACTGACATATTCATTCTCAAATTTTGAATTCAGCATCAGTGTGGATTTTCAGTTATCATTTTAGTCAGAGGAACATATAAACTGATAAAAGCTTCTTTGCACACTTACCGTTTCATGTTGATTTCAAAAATCCGCGGTAACCCAGCATCCTAGCTGCAGGCACTCACTGAGCGTTTTGCTCACGTCACCTCAGCCAATCAAGGCCCCTCCCCTCCCTAACAAAAACATAAGGAACGGAGTTGTCTCTGCTTAACATGATCAGTACACTCATTTTTTCTTCTGATTAGTGCAAATAGCTAATTTGATTTAGTAATGACACAATTTCTTAAAGAACAATAAATAATTAGTAATGATAACTTAAAATGTTTAATTAGCACAAAATCCGGGTTTACTTATAACATCAACGTATGATTGAATTGCCTCTTGTTACTGATATGAAATAGTTTGACAACAAGCAGGAAATGTTCATGGGCCAATGACATCAGCACATTGAAATGGTCTATATAGAGGTTCGTTTTCAGAATGAGCCTGGGTTGAGTATGATTCATTATAACAGTGTTTTAACTACAAATGACGGGATGCAGCACTGTGTCACATGATAAAAGCATCACATAATAAAATAATTTTTTCTACAGGGTGACTTGGAAATGTGGAAACATAACTATTTTGCGTATTGTCGGTTTAGTGGCTAATTCAGTCATACGAAACTGTATGATTTTTAAAAAGGAGGTGTGGCTCCCAACCTCGCCCCTAAACACAACCATCATTGGGTGATGAGCAAATCGTACTTAATTGTACAAATGAGATACGAATTAGCCACTAATGAAAAAAAGTCCCTAATTGCCATAAGATCGTGTTGCTTTTCTATCTTTGCTATCTTCTATCTTTTCTTTCATTTCTATTTCTGTGATGTCATGGATGGACAACAGCAATGACAATAATCTCTGTTGCTGATTATGTACTTTATTCACTGTTAAATGCTTCTAATATGAATATTCATACCACTTTACATGACATTTATTGGCATACTGAATTTATCAGCAAATACTGTAGATTGCCTCAGATCTTGAAAATAAAACTTGCAAACATGTAGTTTGAAAATGAACTTTAGAACTCTGACTGCAAACCAACACATATGTTACTCAACATGTACTTTTAATAATGTTAAAAAGGTTTAATGTGTATTAATTAGATTGTAAATCTTACCGCTTCGTTGTGAATGTAGTGCACTTCTGAATGGCTGTTATTTAAATGTTTTGTGTCGTGCTGCATCAAATCTGGTGCAGATAGCCGAATTGTTTGTACTTTGTAGCCGCAATCTTGCCACGTTGCGTGTTGTTAGGATATGGTGTAATAATTAAAACCTACTGGATAAAAAAAGTTCTATTCCAAGTGAGGCGCACATTAGTGATCAGTGGAGTAAATGTGAAACACACTTGTTTTGAGATGATGTCAGATTGGAAGGTACACTATTTGTCTCAAACATTTTCAATATACAGTATTCAAAAATCATATACTATGAGCAAATTGCTAAATTTCTTAGCCAAAAGGTAGACATTCAGTTTTAGAGCTTGAATGAAAATGACTAAAAGTAGTCTAGTATTAAAAGTAAATGTTACAGCACCTTTCAGCTTGTCACCACTGTGCATATCCAATATACAGAAGTAATGCTTTGCAGGTTTTTCCATTCTACTGCACTGCTTGTCGTTATTTTTGTATGTTTGACCATTGTGCATCATCTCTCACTCAAAAGATGCAATCCTAAGATAAGAGGTTCATTTCTTGGCTCATAACCTTGCTTTTTCTTGTGTTTTTCAACACGTTCCTTGTGAATAGTGCTTTAGAATTAGTGATATGTTCTATGTGGCAAAAAACCTTTAAATTCATGCATGGAGATATTTAATATAGTAAATAAATACATCAAAATTACACAACATTATCCACCTTTTTTTTCAATGCAGAAGCAAGCTGTTTTCTGTAAACGCAAGAATTCTGATTCAAATAACAAAGTGTATAAATGGTATAATTGTTTGCTCTACAAACCAGCATGCTTATAATTAAGGCAATATATTAATTTTATGAAACACCAGCTTGTGATTCAGCAAAACAAGCTGTTTTATACAGCAGACAAATGAAACCAGAAACATTGAGATTACACATCTTACATGAAAAATAAGGTGGAAATTTCATATGAATGCATAAATAAATAATGCAAGTCGATTTACAGATTAAAGCGTTCTGATCTACTGTATGCAGGGTTCTTACGGGTGCTGGAAATCCTGGAAAATGCTTGATTTTTAATATAGTGTTTTCAAGGTTAGAAAAGTGCTTGCATTTTGGACAGTGCTTGAACCTGCTTGAATTTGAAAATGCAGGGCTTGAAATTGCGATCGTTTTGGTTGCATATGCACCTGAAATTGTATCTACTGTATATGAGTTCAAAATATATTTGGAAGCATTTGTGTGATTGCATAAATTGTTGCCGTGCGACCAGTTTTCATTGCAAAAAATGTTCACCGTATGCGCGTATTTATGGAGCTAATAATATGCCAAAACTATCTGAATTTGAATTGTGTTAATTTGAATTATTAACAATTGTAAGTTAACAAAACTGATTATTATATGCCGTTTAAAAAATGTTTTGAATTTGAATTTCTTAACTTGAATTTGAATTTCCTAACTTGATTATTGAGCATCTGAAATATAAGACAACTGATTTTTTTGGTCACATTTTTATAGACATAATTTAATTTCAAACTTCAGATTTTATTGGTTCTGAATTCACAGACTGCAGATATTGGCTTTGTAAAATTACAGTTTTAAGTTTTCAAGATGAAGAAATTTAGAACATCAAATTCAATATACTAAAATTCAAAACCAGAAATTTAGATTGTGAAATTCAGATCTCGCAGAAAGTAGGTCACGGGTCATTAACAGGGAATAGTAGATGATCACAGAAAAGTTAAACTAAGCATTTTGGTCAATCCCAGAGCTGCGTGAGTTTGCTGGCATTTGTTTAGCTCAGGAGGAGTCCATTCTTCTGCAAATTGACTATTAGGGGTCAGCTATTTTCAGTAGTTAACATACATGCTTCTGTGAAATTCAGATATTTAATTAAATTACATCTCATTGGTTAAGCAAACTTACTTAAGCTTTCAGTGTTTTGTGAGATAAAGAGCTGATTCTGACCTAAACTGTAACCTTATCTTTTAGTTAGGAATTCAAATTCAAAACAGTTTTTATATAATATAATAATCCCTTTTATTAACTTACAATTGTTAATAATTTAAATTAACACAATTCAAATTCAGATTGTTTTGGCATATTATTAGCTCCATACATATTTAGGAGACATTCACCCAGAACGCATCTTTGCACCTATGGCCCGTTTCCAATGAGTGGTACAGTTCGGTTCGGTACGCTTTTATGGCCGTTTCCACTGTCAAAAAGCGTACCGAACTGAACCGTACTGTACTACTTTTTCGGCACCCTTTCGAAAGGGTACCAAACATGAGAAAGAGTACCAAAAGGTGGAGCTACACGCGCAGCTGAACGCTGATTGGTTACAGAGATACGTCACGAGCTCGTGGAGCTAGCCAGAATCAAAACAATGGAACCGCCATGTTTTTAAATACACAGCAGATACATTATCGTAATACTTTATGCATATAATAACGAGCCATGGTTGACTCGAGCTCAAACAAACCTTGTCGTCATCTCGATGAACAGCCACAAATCTGCCGTGTCCTGTTGTTTTATGAGCTCGTCTAAAAGTGCGAGCGGTTTCGCTTTGTCCAGAGAGCTCGGGATCGCGTCTATATTTGAAATAACGAACTTTTTAAGCTCATATTTTTAACGTGCGCATGATCATTGAAGCGCTCTGATATCCGATCCATTCAGATGCGGACAAACACAAGAGTGAAGATGATGCTTCTGCAACCTAAAACATGAACAAACTGCCATGTTTAACTATTATCATCACTTTTTGGACTTATATGAACTCTGAATGACAGAATTGCTTTCTAATAAGAGGCTACACATGCTGCTGAAGATTACAGACACAGATGAGAGGTTTGCACTGACTGTGGAATACATTTCGTGTTGTTGTTTTTAACCCAAATAAGGATTAAAAGTATGTTGTGTGTAGTTTTCTGTAATTGGTAACATATCAGAGACTGTAAGGCTCTGTATGTGTTCATATGTTGCATTTATTTATTTATTTTATATAAATGCAGACGTTACAGTAGGCTATTTCACACTATCATTGATCTGCAGTTATAATCAAATCATGTTTATAGAAAGGTTAGTAATAAACATTTATACACAAGTATTTATGTGTATAAAGCATCTGTGTTGTGAGAAGTGCTTCTCATATGATATGTGAACGACCTGTACGGTGTTACAGTGACATTTCCTTGAGTAAACATGACGTTGTCTGAAACTTTCTATCGTACACCACGCCCAACAAAAGGGTACCCTTTGTAGTGAAAACGCAAGCTTGATAAAGGTGACCCATACCGACCCATACCGTACTGTACCACTCAGTGGAAACGAGCCATAAAACGCCAAACCAATGACTGTGGAAAAATAGCAATGCACATGAAATATCATGAATTACTGGTCATGAAAGTTTGATACTACACCCAAACAAAATCTGACTGTAAATTCATTTTTTGAGATATCAACCTTAGGTAGAAAGTGACCAAACGTAAAATGATACTTTATTTATTTATTTATTTATTTTTTAACCATTTTTGGGTGAACTATCCCTATAAATCTATGCTCTAAAGCAGGGGTGCTCAATCCTGTTCCTGGAGATCTACCTTCCTGCATAGTTCAGCTCCAACCCTGATCAAACACACCTGAACCAATTAATTAGGACCTGAACAGCACTTGATAATTACAGGCAGGTGTGTTTGATATGGGTTGCAACAGAAATCTGCAGGAAGGTAGATCTCCAGGAACAGGATTGAGCACCCCTGCTCTAAAGTATTCACCAATTTAAGTTGAAATGTCATATTGTGTTTTTTTAAAATAGCACAATGGATTTAAATGTGAAAAAGTACATGTAGCATATTTAAACATAATTTACCGTGGTTGTCAGGTGCTGGAAAAGCATAAAAATGCACCTTGAAAGTGCTGGAATTTGAAGTTGGAAAAGGTGTAAGAACCCTGTGTATGAAAGATTACTTTCACGTTCATATTATATTTGAGAGTTGCTACAGATTACATTTAATAGTAAATTCTTAGCATTTTAAAGATGACCTCTATAAAGTCGAGATTAATTTTAAATGAAGAACCCGCAGTTCGCTGTCCATTTGGCTTTGCTGAGTGATTATGCAAAGCGATGCTCCTTTCCTCTTGGCACATGCTCATTAGATCCAGCATGTCCACTGTTGCTCAGCAAATATAGATTTGTGCACTGAATATAAGAGTTTGACTCAGCAGACCAATTATAATCATTATTACTGAATTTAACCTCATTAGCTAAGTGGCATAATGAACGATAAAGGCCATTTTCTAATTTCATACATTATTTTTAAACCAACACGTCACTCTTTTTTTTCTAACATGACATTTTTTTTTTAAAGCGTGTGTTGGCAAAGCATTCACTAATCCTCTATTCCTCCACCGTGCTCATTTCCTCCAAGGGCAGCCAGTAGATTCTAATTTGGTTTGTATTCATTGGTCTAGTTTAAAAAATGTAATAGCTGCCATAGTCATTTTGAAAGAGGAAAGTGAAGGTGGCAGTGTCAAGACACCAATTTAAAGTGAACCGATGAACAAATAACGTGACGATGCAGCAAAGTTACCTGGCCTGAGGCTCAGCTCATAAGTGCTTTGCTTACAGTTGATCTCATTCTGCATTAGGCATATTGTCTATGTTGAAGACGTTATAGTTACGACTGTTGCTCAGTTCTAGGTCATTGTAATCAGACGTACACCTACGCTAATTTAATGTGTCGCTTGGTGTGAGAATTTGTTCAAGGATGAACTGATTTAGCCGTTTCTTACTTTAATCAGAGAGATCCAGAATCCTCGGCAGCGGCGTCATAAAATGTCTGTCAATCAGGTGAGTTTATGAAGGGGAAACATTTCAGGCATGAAAACGCTGGTGAGGCAGTTTATGACGCTGACAGGCATAAAAGCGCTGATGATGGAATGGAATCACTAATCATCATTCCTGTGTGTGTGCGTGGGTGTGGATGAATGTGCGTGAGTTAAGCTGAAATTTACAATTCATGTTGTTAAAGGAGTAGTTCACACAAAAATTAATATTTACTTACTATTTACTCATCTCACTCATCCTCAAGTGCTTCCAAACCTTTCTGAGTTTCCTTCTTATGCTGAACATAAAAGAAGATATTTCATAGAAAGCTGAAAACCTCTAAGCATTGACATCCATAGTAGGTAAAACAAATACTATGGAAGTCAACATACCTTTTGTATTTGTTTAAGAGAAGAAGGAAACTGATGACAGAATTCTTATTTTTGGATGAACTGTTCATTTAAGGAGATCTTATGATGGTTTAGAATACATGTTTTCGTTTAAAACAACCCAATTTGGGATGCATGTACAGTTTACAGCAAAAAGAAAATAAGAGACTACTTAAATTTTCTCTGAATGTATGACTTATAAATGTAAATTTTGTTTGATTCTTTAAATTGCTGGTTAAATTTATTTAATATTGAAAATAAAAGTGTTGCTATTAAGAGCTTTATTTGCATAAAATAACAAAAAAAGATCATATAAATTTTTATACAGCACAATGCCAATGTTTTCAGCTTCAGAACAGTTAAGAAATCAATATTTGGTGGAATAACCTTGATTAACAGCAAATGAAAACATTTTTTATTTGTCATAAGGGAATTTTTTTTAGGGAAAATTATATTTATACATAATCTGAAAGCTGAATTTGTAAGAATTTTGGAGGGTCTGAGGGTTAAAAAAAAAATCATAATACTGAGAAAATCATTTTTAAATTTGTCCATATTAACTTGTTCTTAGCAATGCATATTAGTAACCTAAAATTACGTTTTGATAGATTTCCAGAAACATTTTGTTTAGAAACATTCATGTCTTCATGGAAGATGATTTTTACTTAATATTCTAATGAAATAAAAATCGATCATTTTGATTCACACCTAAATATATACAGTACCAGTAGATACTGGCTTTTATACTTGTGCAATATAAAACTGGTTTTGTGGCCACAATTGTCATTTTCATTTTTTATTAAAGCTGATTTAGTAAGAATTTTGGGGGGTCTGAGGGTTAAAAAAATCATAATACTGAGAAAATCATCTTTAAATTTGTCCATATTCATTTGTTCTTAGCAATGCATATTAGTAGTCTAAAATTAAGTTTTGATAGATTTCCAGAAACATTCTGTCAAGAAAGATTCATATCTTCATGGATGATGATCTTTACTTTAAAAAATCGATAATTTTGATTCACACATAAAAATATACCAGAATATACTGGCTTGTGCAACATAAAACTAGTTTTGTGCCCACAATTGCCATCTTCATTATTTATTTGCTAAAATTGACAATAGGTGTATATAAGATGTGTCTGACCTTAAATACCAGAAAAAGTATGTACTGCATCATCCATATTTTACTTATGTACATATTTTCCCCAATATTTAAGGTCTGAAGAAATTGTTATTGAAAAATTATTTACCATTAATGAATTATTCATTAATGGCAAATCTATTTATTTTTAATGCACATTTTAGGTTATGCTGTGCATTAGAAATACAGTTGAAACCAGAAGTTTACATACACTCTAAAAAAAGAAACATAACCATTTTTAAAAAAAATGTCTGATGGTAAATCATACTAAACGTTTACTATTTTAGGTCTGTTAGGATTACCTAAATGATTTACGTTTGCTAAATGCCAGAATAATGAGAGCATTTTATTTGAGATTTTTTTTATTAATTTCTAGACAGTCAAAAGTTTACATACATTTCCTTCTATTTTTTAGCTCTGCTTTTAAACTGTATAACTTTGGTCAAATATTTTGGGCATCCTTCCACAAGCTTCTCACAATAGTTTGAAGGAATTTTGGCCTATTCCTCCTGACAGAATTGGTGTAACTGAGTCAGATTTGTTGGCTGTCTTGCTCACACAAGCTTTTTCAGCTCTGCCCATACATTTTCTATAGGATTGAGGTCAGGGCTTTGTGATGGCCACTCCAAAACATTCACTCTGTTGTCCTTAAAGCACAAGAACTAATTTGGCAGTATGCTTAGGGCCATGGTCTGTTTGGAAGACCCATTTGGGGCCAAGTTTTAATTTCCTGGCTGATGTCTCAGGATGTTGCTTCAGTATTTCTACATAATGTTCTTTCTTCATGATGCCATCTATGCTGTGAAGTGGACCAGTCCCTCCTGCAGCAAAACAGACAACACAGACTGCCCCCCACAACATGATGCTGCCGCCCCCATACTTCACAGTTGGGATGGTGTTCCTAGGCTTGTAAGCTTTCCTCTTTGTCCTCCAAATGTAACACTGGTCATTATGGCCAATGAGTTCAATCTTAGTTCCATCAGACCACAGGACATGTCTCCAAAATGATTCTTTTTCCCAGTGTAATTTAGCAAATTGTAATCTGGCTTTTTTGTTGATTCTGGCTTGTTGATTTTCCCATGTTGTCACACAAGGAAGTAGTGTGTTTGAGGTTTTCCTTTAATATTATTCCACAGTTGTGCCTCCAATTAACTCAAATGTTGTCAATTAGCCAATCAGAAACTTCTAAAATCTTGATACCATCATCTGAGCTTTTTCAGAGGCATAATAATCTTATTTTATGTAAACTTGACTTTCAAGAAAAGTTATAAAAATTTTCTAAAAAAATATCTATCTCATTATTCTGCTATTAGGCATAACAGAAACAAATTTGATAATCTTAACTTACCTAAAAGAGAAAAAGTTTAGTCAAATTAACATCTGACTTTTTTAAAATGGTTATGTACTTTTTTATACAGTGTACAGTATGTAAACTTCTGGTTTCAACTGTAATGTTTTTTTCTGCATTAGTTTGGAAATGAAACAGCAGCAGGATGTTCAGAATTATGAATTTAGTAGATGCTTTATCCAAAACAATTTGCTTTTGAGATGCAGAAGTGTCATTGACTGAGTGGCTGAAAACTGCTGGAAGCGTTTGTTTGTGCTTGTGTGAAGTAAGAGTCAGCACTCTTCTCCGAATTATATCCAAACACAAATTCAAGTTGGAAATAACAGCTGAGGTGAGTTTCACACTTCATAAAATCTGTATTGTTGTGATTTCACGAGCTAGTGAGAAACAGGTGAGTGCAGCCCTCAGATTACACAGATATTGGCAATTAAATTGTGTCCAAATGGTTTGTTTCAGTTTTTGTTTCAAAGTGAATACGTGACCGTGAACCACAAAACCATTCCTAAGGGTTTCTGGGTTTCTGAAATACTGTATAAGCTTTGAAAAGAAAGAAAAATTGATGTATGGTTTGTTAAGATAGGACAATATTTGACTGAGGAATCTGAGGGTTCAAAGAAAACACATGTATGGTCTAAATGAAGTGCATGTTAGTAGAACCATAACATTTTAGAAAATTAAGTTTGAATGTATTTGCAGTAGGACATTTAGAATTTAAAAAAAAAAAAGTTATTCATGGAGCATGATCTATATCTATTCTAATGATGTACTGATATTCTGTTATATTTTTTCAATATCAATCATTTTGGGCCATACTGTATACACCATTTTTGACTGTGGCCATTTTTGTGGTCCAGGGTCACATATTAGTCTAATTATGAAAGTTTGTTGATTAATTGATAAAGAAAAATGAAATTGTGAAATTTCCTATTGAAATCCTAAAATGATTCATCTTCTAATGGCTTAATTTGCTATGTAAAACAAAATGTTGGAATGCAAGAAAGTCCAAAAGTCACTTATTTTATATTTCAAGAGTTAGATATTGCTTGATGCTATTAGCAGGTTTGGCATGCAGTTCCAGGAGAAAACCCTGAGCTCAGAGATAATTGAGCCCAGGGCTCCTGCCTGGTCAATTAGCATGTAAGGGGGTCTGAGATCAGGTAGGTCTCACAAGCTTCCCCTGAGTATACAGTCTAAAGGTGCGGCCAAATAAATCCTTGTTCTGCAAAATGATATGTGCATATTAAAATGATCCATTGCTGTACAAAATGTGGCGGTGCAGTGGGTAGCGCTGTAGCCTCACAGCAAAAAGGTCGCTGGTTTGAGCCTCGGCTGGGCCAGTTGGCATTTCTGTGTGAAGTTTGCATGTTCTCACTGTGTTTGTGTGAGTTTCGTCTGGGTGCTTCGGTTTCCCTCACAAGTCCAAAGACATGCTATAGGTGAATTGGGTAATCTAAATTGTTCCTAGTGTATATGTGAATGAGAGTGTAGGGGTGTTTTTTCCAGTGTTTCCCTCAGTGATGGGTTGCAGCTGGAAGGGCATCTGCTGCGTAAAACATATGCGGTGGTGACCCCTGATTAATAAAGGGACTAAGCTGAAAAGAAAATGAATGAATGAATGTACAAAATGTGAGAAGTGGCACTTGATGTATTCCATCAGCTGCCTGAACTTTTGTTTTATCATAGTGTTTGACATTTCCTTTTGAACAAATCAAACAGAAAAGTTTTGTACTGAATTGGAGCAAAATAAATGCATACCGCTCTGTCCAGTACTCTATTTTCTTTGTCATCTTTTCATTTCTGCAAGCATCATACACTCACTCGTATGACAACAGCATTACACAGAAAAATTAGAAACAAGCCTTTATCAAAGTAGTAAATCCACACTTTTTATTTCATACACAGAAGTAGTGCACTTGAATTATGAGGTGGGTCTGGATTGAATTCTCTCCTAGTCCAGATCCAGACCAGAGACTGGACTTTGAGAAGCCCTTACAGTATATGTTAATGATGGACCCTTTTCACAAGATTGTTATGACGCGTTTAATGGTCCTCAAAAGTTCTGGGTGATATTGCAAAAAAAAAGAAAAGATAACAATATCATGTTTTTATCATTCCATACTGATAATTATTGAATATTTTTTAAAAATACATTTAGAAATATTAGGATTTTTTTTTTTTTTGTTATTTAACCACTTTATTTTAATTTACCAACATTACTAAGGCAAATAGTTTAAATAACCAAAAACCAAAATATTTAAACAAAAATTCCTATCTCTTTATAATAAAATAAACATAAGTGTTAAAGAGACTCTTAAACTTGATAAATAGTGTGTGCAATGGTAGATCAACATCTCTAAGGTGTGAATAATATAAACCTCAAACTCTGTAAACAAAACAAATGATGATAATCAAATCTGAGCTTTCAAGTAAAGGAACCAAGCATCATTATTCAAATACATATTGCAGCATTACAAATTGTGAAGTTGAATGACAATATTACCCCCTAAAAAATCTTTCAGATGGGGCGCTAGTGGCTGGGATGCACAAGAAAAGAAACTAAAAAGCCACTCTGGCGACATCCTTGCATCCTTTTTACAAGTGACAAGCATGTGCACGTGCATTCCTTGATTGTTTACAATAAGCTTTGCTCTCGAGTTCCCCTAGCGGCTCTCATAACTAGGTGACCATCAATCATTTCTCAGAGAATAAAAAACGAACAAACCATTGCTGCAGCTCTGATGCAAGTTTAAGGAGAAAAGTAAAAATGGCTGCAGTGTTTGGGTGTGCTGTGATTGTTTGAGGTAATTAGTCTTCCATTATTACTAAAATGTGTGTCTTCCATTCAAAGTGTGAAGCAGATTGGTTATTTCTACAAACTAATTGCGGTGCGCTCGGGGCATTCGGAAAAGTTCAGATGCTTTTTAACTAGGTGCGGCTGGAAAATGCGCTCCAATTAGTGTTGCTCCAAAATGCGTGTTGTGCAAGTCGCGTGCCTCCATTGGAAAGGGCAAACTTACATCCCAAGCTTGTTGGCACTGCTTCCAAGGCGTGCACTCAGTAGACACATTTCAATGAAACTACTTCATACCGAATGTTTTTTTAAAATCGATATTGGCAATGATGTTTGGTCAATAATACCGATACCAATTTTTATCGGCCAGCCCTAGTCCTCATAATCATATATCCTTAAGTTTTTAATATTTTGATTTAAAAATAAAAAACGTGTGAACATTTATATGCATTTATGAATGTATTACATCATCTTTGCGTCAAATTACAAAAAACGAATTACCGCTTATGCGAGGTGTTTCTAATGCAGCGTCAATGGGGCTGAGAATAAATTTGACATTATTCTCGCCTCTGGCTGCCATCATCAGCCTCACACAATGTTTTTCCCTTTTTTTGAAAGTCTTGATAACACCATCGTGGAGTTTTTCTTTTATTATTTCAGCAAATAGAATTGAAAAAAAAAAATAGTTGTACTCTCCGATTCACTGCGAAGTTAACCATGACACCTTCTGCTACTGAGAAACCCGGAAATGTGAAAAGAATCTATACTGTAAGGTGTTAAAAATGAAAAAGCTGTGTCACTTTCAAACTTGTATTATATAATAATAATAGTGGTTTTGCTGAGTCATTTTAAATATTACTTTATTACCTACACAAGTTGGCAAAATAAAACCTATAACAACCTCTAAAAAAATCACAGAATTGCCTCAGCCAAGCATTTTGAGTATAGCACAAATAAGCCAGCATTTTTAGAGTGTAGATGTGAATGGAGAATCTTACATGCTGCATAAAAACTACTGATGAACCTTTAATTATGCTGAGAGTGTATGGTCCTTCTCAACCAACCACTTAAACATGTTTTTTGTTGTTGTTGTTCTGTGTGTATAAATGCCCGTTCAGTACATGCTTGTCAGTCCATATCAGTATATATTTGTTGGTAGTGTGGGAGGATTTTAGTGCCCGGCATCATGCCAAATCTTGATGTTCTTTCTGTCTCTCGCTCATGTTCTCTCCTAATCTATCTATCTTTCTATCTATCTTTCTCTGTCTGTCTCTCTCTCCCTTTAATACATTTGTGATGTTTCCTTGTAGCTCAGAGGAGGAATTGACACCTTTGATGCATTTGCAAGTAGAGCTCTGAAGCCCCAGATGAATCTCTAAAAGCTTGAGGACGAGTCTGTGGTGTACGAGCGCATTATCAGTACACAAGAGGCCTTGCTCTGCGTCATGCCTCATTCACAACTCTCCTGACCTCACTAAACCTGCAATTTCACTGGCCTCAGCACTGCTGCTTTTTTCTCTCTAATTCTCTGCATCAAACCAACAGCTGGTCTCAACCCTACCAATTCCAAATGCGCACTTATAAGAGAACGATTGATTGCAGATGACACAAACCAGATGAAAATATAACTCTCTAGCGAGTGTGTACAGTAAGGCTAAAAGTGTGTGTGTCTGCAATTCATTGCGATTTTTAATAGGTGTGTGAGCTGACAAGGGAGGAAACCTCAACGGACTAGAACGATTGAAAATTTCATGGCTAGAAAAGTTGAGAAATGCAATCTGTTCAGGCAATGGCCCTTGTCGGTGTTGCATATACTTATTTGATTAGTTTATTTATTCTCATTTGTAGAGAATATGGAGAGACATGGCACAAGTGTAACTCTATTAGAAATATAATACTGTTTAAAGTTTGTAATAGTATGAATGTATTCCTTTTTTACGGTTAGTATGTCCAGTTGGCATTTCTGTGTGGAGTTCACATGTTCTCCCCGTGTTTGCGTGGGTTTTCTCCGGGTGCTTCGGTTTCACCCACAGTCCAAAGACCTGCGGTACAGATGACTTGAGTAAACTAAATTGGCTGTAGTGTATGAGTGTGTGAATGTGAGTGTATGGTTTCCCAGTGCTGGGTTGCAGCTGGAAGGGCATCCGCTGTGTAAAACATATGCTGGAATAGTTGGTGGTTCACTCCGCTGTGCCAACCCCTGGGGACTAAGGGACTAAGCTGAAGCAAAATGAATGAAGGAACGTTTACTCCGCAAATACGCTTTACATTGACAGTGTCTGTGATTAATAGGCAGATGTCAAGCATCTTAGGACAGACCTTCAAGATGTGTTGTCTCTGTTTGCTAGACTGTTTGTGTATCTTTTCTGATCAACAAACTCAATGTTTTTGGTTAAAAAGATCATCATCATCATCAAAAAAAAAAAAAAAAAAAAAAATTAAATAAATAAATCCCATGTACTTACCTAAAAGGGGTCAAAACTGTTAAACATTACATCAGAGCATTTAATCTACAAGTACCCAGTTCAAGATCTTCCTCCACATACAGCATCTAGGGAAGCGCGGGACACAAAGTAACACAGGGTAAAATGTAACACAGAGTTTTAATGTATTTGCTCAGGGTTAACCATGGCATGCTTCTGAGGTTTTCACCACAGTGTCGGCAGATGTCTTCCTGCCAATTATTATAAAAGTTCAACGAAATTTGGATGAGAAACACAGGAGAAACCATTTTTGCACCATAAGTTTTTTTATTATGCTCTATAATTTTCATTTAAAACAAAAATCTGAAAGTATGTAAGCAACATCTTATATTGTTGTGATTACCATCTTAGAGGCTAAAAGATGGAACTATTTAAAAGATATAAAAAAAAAACACAATGACTGCGAGCCAGTTTTGGGGAAAACACGACACAGCGGGGTTAGTTGTAATAGGGTGTTACAAATAAGCCACACACTGTTGGACGCCAATTAAACTAACAAAATAATTGTTGAATTTTGAGTGTAATGTTGGGAACTTTTTAATAAAAAATGTTTTTAATAAAAAATATTTTTAATAGAAAAAAAATATTGCTAATAATGCAAATAAATGCATTGTATAATAATGGATAATAATGCAAAAAAAGTCCAAATGTGTTTATCCAATAGATAAATAAATAAACATGCTGTGCTATGTAGAATAAAAAAAAATAAGTACTGAGGAAAAATGCTATTTAAAGTAAACTAAATTTAAATGAATTGTGTGAAATCTGCCTTTTTAAGCATGTGTTACAACTAACCCTCTGTCTGTTACAACTTGCCCTGCAGGTGTGGTAAATAGTAACAGTTTTACTCCTGGCACTTTTGTCAATACTGCACAGAAACCATAGGTCCGGCGATCATAATTCCAGTGCTCATTTGTAGGAGAAGCTTGTGTGTTGTTGGTAAAAACATGGTTTGTTAAACCCCCATTACTTTGTTCATTATTTGGCTAAAACCAAAAAGTGTTACTTTGTGCCCTGCTCTTCCCTACTGTACACTATAGAAAATCATTTGTTGACACTGTCAAGTGATCTTGTTGCATTGACAAACATTAGGTTTTACATTCACTCAACTTGTATGTAGTTGTTGAAGCAACAATTTAACGTGAATGCAGTAAATTGAGCCAACATACTGTATCAATTAATGAACATTTTGAATTTTTTAGTTACTGTAGAGTCAAACCTTGGTTAAATGTTTTCACAACCATGAGTGATGTCTGATTAATATTCAATAGTAATCTTCCTTAACATCAAAATCTTTTGAGATTAGTTGCTTTGACAAGAAGTTCTGGATAGTTAATTAGCTTTCTATCGCTAGCAAAGTCTTGTAACTAGCCTAAAATATGCTAGCAGCTAATTCTAATTCATGTCAGCAGCATGCTAAAAATATACTGGAAGCATGCTAGCCTGGTTTGGCATACAGACCTGGTTTGTTAAATTTCAAAGTTCATCACCAAACTGTACTCATCTCATTTTTAATATAGTGTTTTTGATCATAACTGTCTTGAGCATGAACTCTTTCAATATTTTGTACAGTACATTATAGCATGGTCATTATTCATAAATATTGGACTACTAAAAGCTTCAATTGATCCCTATACTTCCTGTTCTTTCTAGTAAAAATGTTTTTTTTTTTTTTGTTCTTCTCAGCTGTCAGAGAGCCAAGAGAATGATTCAGGACAGAAAGGTCATTAAGGTTTGATATGCTGAAAGCAACTCAAGGTTTAGTGCTTTGCTTCAGGGCCAGTATTGTCCTTCAAGAGGATATCACACTTGAAGCAACTAGCAATTCATGTCGTTAGAATTACCCTTACTGCCTGTTCTAATGCTGAAAGGTTTCATTTCAAGCAGATGGAGTTTTTGCATTTGAAAGAGTTTGTCAGTCAAGTTATGCTTTTAGAAATTTTGCAGTGCAGTTGTCATTGGTGACAAAATGTCAGTAGGTAAGTCGATGCAATACAACTGAAATTTCAGTTAATAATATGAATTTTCGACAATGCTCAAGCCTTAAATAATGTTACAATATTTAATATTAATTAATTCATTAGCATGTAGCATGTAAACATTGACATTTTAAACCTATTTCACTCATATTTTGACATTTCATTTATGTATTTTTTTTATTATTTGTTATTATGTAAGTCAGTGGTCACCAAACTTGTTTCTGGAGGGCTGGCGTCCTGCAGATTTTAGCTTCAACCCTAATCAAACACACCTGAACAAGCTAATCAAGGTCTTACTAGTTATACTTGAAACACCCAGGCAGGTGTGTTAAGGCAAGTTGGAGCTAAACCTTGCAGGGAGACTGGCCCTCCAGGACCGAGATTGGTGACCCCTGATGTAAGTACTGTATTACTGTTTGTGCTAATTGAGTGGTTGCTGTATTTCATTCATTCATTCATTCATTCATTCATTTTCCTTCAGAATAGTCCCTTTATTCATCAGGGATAGCCATAGTGGAATGAACCGCCAACTTATCCAGCATATTTTTTAGACAGCGGATGCCCTTCCAGCTGCAACCCAGTACTGGAAATCATCCATACACACTGATTCAAACACATTCACTACGCCTATGGCCAATTTAGTTTATTCAATTCACCTGTACCCGTATATCTGTGGACTTGTGGGGGAAACCGGAGCACCCGGTGGAAACCCACATGAACATGGAGAGAACATGCAAACTCCACACAGAAATGCCAGCTGACCCAGCAGGGACTCAAACCAGCCTTCTGCTAACCACTGCGCCATCATGTCACCCCTTGTTGTTTTATCATTATTATTATTATTATAATATAATAATATAATATTTATTATTAGTATATTCATATTATTATTATTATTATTTATTGTTATTGATATTTATTATTAATGCTAAGGTTAGGGAATAATATTGACAAGCATAGACAATTAAAAACATGTATTTATTAAGCACAGATTGTTTTTAAATTTCTGAAAATTAACCACTGAGCCACTATGTCGCCGTATTGTATTATCTTAGTGGTTTAATCAAATGCTATTAAATTTTATTTTCTTGTCTTGAGTAGCTACATTAGCATTATACTTCACATAACCATATTCACATGAATATCTCAGCAACGACAAGCAAGAAGTTGACCAATAAGATCTATCACACACATCAATGTGCATCACAAACCCTCTACACTTGCAACAACATACTAGTCAGTCTAATCTGAGCTCTTGTATGACAAATGTTTAGTTTCCTTTTTTTATTTTAGCATTGGCTTGGAGTTGAAATATTTGTGCCATCTCTACTTTGCAGTATCATATTGTGCAAGAAAAGAAGCAAGTCGATGTTCACTGAGGAAGATTGAAAGTATGTCATTGGAAATCCAGTAAGACAGGGCTGCTGTTTTATATCGGTGCAGACAAATACCCTTGATGACAGTTCTTTGGCTCGGCCATAAAAATGAGGGTCGAGAGCGAAGCGGAGATAAATAACAGGAAGCTAAGAAACCAAGCGAGCGCATTGTGCTTGTGTTCGACATTTGTTTATATCAGAACCAGAACTGGGGGACTATGGCAGAAAGGATGACAGTAGACGGATAGGTTTTGGACAGCAAGGATTTTAGTACTATATTGTATTTCGACATCATGCCAATCAATTGACGGGGGTCTACGTGAGAGATGTGTCCATGGACCAGCGGTGGGCCGTTTGTCTCTGATTAGAGGCTTCGCCTGTCACTCGATTGGTCCGAATGGCTTTCTTGACAGGCTGAAGAAGACAAACACTGCCATGAATCCAGCGCGTTTGTCAGTCATGTGAGAAATTGGCATCGGAGCCGCAGGATAAGACATTCATCCTTCCATCCCCTTTCTCTAAAACTCATACCTCCATCCTGCACATCCATCCACCCACTTTATTTTTTTTTTCCTTCTTAGGCATCGCTAATGTAGAGCTTTTTTTAGGGCCGTAAAGTGAAAATAGCAGAGCATTCAAAATATAGATGCTTTGAATGAACAGGAGATGCTAGATGGAGTGTTGACGGCCTCAGTCACCATTGCATATTGTTTCAGTACAACGAAAGTGAATACTGACCGAGATTGTCATTCTGCCAAACGTCTACTTTTATGGCCCACAGAAGAAAGATGGATTTGGATGGACCTCAGGGTGAGCTATACGGTCAATTATTCTACAGGAGTGTCTGAAAGTCAAAATGTAGCATAAGATGCCAACTGGAGCAAGTTGACACCACCACCATGTTTTTTTCCTACATTTTCTGACCATAGACAACACAAATTGTCACCTCAACAAAAACCTTTACTTTTTTTTCATATTTAATTGAATCTTTATCTGAATTATTTCATTTGTGTTTTTACTTTTGGCCGGTTTGATTAAGTGTACACTCTGCCATCCAAACCTTGTCACGCACCAAAGATGCAGACGGAGACCACGGAAAAGATGGATCTCAGTCTGCTTCTAAATGAACAGTGCTTCGATATGAACTCATCATGGGTCATATACTTCTAAACAAGCCAAAACCAGGACATGATGTTCTAAGACGTGAATAGAAAAAGGACAAAATGTTGAAACATACTGTACCTAGTACTGTATTTTTCAATTTTTCAGTCTCATAAACTGTTCTACTTTCATAATATCTTCATTTGTGCCTGTGATGGAGAAATTCCTGGTGCTGTTTTGAACCATTTCCATTTTGTAAGCGCTTTGCGAAATTAAAAAAAAAAAAAACATACCACCACATGTATACACACACAAAAAAACACATTTAGCACACAGCATTTATTCAGTGTTCAGTTTTATTGTGAATATACTTTATCATTGTTTTTTTCTTTTCATTTTTTCATTATTTTGTAACTTTGTAAAATGATTTACTTTTTAAAACAGTAAATAAGAAATATATAAATGGACAAGGTCCAAATGTATATTTTTCTTTTTCTACTGCTCAATAAAAACATTTGAGGTTAGTCTAAATTGAAATCTCTGAAAAGTAATTACTGTAAAAGTGTAATGACAATATCCATTTATTTAGTGTCTGTTAATAAGATACTGTATATTATGTACTGTTATTCTACTTAACTGTAATATTTACTGTAATTAATGGGGCTATTTAATTTCAGTTAATGTGTGCTTGATGTTTTCAATGTGTGAAACAAAATATGAGCAATAAATATGTAAACATTCAGATGCCTGTATATCAGTCAAAGTTACAGACAGAAATCATCTTTGTTTGTCATTGCTTATTCAATTATTCCACAAACTGTCCAATACTAATTTTAGACAGAATACATTAACATTAGTATATTAATCATTCATTCCTTTTTCTTTGCTTATTCCTTTATTTTCAACCCAGGCTCATTCTTTAAACGTACCTCTATATACGTTTCTGGAGAGCGCCAAATACTTACCAGGAGCTACAATTTTTTTGTAGTTTTTGTTTTCACGAATCTACCAGAGGCTGCTGTGTATGCTTTTTCAGATCTGAAATTTCTCTCACGAGCAATAGTATCTGGTTGCAGCCTTTATGATGCAAGCTGAGATTGCATCACTCAGCGATGCAATGTCAGACACAATGCATTCAATGGAGTGAGTGACGGGTAGGGTTAGGGGTGGGGTTAGGTGAGCACATTAAAAGCATTGGATGCAGCTCAGATTGCACTGCACCAGGTCTGCATTCAGACTCCTCTCCTCAGGAGTGCCATTCGCGCCTGCTGTTCTTGTGTAAATCCACCAGAGGCCACTGTCGACTGACTGTTTGACTCCTCCTTCCCTAAACCCAACTGACAATTTTCAAAAGCAATCCAGAAAAAGAAAAGCCCTTGCCTGATTTTTACCATGTTTTCAGATTTCACCACATTCTCACCCTGTTATTCACTTGTAATTTCATTTTTTGGTTTCTGTTTTTGTCTTACCTGCTTTCTGGATTCGTTCTTCACCGGACTCGAACCCCGTTGTCATGGTCAAATCCTCTCTGCGTCTCAAGTCCGTTGGCATACACTGCAAGCTAACGAGACAAACTGGTAACAGGGGGAAGCCGCCCATATGGAAGTAAGCGGTCAGCTGGTAAGCGCGAAAAGGAACGGTGTCATACCACCCTGTATCGTTTGTTTTGAAAATAAAATGCAGCCATACGTACATCTGGCTACATAATTCATGATCTCCAGAAACTTACATAGAGCTACGTTTTCAGAATAAGCATATGTTGCTTATTTTTCAGGGGTCGCTACAGCGGAATGAACCGCCAACTTATCCAGCATATGTTTTACATAGTGGATGCCCTTCCAGCTGCAACCCAGTACCGGGAAACATCCATACACACTCATTCACAGCCAATTTAGTTTACCTGTACCGCATGTCTTTGGACTGTGGGTGAAACTGGAGCACCTGGAGGAAACCCACACGAACACCGAGAGAACTTGCAAACTCCACACAGAAAAGCCAACTGACCCAGCCGGGACTCGAACCAGCAACCTTCTTGCTGTGAGGCGACAGTGTTAACCACTGAGCCACCATGTCGCCTACATTAATCATACATAAACTTTAAATATATAAAAATAAGAATAATTATTTAAACAGTAATTCATACATGCTTTAAGTTTTTAAAAAAATCTCATTTCACTCCTATTTTAACATTTTGTTTTCACAAAAAATATCATAAATATTAAAGCAGACAATTGACTTTTAATATATTTTGCATAATCATAATATCACGGGTGATTAAGAGGTTTAATATAATCATATACACACATTTTTGATTCACAAACTCAAGAGATTATTCAGTGCTGTCTTGAGCCATGAAGACTTTATATGATTGATTATTTTCTTTTCTTAACTCTGTCTTCCACTTATCCGATACGCATAGTCTGTGCTTTGCTCAAATCTTCACTCTCAAAGCTGATAATTACACCTCCACGTTTATTAAATACCACAGAAGCAATTACTCGTAGAGAACACATATAAACAGAGATTGATTGGATGACGAAGGTTTATGCTAGGTCATAAACTTGATTATTACTCCTCTGCAGTTGCCTTAACTAAAGTCATTGCTAAATCACTCTCGTGAATGTAAAATTTCATTGGTTTCACTGTGTTCTTTGCTCTTGCAGAGTTTGCACAACATTTTGTGGTTTGGAAGGTTTTAACTTAATGAAGTGATAATGACTGAAATGATCTGTCTGTTCCTTATTAACTTAGCCTTAGCTTAATTAATTTTTGGTTATCCGTATTGACCAGAATACTTATATGTGTTTTGCAGTTCATGGTTATTCAATTACAATTTCCAGATGACAAATGAACAACATAAGTTTAAAGTGATAGTTCATCCCAAAATGAAAATTTACTTACCAATTATTCATGCAAAACGACAAAAATCTAATATCAAGATATGTCATCTTATATCCTGATAATGATTTAATAATAATTAAATAAAAATTAATAGTTAATATAGATATTTAGTGACCACATGTAAAGGATTATTTCTTTTTTATATTTTAAACATTTTACAAATCTTCACCTTGGAATGATAAGTTTCTATCTGCGTTCTGAATGATTTTGAGATATTGAGCTTCAAAGTTTTTGCATTCCATATAGCAAACAGTATGTGTTTAACATATGTTTTAAAATAAAAATTCTTTATGTAAACAACTTAAAAAAAACATCCTATAATGTAAATAAGTTGTCATTTAATAAGAATGTCAATAACTCAATTTTGAGAGAAATTTCAGATAGACCCTTATAATTCTAAGGTGACGAAATGTTGAAATATAACATAAATATTAATAAAATATAAAATACCTCAAAATCTAATGATTGATGAATGCCTAAATAAAATGTAAAATGTAAACATTGTACTTTCCCTTTTCTGTCTGCATTCCTGTAATGGCATGTAATACTGCACTCATATAAATTATGAATAAGTATTACCGTAAACAGTGTTGTAATACAGTTCACACTCCTTGTTCAAAGTGTTCTAGAAGAAGGGGGGAGCAGCAAATGTTTACATTCTTTAAGGACTAAACAATAAATTAAACCAACAAACTACGGCCGAACTAAAACCAAGACAAACACTCCTCTTTCATCTTCTTTTGTAGTCACTCCTCCTTTTAGACTTCTGCTTCTTCTAAGGAACTCAAGACAGGTGATGCTCATCAGCACTCGCTTTACCGGCTTAGTTTTGTACCCATATCTCTCGACCATGCCCCCCTCATTACAGATGTATTTTGTGATGCTAGGAATAAATAATTGAGCATAATATGAAACAAAGACTATTATTATTATTATTATTATTCATCTTCCTTTCTTTCATTTTCTTTTTTCGGCTTAGTCCCTTTATTAATCCGGGGTCGCCACAGCGGAATGAACCGCCAACTTATCCAGCACATTTTTACGCAGCGGATGCCCTTCCAGCCGCAACCCATCTTTAAGAAACATCCACACACACTCATACACTACAGACAATTTAGCCTACCCAATTCACCTGTACCACATGTCTTTGGATTGTGGGGGAAACCGGAGCACCCGGAGGAAACCCACGCAAATGCAGGGAGAACATGCAAACTCCACACAGAAACGCCAACTGACCCAGCCGAGGCTCGAACCAGCAACCTTCTTGCTGTGAGGCAACAGCACTACCTACTGCGCCACTGTGTCGCCATTATTATTATTATTATTATCATCCTTATTATTATTATTATTATTGTTAGCCCCCCTGTACAGTATATATTTTTTCCCTAATTTCTGTTTAATGGAAAGAAGATTAACACATTTCTAAATATAATATTTTTAATAACTAATTCCTAATAACTGCTTTCTTTTATCTTTGCCATGATGACAGTACATAATATTTTACCAGACATTTTTCAAGATACTAGTATTCAGCTTAAAGTGCAATTTAAAGGTTTAACCAGCTTAATTAGGCAAGTCATTTTATAATGATGGTTTGTTCTGTAGACAATCTGAAATAATATTGACCTTAATTTTATTTATTTTTTTATTAAAAACTGCTTTTATTTTAGCCAAAATAAAACAAATAAGACATTCTCCAGAAGAAGAAAAAAATATTATAGGAAATACTATAAAAAAATTCCTTGCTCTGTTAATTATAGGATAATAACACGGTAATAATTTTGACTTTAACTGTATATAACTATATATAGCACAGACCTAGTGGTTCCTCCATGAATTTCTTTTTTTTTTTTTCTGTTGAACACAGTTAAAATATTTAAAGAATACTGGAAACTGGTAGACATCAATACTGTACAAGTTAGAACCTACTGTTTTTTTTTTTTTTTTTTTTTTTTACATTTTTCAAACTAAAACAGGTTTGGAACAAATGAAGGAAAAGTAAATCTTGACGTTTTGCATTTTTGGATGCATTTCTTCAATTTAAATGCATGTCGTTGCTGAAATTGTATTGTACTAATGCACATGAGGTGTAATGATTGTGGACTGTAGTAAATGTATTGTTGATGTGAGGTGTTGCTCCATGTGATCAGATCTGTCTTTGAGTGATATTTGTGTGATATTCAGACGTCAGCATCATGGCCTCTTTGAGTGGGACACAGTTATATGAATTACCCCTGATGAGCTGCTCTGCCATTTGGAAGCCAACTGTGATCGTGATTATCTGTTTGCTAACAGATGTTTCGGACATCGTGCCATTAGAACACAGAGGTGTAGGTATCACATTCAGCAGCTGTGAGCTCTGGCAATATTTGAGCACCAGTGTAGTTGTTATCGGTGTAGGGAATTTTGAACATCCATTGAGGGCTATGCACTCATGAAAATGATTTATTTTAAGTACATTTATGAACTTCGTATTGTAAAAGATTGTTCATACTAATATTAATAAGTTGAAATATTGCATTCTTAGGACATTTTATGTTCTTTGTACTATATGGATCTAGGTACACTGTATACAATTAAATGTAAAGGTTAATGTTAAGGACACTTTTGTTTGCTTTGTCTGATAAGCAGTTCAGGTGCATGAATCCATAAGTTAAAATTCAATTCAATTCATGTTTATTTATATATTCATTTACAATGTAGATTGTGTTAAAGCAGCTTAACATAGAAGATTATAGTAAATTGAAACTGAGTTGTTCAGTTTAGTTACGTTCAGTGTGGTTTAATTTTCATTGCTGAAAGTCCAAACACTGAAGAGCAAATCCATCCAAATGAAAATTGTAATTAAATTAAGAATTATATACAATTGAATGCAAAATTGTTAGCCGTTCTGTGAAATTTTTATTTAATTTTTTATATATTTACCAAGTAATGTGTATATTGTTTGGCTGGATTAAAAGCTATTTTTGACATGCTTATTTAAAGTTATCAGGATGAATGTACAATTTTCTTCCAGAAATAAAATCAGAGGCAAGTATTACAAAGAATGTGCCATTAGTTAGTCCAAACTACAAAAGAAAATCATAAAAATGAATAGCAAATAAATTAACTAATCTTTTACCAAACAAATAAACTCAACATTTTTAAAGAACATAATAATAATAATAATAATAATAATAATAATAATAATTAATAATTACAAATATATAAATAGATAAATAGGTAATAAAAAAGAGAATCATCTTACCATGCACACATACTAATATTGGTGACTAAATAGTCAAAAAGCATCTGGAAAAGCACATTAAATAAATACAGTAATATATATTTTTTCAGACACAATAAAATCCTATAATGGAGACATAAATTGAATTAAGAATATTTGAATTGGCTACAACAAACCACAGTTGTTTAATAACTTGATTAATTAACCTAACTAGTTTGCCTAGTTAAACTAATTGCTAGTTAAATAATGAAACTAACCTAGTTAAATTTGGCAAAACTAATAAGCCTTGTAAAATGTCTTATATAATAAGTAATAAAATATTATGTACAATCATCATGACAAGATTAAAGAAATTAGTTGCAACAAATTAGTTATTAAAACTATCATGTTCTGAAGTCTATTGAAAAAAATCATCTCCCATTACCTCTCTGTTCTGTATATGTGTGCACAAGCTACACACAGATAATTTGGGTATACAGTCCTAAAATATAACTATTTTATTAACTAATTTTTGCATATTGTTGCGTCTGTTCATGGTGTAGGAGTAATAAAAACACTACTTTATTTTAATTGATTTGTTTTTAAAGAAACCAGTTTGGGAAACGATAATGAAAATAAACTTAGTCAATAGTTTAATTGAATTAATACATGCATTACTGATTGCTTTTTAACAGTAAGCTATGTCGTAAATACTGTAATGTTGCTGGATTTCACTTTTAAAGCACATTTGATTTGCTTTTGCAGTCATAAATACAGTATGGTTTATTACCGTCTGTCAAGTCAAATTTTGGTTCTTGAAATAATCCTTGCAGTACCTCTACTTTAGGAAGAGCGTCTCATTTAATCTGCTCTGAATATGGACATCTCGTTTCCTGTATTATTCATGCTGATAAACATGTGTTAAATTACAGAGCTCTGCGTCAGATGTCTTCACCTCTCATCTTGTCTTGAAACAGCAACACTGTGACACAGATACAGTAAGCTGTCTGATCTGCAGTATACTGTATGAAGCTGTTGTTCTGTGTAGGTCTAGGGTCTGTATTTGCACACACTCAAGCGTGAATATGTGCTCCAATAAACTGATAATAAATTTTCACTGATCTTCACACGTCCAGACACCTGTAGAGAAAGTTATCCAGCCGTAGCCGCAGGGAATACCATTAGAGAATTACTCCATGTCCCATTACTGACCTCTGACTCTGGACCCCCTGATGAGGTCAAAGAAAGACAAGGAGAAAAGGGTGTTCAAAGCCAAATCAGCGGGCAGTTAAAGTTGATGGCAGCAAGGAGTGAAACTCGGGGAGAAAGCAGGCGCTGAAATAGAGAACATTAGTCCTCATTTACAGGGAGATAGAGAGAAAAGTAGTTTTCAGCACTAGACAGGCTTCAGAAAAGCACTACTGTATGCTCATGTATGCACTCTTCTTTAATGTGGCTTCACGCGCATGTTTATCCCACAAAAAGCATGTGTATGGGAATGAAAGGGAAATGATGCTTTCACAGCTTCGTCAGATGGAGGAGAGGGAAGAGATGCACTCCATCTGTAGCTGTCATTTTCAGTTTCGTACGTTTCCATTTTCCTGCTTTCATTGTTTGAACACAGGTGAAAACCATTTGGGTGATTGTGGTTTGTTTTTATTTTTTATAAGTGGTGTCAAATGTGGGATTCTAGTTTGTGTTCGTTAATGACCTGCTAATTGGGTTTCCTTAACATATAACTTTGGGAAAGACACTCAAAGAATGTGTTGAAGAAATAAACAAAAGGAGCAAAGTGAGCTTGTGAATTCTGAGATGAAAAAGGTTCGGGTTGAAGCAACTTGAAACAGGGTAAGACAACAAAAGACATGCTGTTTGCTTTGCTGCACACACAAAGAGGTAGGAATGCTTTTAACCTTATGCTGTAACTACAGAATAATCACTGTTGCATTATTTTTCCTTTCTCACCATGGATTTGAGAATCAAAACGGTGATATTTGAAAATAATATTTTTCTGTTCATTTTTAGCATTATTTCTTGGGTCTTCTGCTTACACGATCCTTCAGATTCACTATTTTTTGTAATGTAATATACCACGATAAAATTATATAATGTAAAAATTCTCATGAAACATTTCTTATTTTAATCAGTGTTTAAAAAGGCTGGTTAATAGTTATGAAGAAACCATACCACCATATCACATACTAGATGCTTGCAAAAATGTATATATATTCAGCATATTAGAATGATTTCTGAAGGATCATGTGAAACTGAAAACTGTTGAAAACACCAGCATTTTTCAGCTGGTGTAATGCAGCTGAAAAAAAAAAATTGCATCACATTGTCACAATCACCAGTGATCTGTCCTTGCAGATCGCTGGTATACATGCAGATCGCTAAAGAACTACAAATTCGCCGGTATATGGACTACAAGTTCCAGTCATGCACCTCTCACACGCACCTGTTCCTTATTCATAGATTACACACACTCACGGCTGGAAGCTGCCCATGAACTGATTTCAAGGACTATTTAAACTGCCTTGTAAAAATTTTGTGAACATTACAATGCATTTTTCTTGCCTTGCTTTGCCGTGTTTTTACCCTCGCCTTGTTTATGTTGTCTGCTCCCTGCCTGTACTGACCAGTCACCTGTGTATTTGACTATGACTCTGACATCAGGGGTGTCCAAACTCTGTCCTGGAGGGCCAGTGTCCTGGAGAGTTTATCACCAACTTGCTTCAACACACCTGACAGGAAGTTTCTAGTATATCTAATAAAAGCTTGATTAGTTTAGAGCTAAACTTCCTGGACACCGATCCTCCAAGACTGAGTTGGACACCCTGGACTACATCTACATCTGTTTGCTCCTAATTGTAACCATTGCTTGCCTGACCATTCTCAATATCCTGCATTTGGATCTGCACTCCGTTGTCAGCGTCAACTTCACATTACACTCATAGATTAAAAAGGTAAATATATTTAGATATTTTACATTGTATTAAGTTTTTTACACTATGACTATTTTCAGAGATGTATTATTTTCAAAATGTGCTGACAGGTTTTAAACCAGAAAACCCATACATTTAATTATCCCAGCATTCATTTTATTAACTGTACATAATTTCCTTGCTATAAAAAACAACAATCTCCAAAATTCACTTTTGCATTTTTATTTTTTTATTTTATACACAATCACAAACTGTAAATATATTCAGTACATGTAGATTTTTCCTAAAGAAAGCAAATCCCTCAATATACAAAATTCCCTCAGAAAACAAAAACTATCAAATGCTGTAAACCATAGAACACTATTATTTGGTATATTATTGTAATAAATCAATTATAAATACAATTCACTGAAAATATTATATTAAATTTAAAAGTTAATCATATTTACATGAAAAAAGTTCCTGTTATGATTTAAGTAAATACTTAAGAGTCTTTGAGTGCATCTTTATTGCAGTCATTAATATGTTTTTGGCTTGTTAAATGTTTGGCAGAACAATTCTTTAATTCTGAGGTACCAGAAGTAGGGCCCGCCATCCAATCTGGGAAGAGATTTAGAATGATTGGAAGGTTGGTACGATAGAGGACAATGCACAAGGCGTTGCAGCTTGACTCATGTACTCAGCTTTGAACACCATTATGTGATAAATGTGTTTATGTTTTTATTGTAAGAAGTCCATTATAAAATGTAAAAATATAGTCATTATATGATTAAAGTATTTTTTCTTTTTCTTTTTAAATATTAATACATTAGGAATTTACCATTGCAGCTTTATATTTACCTTCGGCCCACCACCCTCAATCGAGTTTGGATTTTGACCCTTCGTAGGCAAAAGTTTGCGCACCACTGCTCTAACTGATGCTTTATTTCTGAAACAACCATGTAAAAATGGTTATAATTTTCCACACCAAATTTTTCCCACCAATTTTCCTAACCACTAAAATATGTTTTAATCCAAATCTGTAAGATTACAAGATCAAAAGGCGAGTAGAACAACTCCCCAGTTGTCTGTGGCTTGTTCACATACAGTACAACTTCCTAGAAAGCCTTAAATATTTAGGTGCACACACTGGGAAAGCATTGCCACAGCGTTTACATTCACTTTCACACAGATGGATGAGTCTGTGGAAGTGAAGTGGCAACTGAATGACACAACACCGAATGGAGTGGAACAGATGAAACCCCCTGGCTCCTTCTCCACTTTTTTCTTTTTCCTCACTCCTGATCCATCTTTATTCACTTTTATTTTTCCTCTGTGCTTAAGCTTTATTGCTTATATGCAGATTGTACCATTTATCTTATTCTGAGGAGAATTCAGTAGTTGTGGTATTAGCTCAGTTTTAACAAAACACCTGCTAACGAGTTCAGTATCCGGCATTAAATGAGTTTAATTCGCTATTTTTCATTTACAATGTTCTCATTTTAGTCAGTCCGACTTTTTTTAAAAATTATTAATATATAATATAAAACTGCAGCTTCAATAGAAAAACTGTCACTCTTTTCAAAATCTTTTAATAATGATTAAATTATAGGGTTGTTTTTGATTGCAAATGTAGAATTAGAACTATTTGCCTCTATACTGTATTTATCTGCTTGTGTTGTTAAAATGAGTAACTGTTCTTAAAGGTCCTGTGAGTGCTTTGACATGCATTTTTATTCGATGTTTGATGTAATCTCAACCGAAACGCGATGAGAGGGTGGGACATAGAGTAGCTCCTGCCCTTTAAAAAAAACAGCCAATAGAGTTTTGCTCTGCCATTAAGTTGATGTATATACAACTGTTGGTTCATTTGGGCGGAAGTGACAAACTGCAAGCTTTATTTACATGTTTATATCAATTTTTATCTTCTAAATGCAAATTCTGTCACTGTTTTGGAGCACAATTGCTTATAGATATTCTAAAAACAATTAATTCTGATACTAACATCTAAAAACCTTTGTTTTAATTTAACGAATTAGCTTCTTTTTTGCTATTGTCCTTAAGAAAATAATTTTTGGGGTTTATATATAGACTGTTTTTGTTAAATTTCTGATGTGTTCATGCTACTGTAGTCATGTCTGTGTCTGTTTTTTTACAGCAGAGACACCCAGTCCCTCAACACTCTCACACATACTACAACAAGATATACTACGGAATGCTCTGAACATTTAATCAGAAATGCAATAATCATAAAGTAAGATTTATGGTTTAAATTCTCAGGAAAAGATCAGGTATATGGAGAATGAAAAAAAACTGTAAAAATATAAATAAAGTAGAAAAATAAAAAATAAGGGTGGAGAAACATATCTGGGTCACTTCATACTACCTGTCTAAATGTAGCCTTATATCCCTAGTGGGGGTTAGAGGACAGTCTGATAGAGTGATGAAAGGAGAAATGAAATGAAGGTAGTGTATTCTTGTAGAGCCAGCTGTCCAAGAGCCTGTCAGCCCTCCTAAAAGCAAAACATTGTTAGCAGCAGTGGATCAGAGTAGACCGTGACATAAAATACATACATACATACATACATACACACATACACACATACATACATGCATATATAATTACATACTTAGTACATACATACATACATACATACATACATACATACATACAGGTACATACAGTACATGCATGGATACATACAGACATACATATATACAGTACGTAAATACAATGGATGGATGGATGGATGGATTATACAAAATGACTTGGTGTGTTTACTATTATTATGTTAAATGAGAAAATCATCAAATAGACATTACAAAAAAAATATATTTTTATTTGATTCAAAATAAAATGTGTTACACATTGACTTTTTGGCTAAAATGACCTGCAGCAGGAGTGCTCAACCCTGTTTCTAGAGATCTACCTTCCTGCAGAGCTGAAGAGTTGACCCTGATCAAATACAACTAAACCAGCTAATTAGGATCTGAAGGAGCACTTGGTAATAAAAGACAGAGTTAATTTGAGTTAACTTTATTGGTACACGTAGGTAGATTCTTTTTGCAGCAAAGTTTGGCATTTGATACAAACAATTAAATCGCACATATACATACCCATATATACACATACAAAAGTACATTATTAACTATTACAATTTGTTCAGAGCAACAATTGATGATGGGACAGCTATTCCTGTAACGTTTTGCCCTACTAAAAAGCATCTGAAACCTTCGACCTGAAGAGAGTGGGTTAAACTCCCTAGACAGAGGATGAGAGCTACAGCTACTAATGTTCTGGGCAATCTGTAAAAGCTGCCTACTATACTCAGCAACATTCACCAATCAACCTGCTAGACAACCTAATAACCTGGCTCAGTCTTTTCCTGTTTTTAAAGGACAGACTTCCAAACCATGCCACCAGAGCGAAGGATAGAATAGACTCAATAAAAGCACGATAGAAAACAGCAAGCATATTGGGGCCAATGTGAAAACGTGTTTCCTGAAACAAAAAAGCACAGATGCCTTGCACACAGCTTAACAGTTTGTCTCAAAGTTTAAAAAACGGTCAATGATGGTACCAAATATTTGTAGTTCTCCACACATTCAACTTTTTGACCCCTGATATTAGTAACCTCAGCTGCTGTAAGGCAGGTGCGTTTGATTAAGGTTACAGCTAAACTCTTCAGGAAGGTAGAACTCCAGGAACAGGGTTGGACACTGCTGACATACAGAAACATAAAGGACAATCTTAGAAATGCCTTATTATTTGTTGTTTATAAATTTAAAGTTGAAGGTTATCATTTGTTACCGAAATTGCTCACATTTTATTTATATAAAAATAAGGTTGAGTAAATGATGATATTTCTTTTTTTTCATTTTTGAATGGACTATGCTAAATATGAAACCACGATTTAAAGAAATATGAAATTATTTTCTAAATAATCTAAAACTAAGGCGGTGGAAAGTAAGTCATCATTCAATTGATTTGATCAAATGGCTGATTCATTCATTAATGAAGTAAACCACTTTATGAATGAAATATTTAACAATTGATTCAGATGATTTGATTTACCTGACTGAGTCACTACACAGCTTCACAATATTATAACTATGCAGTGTGCAATTTTTTTTTGCATGCACAGTGTAATGTGACTGTGCTTAAAACTTGTGCATAAAATAAGTTTGTTTTTTTTTAAAAGAAAACTGAATCAAACCCAATATTGAAAAATATCATGTTAAATATTTTAACAGAGGGCTGCACGGTCGCGCAGTGGGTAGCACGTTCGCCTTACAGCAAGAAGGTCGCTGGTTCGAACCTCGGCTGGGTCAGTTGGCGTTTCTGTGTGGAGTTTGCATGTTCTCCCTGTGTTCACAGTGGGCTTCCACTTTCCCCCACAAGTCCAAAGACGTGGTATAAGTGAATTGAATAGACTAAATTGTCCGTAGTGTATGTGTGTGAATGAGTGTGTATGGATGTTTCCCAGTGATGGGTTGCAGCTGGAAGGGCATCCACTGCATAAAACATATGCTGGTTAAGTTGGCGGGACATTCTGCTGTGGCGACCCTAGATTATTAAAGGTACTAAGCCAAAAAGATTAAAAAAATGAATGACTGAATATTTTAAGAGGGTTACAGCCAGTTATGTTTAAGGTTTAAAAATGTATTTCCCTTTAAGTTTATTTTAAAGTTACTGTTTTTTTGCAACAAAACGTTTTGTTAAGAATGAGGCTTAAATAAAAAACCCAGTATATAAAAAAAATCAAGACAAATCCAATTGTTCTTTTCATGACCTCTTTAAATCCACAAATTAAAACAATAAATCACTCCCGACAAATAATAAAAACAACACACAATAGTCTAATTGACCAGTAAAGTGCTATAAAGCTACTGTATAAACCACCAGTGTTTGTGTGTGTGTGTGTGTGTGTTACACCCCCAGACATTGTTCAGCATAAACTGTGCCACTTTATCCAAGCTTTTATACTGTGTTTAGACCACAGCGGGTCATAGATCTTTGTTATCAAACGCTTTCTGCGTGACACTAATCACGCTCTGCTGGTTCCAAAGGAGCCATCATGTTTACTGGGCCTACAGTGTGTCATAAGAGAGTCTCTTGTGTCCTGGACTATATAACTGGCGAGAATCATCTGTTTGTTCGCAGCTCATTTCACAGTCTCCTAAGGGCTCTGCTTTTAGCGGAAGTGGCTCTGTTTACAGGCTATATGTTTTTATGCTGGACTTTTATTTGCAGACGCAGAGTGAATTATTGGACAGTCCTGTTCATTTTAATAGCTTTTTATTTGATAAGTGTGCGGAAAGCTAAATGCTATTTTTTATGCAGTTTTTTTTTTGGTCGCCATTTCGCTGATGGAATAAGTTGTGTGTGTGTGTGTGTGTGTGTGCGTGTGTGTGCAGATGAATTCATTTTTAGAGTCACTAGGGATTCTTAATCGGCACTGGAATAATCAATCACACACAAGTCAGTGCACTGATATGAATATGTAAATTACCTAAGGAAGTTTGTTTATCTCTGTATGTGTGCGTGATTAGTGATATACGGTAGTCAGGTATTATTATTTATTGATGTATTGCATTTTCTTGACAGCTTGAAATAGGTTTTGGATAAATGAAGTTTCTTTTCAAATTCGCTAAATGTTTGTCGGTATTGGTTACATGCAAGCCTGATGCAAGACTTTATGCAGACTGAAGCTGTTGATCTTCGTATCAAAAGAAACTCTACATTTAGACACAAAGTGTTTAGTTGCCCATACAGTGTGTGTGGGTGGAGCAGTGGGTGTATGTCCGGGCAATTATAAGCGACTGCAGAAGTAAATAAAAAAGAAAGAAAGAAAGAAAATGCTCCCTAAATGCATCTCTTTCTTGTTTTGTTTGCTGTCTGTTCATATGTTTAATAGCTCTTTCCCCTCTAATGTTGTGCAGGGGAATCAAAACCTTTTTCCCCGTTGTGATGTATCCAGTTTTGATACTTTAATATTGAAACATGACAATATACAAGCTGATGCAAACTGTTGTTAAGCTACTAACAAAAAATAGTTAGCTACATTTAAGCCAAACATATTCAATTCAATCTAATCCAATAAACTTTATTGTCTATCCCACAGGGGTTAGAAAATTGTCTTTAGACATAGGCTCACACACAAACAACAAAACATAAATGCACTTACAATTAATAAAAAATTCTATTTAAAAAACAATGGCAGTGGGAATAAATGTCTTCTTGTGCCTATATTTGTATTTTTTTATATTATAAAAAAAGGAATTAAATAAATTAAAAATCGCAATTTAAAAAAAATCTTATTTTTTTATTCTTATAATTACTTAATTATATTTATTTATTTACAGAAAAAGCAAAACGAAAACTCACATATTTAAGCCTTTGATGTACTGTGAAGTTCTTTGAAATGTGCATTTTATATTGGACATTTGACTATCTTAACTGAAACAAGTAGACAGGGTGGGATATATATATATATATATAGTCCCTCCTCTTTATAAAAAAAACAGCCAATTGCATTTCTTTTGTGGTTGAGATCAAGTGCATCTAAGGAAAAGCGGGGCATATCAGATTCTAGGGAGGATTTTATTGGTCAGAAGATCTGATGAAAAACTGAAGTAGTTCATGTAAAAAAAAATCATTGATCCATTTGGGCAGAAATGGCAAACTGCAAGCTTTGGATTTTGTATCAGGTTCATGCAAATTTATTTCAGGTATCATGCAAATTTTGTCACTGTTTTGGAGCACACTAGCTTATAGATACCTTACAACTATCATACTTATACTAATATCTAAATTTTTTTTTTAATTTCATGGTAAGGCTGCGCGATATTGCATGAATTCATATTTCAGCAAAATCCAATCGCCCAGAGCAAATGCGTGACTGCCGTCTGCTTGTGATAGTCTTACTAGCTAATTGAGTGAGCACACTTTTGTTTTGCCCAAGAATTACGCAACCGAACTATGTGCAACGCCCACAATAAAAAACAAAAAAACATACAGGAAAGCATGAACAATTAAGATAATGACGTCTGCTGTTTCAGAAGCATTAATAGACAAATTGATATCAATGAAAAACAGGACATCAGTAATACGGAAATATTTTGGCTTCAAAGTCACAGACACCAAACAAAAACAGGTCATTTTTAAAAGCTGTTGCAGAATTATTGCCACGGCTTACAGATTATTGACTGCAAAATTACATCGCAAATCTAATTACAATCGCAATATCTGTCAGAAATATCTGCAATTACTGTATATTTTCATTGGATCTTTAAATCTTACCTTTTATTATATGTATTTAGGTCCTACGTGTCCCATAATATATATACAGTTGAAGTCAGAATTATCAGCCCCCCAGAATTATTAGCCCCTCTGTTTATTTTTTCCCCCGCAATTTCTGTTTAACCGAAAGACGATTTTTTCAACACATTTCTAAACACAATAGTTTTAATAACTTATTTCTAATAACTGATTTATTTGATCTTTGCCATGATGACAATAAATAATATTTTACTAGATATTTTCAAGACACTTCTATACAGCTTAAAGTGACATTTAAAAGCTTAACTAGGTTAATTAGGTTAATAGGCAGGTTAGGGTAATTAGGCAAGTTATTGTATATGATGGTTTGTTCTGTAGACTATCGAAAAATATATAGCTTAAAGAGGGCTAATAATTTGACCTTAAAATGGTGTTTAAAAAATTAAAAACTGCTTTTTCTAGTCGAATAAAACAAATAAGACTTTCTCTCAAAAAATTCAAAGAGGGGCTAATAATTCTGACTTCAACTTTCCTCTCTCTCCTCTCTCTCTCTCCTCTCTCTCTCTCTTCTCCTCTCTCTCCTCTCTCTCTCTCTCCCTCTCCTCTCACTCCGCCTCTCCTCTCTCTCTCTCTCTCTCTCTCTCTCTC
This sequence comes from Danio kyathit, assembly GCA_903798195.1. NCBI lineage: Eukaryota > Metazoa > Chordata > Actinopteri > Cypriniformes > Danionidae > Danio > Danio kyathit. Next base: position 36,558,012 of record LR812534.1, read on the forward strand.
TCTCTCTCTCTCTCCTCTCTCTCCTCTCTCTCTCTCCTCCTCTCTCTCTCTCTCCTATATATATATATATATATATATAGTATATATATAATATATATTACTGAATGATTTTAAAACTGGTCCAGTTGTTTCAAACTGCCTGATATTTTCATTACAAGTACAAAAGCAGCATATTTCCTTGTTTGGTGAACTTGTTTGGGTACTTTTTGAGCAGCTGCTTCCCCACCATCACACTGTCATCGTCAGAGCTCATTTCCTCAGTACATTCAGCATCTGGCTCTAATCAAGATCTGAACCATTCAAAACATTACTATCGTTTTCATCATCTTCAGAGTCGTTTTGTCTGCAGCTGACAGCTTCGTCATCAGATCCACCAGCAACCGACACTAATTTTTGATTACATTTTTATTCTGCAGTTAATGTGCTGATACTTTTATATATTATGTTTTATATCTGCTGTAATTATTACGAGTGATCCATCACATCATCTTCAACCCTAAAGAATCATGATCAATTGCACTTTTGTCAGACATGAAATATTTTTGCTCCATTAAAGATATCTAGCATTACTGTAGATTCCATAGCAATTGACTACTGTATATGCATATACAGGCCCGTAGCCAGCCTGGTGAAAGGGGTGATTTTTATTTTTTTTCTCAAAATGTGGACCTTTTTGCAGTTGTAAGTCTCATTTTCTATTTAATTATGAGATTTAAATACTGCATAATGACATTTTAAGCACTATTTTTAGCTGGATTAGCTTGTCGGGTGGTCATCATAGCCACACTTTTTTAATGTACCAAAATATTTCCTAAAGATTTAGAATAAAGAAATATAAATAAATATCTAAAATATAAACATATTAAATCATATATCATTAGAAACAAATAGGAATCTGGTAAAGTTTTAAATTAAGAACTGTATCCTAATAACAAACAATAATACAAACTGAACAATAAAATAACAATAAAATCACAAACTGGCCAGCATGTCAACTTTCCTCATTCGGCTTGTTCTTAAGCCTTTTTCGATGGGTTTATTTTTCACTATTTAAGATGGTGTAGCAGTCTAAATGGGACAAATGAGCTTATGTATGGGACAAATTCTAGACCTTGTCAGTGAGGGGTCTTTCGAACCACCCGAACCCCCCTTATAGGCTATACGGGCCTGATATATACTGTATATTCTTGCATGGGAAACAATACATATTAACAGTAGGTGAGAGTTCAAAATGACTATTACCGCCGTTCCAAGTTCATATAACGCCGCCCCATTGAAAAAAAAGCACGTGTTTTTTAGGTATGACCGCAGTTTGCGACTATGCCGCCAGGTGCACAAAGGGACGATGCGAACGACAGAAATAGCTTACACATTAGCTGTAAAACTGTACTACTGTAATAAATAATCAATGAAACATAGCATTAAATTCCTTCACTAATCATTAAAAGACAACCAGGCTACATTATTTAAAGGAATAAATAATAACAAATAACCTTTGGGGTGAAGTGCTTTAAACAAGTCTGCTATGTATGCTTCAGCACCAAACACGAGTTGCCTGAGATTGTGTGGTTTGTTAATATATAATAATCTAGCATAAATAAATTAAAGTGAAATATTCACTGTTTCAGAGAAGCCTATATTACAAAGAAGGATATTCGGTCACAGTTGACAGACAGTTGCTGATGCTGATTGCCTCTGCTGCCTGGAGCCGTGTCATAAACTCAACAAATAGGCTATGTATAGGCTTATATCAATATACAATTTTAAATGCCTATGTAGCCTAATTACGAATCAAACAAATCCAAAGTTTTTCTTGATGTTTGCATAATAAATAATTTCGCAGAAAACTGAGGCTTTCATTTACAGCTTATAAAACATGTATTCAAATTAATGCAATATCATATGTAAACAACAAAATTGTTATATGCTATAGTGGCCTATACTTACAAAAATCAACATGAACCTTAAGGCTGTCATTGTCTTATTACACGCAGCGGCACTGGCCGCGACTGAAACCGTCATGTCACAAAAACTTTTAAACTAATGTTTATTATTATTATTATTATTATTTATTGTGAACAACACTAATAAAATTTTAATGTATTTATTACACCACCTTATTGGAGAAAACTGTATCAATTACAGTGCTTTCGCAGGTTTGAAGTATACTTGCGGTGGTAGCCGGATTGAAACACCATTTACCCACATCGCATAAACAGTTAGCTCAGTATGCTAAAAACAAATCATAATTTCATTTTTAATAATAATTGTATTTATTATGACACTTTTCTTTTTGATAGGTTAAAGTAAAGACTGACATGAAAAGAAATGCTATTCAGGAGCAATGTGCACACACTGACAGGTCTGCTTCTCTCTCTTTTTCAAGTTCAAAGCTAATTTGAATGCCAAAGGATTTTAGATACGTAATAAAATAGCCTAGATCATGAACCCGGTTCGAATCCAGCGACTGATGAACACGTTCTTTTTTTTCCCCCACATAGCAGATTGGAAATACATTTGTTTTCAATAGAAAGGAAATGTTTTGTTTAAAAATTTTAATAAAGTATATAAAATATACGAAATGAGTCACAAGGAATTTAATAAGGATAATAAGAATAATAAAAATTTTATAGGGCCTAAACAGTTATTCTCCACCTGGTGTTAAATGTTAGCGACATCTTAATATAGCTAATTAATCTGTATTTACAATGTTAGTTGCCCTGCTTCACCCATATTCTCCGACCTCATGGAGAGAGAGAGACAGAAAAAGAATGTCAAATCATAATCAAACAGAAGCGCACCATTGCACCGTCATGAAACTATTAAAATGGTGACAACCAAAGCAAACAAATTACACATTAGCCTACTTGTTTAGCTACATTAAATGTGTATATGCATTAGCCAATGTATTTTCAATCATTATATTCATTTATTCAACCGACAGCAACAGAATTTCTCCGGTAATAACTCTGTAAAACGTATCTAATAACATCCTATTTCGGTTGAAAATGGATAATAATAATAATAATAATAATAATAATAATAATAACTTTAATAATAATTTATAATATTATTGATGATGATGATTATTATTATTATTATGAAGATATTGATTATTTATTTTTTGAAAAGTATACTTTTACAATTTGACACATGCAAACCTGCAGAATTGTTCTAACCAACAGGCCCATGTCATGTACAGATACTTAATAAATAATCCATAAATTAAAAGCATTAATATGCTTTGTTTTTTTTTTCACAAGCTTTGAAGACGTGAGGTAAAGTCCGCTTTTAAATAATACCTAGGCCACCTACAGCTTTGTTCAAATATTTTTAATCATTCCAAGTTTAAATGTTAGAATGTTCTAAACATAACGAATAGGGCATAGGGGGGTAAGTGGGAATAAAACACAGCCAGGAACTCTGTTTTTACAGCTCCGGAGGTGTAGTTTGCGACGCAGTTTGGAAATGTTCGTTTTGGGAAACGTCAAATCAACAAACTGTTTGTAACGACGGAACTTGCGACCTTAGTTGGCTAACGATGGTTTTGGGAAACGCACCTCAGGTTGTGAATTATATTTTTCCCACAATATAGGCTAGCCTTTGCCGTGCAACAGGTAACAGTTTTGCTTTTGACCTAGATATCAAGTCAAAGCACCACGCATCCCGCCGTTATGGATATATTAGCTAAATATTATTGTTATTATTATAGATTAGTGGATATAATGCGCTTTTTTAAACCAGCAGATTTTTTTCTTTCTCAGCATGCGTGTGAAAGAGAAATGAACAGAGAAAATGAACAGACGATAATATGCGGCTCACTTTGCGTGCGTATGCCCGTTTATTTAATTCATAACTGCCACTAGTTCTGAGTGCATGAGAGAGTTTTACATGTAATGGCAATTGGTCAAATATTTGTAAGCCTGTTATAAATAATAATCAGCCTACTGATAAGATATATTACAAGGTGAAGTGCTCCACCGGCACAATAATCTTAATATTATTTTGTAGTGTGTGCTGTGCCGCGGTTTTTAAATGTGCACATGTTTAAGATTTGAGGTAATAACATCGCCATTATGGTCAAAGAAATCGAAACATTGTTTTCACCCCAACGCAATAATTTAGGGCACTATAAAGGCTAAAGAACTAATTCTTATATTTGCTTTTTGCAGCCTAGGGCTATACATCTCACCATGTATCTTTTCTAAAACAGACAGTATAGTGTAAAAGCATGTTTATTACTAAGAAAACTAAAACAAAATTATATTTTAATTGAACACATCACATCACATAAGGTACACATACAGAACCGTCTATCTAGTATTGTGAAAAGGCAAAGCTGAAAATCTGTGGTTAAAGTGCCACCCAGCGGTCAAAAACTGCTGGCGCACGAAATACCGCCGCCCCAGCGGTATGAACGCGGCAAAGGGACCAAATTGAAGTAGTAACATCTGTATGCAGCTCACAGTACTCTACTAAATTATAATGCAGATAAAAGGTTTGAATGCATTACTACTAAAGTGATTTGTAAGTTATATTTTAGGGATGTGCTAAATTCCCTATACATTTGTTTGGAGGGCACACTAAAAATCTAATATACTAACTGCACTAACTCCACTGCTACAGATTTCAGACACACAGCAGTAGAACCAAAAATACACACACAATTGCTTTCACACCAGCCTCATCCTCACTTCCTTTAACATCAAAAGCTCAGTGTCCACCAGTTTCCATATTTCAGCCTATACTTGCCTCGTGCTGCATATTCCATGAATTCATTTGTCCTGTTGATGACATTAAACATTGATCATAATGAGGGGGAGGAAGCAAATCGTTTTCCTGGGTAAAAGACTAGAGGCTGGGGTGTTTTGTGCTTGCAATCATCCTCAAATTAATCACATGGCGTTTTACACGTAGTTGCGACTGTTCACTTCTTTCTTCTCTTTTCTTTTCCTCTACCATCGAATATGCACAACCTCTGACAGCCAACGGGACGTGAATCTGAACGAGCTGTCATGAATATTCAGATGCGAGGAGGTATCAGAGCGGTGTCTGTTTGAATTACGGCAGATCATACTCAGTCCACAACCTCGCATCTCCGTGTGGGAACAGGATCACGGCTCATATACTCGACTCATTCGTACCTTTTGCTGTGACATTAAGCATAAAGACTGCCACTTCAGTCTGTTGGAGCAGATCTCTGCAGTCTGATAGTGGCGCCATTGCAATGATTTATCTGCGTTCTGATCATTGAGCTGATTGACTTGCATTGGAAAAGTTAATCTAATGGTATCTTGGATGCAAGTGTGTGCATGCCAAAAAAATGAGACTGGCTTCATCTGTCTTGTGGAGTAACAGAATGTCATAACATGCTGGATTATAGCTGTCCTTACCTCTTCTCCATTACGTTAGCCAACCAAAAAAAGATTTTACACCGAAAAAAATTTGATCGTCTCGCAGAATGTTTTAACATCCTTTTTCTTTTGTGAATTTTCCATCCTACTCATTCTGGCACCTGTCTTCAAAGCTGCCCATAATAGCCGGCCCACCTGTCTGTCATCCATCTGTAAGAACTGCACCAGCTGCCCTGCAGTAATCTAAAACAGACTGAATCTATTCTATTCCTCTTCTCATCCTCTCCCACTCTTCTCCTTCCTGCCTCTTATGTTGTCCCAGACCTGCAAATAACACCCAAACTGCTTCCGTTGCTCTCGTCATTCCAAAACATGCAGCGGGGAGCCGCTCCAGGGCAGGGAGCGATCAGCTCCGCCAGGGGATCACACTCATCGCTTTACTGCGCTCTCAAACCCCCTGAAGCCTTTGAGCCCCACAGCAAAAACACCATCCCACACACTCTCACAGGCCCACACATTATTGTGCTGTCAAGCCAGAACTCGAATGAATATGGGAGCTCTTTGAGCCTCAAAGATATGCCTTTTCCCTGAAATGAGTCATTTTTTTTGCTATTACTTTTATTTTACAAACAGGTGACTGTATCTGGGTCAGAAAAAAACTTTACACAATATTTTCCTGCTGCAATTGACTCTTTGCTGTGAGTTTGATTGACAGGCAATTTGACCAGTCATATTGCTGATAATGTTTCTCTTCATTTTTTTGTTTTTGTAAGGGGCAATTTTGCTTTATATAATAACCATTTCATTCATTAATTAATTCATTATGAATTAATTAATCAATCAATTAATAATTATTAATTATTAATGCATTCATATCATTCATTCATTCATTCATTCATTCATTCATTCATTCATTCATTTATTTTCCTTCAGCTTAGTCCCTGGTTTATCAGGTATTACCACAGCAGAATGTACCGCCATAATCACCTTTAATTTATGTAGCGAAGTTAGCTCAATTTATAAATAGTAAGGATTAATAGCAAGTTATTATTAATTATAAATATTCAGAATTAACTTATAGTTTAAAGTAATAAATATAACAATGACTTTGCCCGCTCATCTGAGCAGACTCTGTAAATATTTGTTTATTTAGAAAGTGAATTAATAGCTACTTCTTGTGAAGTAGATAATAGTTTAGAAAGTTTTATTTAATTTAATAAGCTGGTAGCAAGGGGTCTTTTACCATTAAAGTGATCGTTTTCTGAGCAAAGGTCGACGGCCTAGGTTGCCTCTATGGACGCGCCAGCCCAGCGCATGAACAAAAACCTGTATTCCTAGGTTTTTCTCTTTCTTAATGTGATCTTTCTCTAATGCTTGAAAGATGAAGTCTTTTAAGAAGTCCTTTGTCGTTTGCGACGCAGATCGGAGGATACACGAGACGCAAACTTAAATTTAAGAAAGAAAAAAAAGAGTTAAATTTTTTGCCAGAAACGTGGACTCAGGCAAGTCACGCAGCTACAGAAACGTGGTCTACTCTTTGTGTCGGGACCTTCTGCGAGGATTTGGGGGTGTACGTAACAGGTATTTAGGTATTAGCCTGGTCACTCCCAATCTCTCCTGACTGACCAATAGCGTGAGAGTAAAAGTCGATTGGGAAACTTTCTTTGTTCCTCCTCGCGGGTCTGTACCATCCCAAGACAGACAGACAGACAGACAGACAGACAGACAGACAGACAGACAGACAGACAGACAGACAGACAGACAGACAGACAGACAGACAGACAGACAGACAGACAGACAGACAGACAGACAGACAAACAAAACTTTACTCATGGATTGAAATTACACCAAGCATACAAGTTATCATCCTATGTCCTAGATCATGTGCTGTAGTATTATGCATGGAAACGAATGACACCAACCATGACACTTTTAGAAGTACATAAAACATAATTCATGCATTATTAGTTTGTCTAATGCCTTGAAAAGGGCATATACAAGTGTAAGAATTAAGGGAGAATTAAGGGAGAGAACACAAAGGTGCATAAATAATGAATGTCTTTGTGTGTGTGTGGGTTCAAAGATGGTGGGTTTTTTTCTTTGGAATGTCTTTGAAGGTGGGACAGGCTGGTTCTGGCCAGCATCTTGGTAGATAAGATGTCACCGAGTGACTTTCACTGGCAGACTCGCTGGCACTATGTGTCATAAACTCACGTAGAACGAACCCAAACCCTTTTAGGGGTAACAGTGGAATTTCACCTCCAGACTATACGTTACATTTATGTTACATTATTTAATTATTATTATTATTTGATTGTATCTGTTGTCTTTGATATCAGAGTCAAAATCTGAATCTTTATCCATAAAAATATCAAACTTTAACATTGTAAGTTATACAAGGAGCTCATTACAGGGTAGGTCTGCAATATTAGGACAGAAAATGTTATTGTGGATTATGCTCTTGATGTTGTAGTTGTTGTTGTGGTTATTGATGTTGATTAATGTCATTATTTTGCTACACAGACACAATTTGCCAGTCCATGACTGTAGTCTAATGCAAAAACTTGTTATAATCACTGAAGCTGCAAAATGATTCTCTTATTTACATCTTTTCAGCACTTTGTTGCTTATCATGAGAGAATCTTTGAGCAAATTCATACTCAAACACACACTCAATGCTTAGTGTTGATTAATCTAGACACCACTGATTGGCCGATCACACACCTGAAATGTGTGTGATCGGTTAAATCTCATTACTGCTGCTGCTGAAATAAATAGTACAGTATCATTCTGTAGATCTAAACATAATGCATTTCATTGACAGTTTTTATTCATTTTTACATTTTATATTAACATACTAGTCAAAAACAAGTTTAAATTTGCATCATACGCCCCTGTATTTAAAATATTTTTATTCATTTTGCTAGCATGATTATCAAATGCCCGCATTAATTTATGACTCTAAACTGTACACTGCACTGTATCCTCTTAAGTTCGCACACAGGTGCCTTGGCAAAGTAACCACAAGTGTACTTTATTAAAATAATTACATGTTCCACTTACCAGAAAGCATTTAATCACAGTTTGGCAATTGCAAGCCTTACACACCATCCTTGTCTAAAATATGCCAATTGGTTTAGTATTTAGTTGACATTCATGCATAGTTATTTAATGACACTTCATACTGTTTTAAGTGTCTGAGTTTTTGAAATAATGTTTTGGAGCTACTGTGCTATTAGATGAGTACATTTTGTCTGTTTTTTTTTTTTTGTTTTTTTTGTTAAGGCACTAGATAATTTATAATCACAACAGCATTTTGGACAAAATGTTGTTTGCAACAATCCTTGAATAAGCTTTGAATCATTTGGAACAATGTATACTGTAAATACAGTACTGATCATTTGCACCTTGGATGTGATAATTCTCATGTAAAAAGTTACCAGTCAGCTAGGAAGCAATACTGTTTCATACACTACTAAGCATACATTATGTGTGGTTTTTACTTTACATGTGGTAACTGGTGAGTGTCAAGTTTAACCTCTGCTTGTAACCATTAACACAGTATTGTTCTGCTTTAAGCCATCAAGATTCATCTAGAGAAAATAATGAGGAATAGAATCACTAGATGGCCAAAAGCGTAGAGTAGCTTTAAGTTTAAAGATGATGAAATTATTCATTGATTTCACAAATGTATTACTTATTATTTAGACTGTGCATTTTGTAAAACATTTTCCACAGCCCCTAAGGATCTTTGGACCCCAGTTTGGCACAGATCACATACATTTTGACAGACTGACAAGTTATTTGTGAAATGCTTGTGTATGCATTAGTCTGATTGTTGGAGCATGAGTGGGTCTGGTGGAGGGGTTATGGTGTGATCGAGGTCATGTGGTGAGTTTGATGTAAAGTGACGGTAATGTGAGTTGCACGCCGATCGCCCGAGGGCCAGTGGACTCTGAGAAAGACAGGCTGGTGCTTTAGATCACTGCTCCCATGCTAATGTGTGCCTGACTGCGGCTCGCCTGCCTGGGAAGGAGGCTAAATACACAGTAGCGCTTGCAAAATTACCAAAAAGGGCAAATTATTTAGAGGGGAGTTGCTAGAGGAGATTCCTGGCACAGAATTGCTGGAAATGTTTTAGCACAGGACCTACATGAATTACTAGTTTGCTGACAGTATGGTGAGATTTTGTGGAGTGCTTTTACTAGGCCAGGTGTTACAGGCATAGGCCAAATACCAATAAAACATACTTAAAAGAACGAAAAAGAACAGAAAGGGAAATAAACAAAACAATTTTGAAATTAAAATGTTACCACAGATTGGAGTTTCTGCTATTAATGGTAGGTTTACTATTATATAATATTGCTAACAATATTATATAATATTGCTAACAATAAAGCTAACATCATAAAACAAAAAAAACACATTTGTTACACCTTTGTTAAAATGAAAAAAGATACCCCCCCATTTTTTTATAAAATAACGTGAACTTTGACAACAGTAACTCCTATTAAAACCCATGAATAGTGAAGGGTAATTAACCAAACGTTATACAAACCATTTTCGGACTGATTTTGTCATAACAAAAGGACCTTATCACTTGTTAAAATTGATGATTGCCTTTTTTGTTGTAATAAGTTAAAATTCATTAGCTCAAAGTATTTTAGTGTAGCCTTTTAAGTGAAGTGAACTTTCTAGCTGCAATTAATCTGATATTTGCATTTAAAATGAATCATGTAGGCTGAGCAAACATTTATATTTTTAAAAGCTTTTGTCACCCTAAAAACAGTCAGAGTAACATCAGTGTGAGTATGCACTATGCACTGTACATAATTTGAACTAAGCCAAATGGGCTACGTCCACAATGCAAAGATCTTGTTTTTTTGTTCTATTGCATATTCTAAAAGTGTTGTGTCCATACACAAAATGTTTGCATCCACGTGGAAACAGAAAAAAATTAGTTAAAATGGTATAACATGTATGCCACACTTGTATGCAACCAAGGATCATTTGAGATAAGGGCTCAGGGCTACATTTTGGGAACTGTGAAATATGTGCCCAGGGCTATGTCTGCTTGCAGTTTTTTTGCAAATTCGCTACAGGCCGCTCTGTAAATTTTTGACAATATCAAATACGTTACAGTGCCACACTATCTCATATTCATTCATTCATTCATTTTCTTTTAGGCTTAGTTCCTTTATTAATCCGGGGTAGCGGAATGAACTGGTAACTTATCCAGCACATGTTTTACACAGCGGATGCCCTTCCAGCCGCAACCCATCTCTGGGAAACATCCATACACTCATACACTACGGACAATTTAGCCTACCCAATTCACCTGTACCACATGTCTTTGGACTGTAGGGGAAACTGGAGCACCCAGAGAAAACCCACACGAACGCAGGGAGAACATGCAAACTCCACACAGAAACGCCAACTGACCCAGCCGAGGCTTGAACCAGCGACCTTCTTGCTGTGAGGCGACAGCACTACCTACTGCGCCACTGCGTCGCCCTTATCTCATATTATACATGCCATTTACATGTCCTTCTCATAAATCCACCAATGGCCGCTGTGTATATTTCAGTGAATCTCAATGTCCTTGAGCACATCTGTGAGAGAAGCAAGACACATGTGGTGTAGCTTCAAAAGCTAAAGTCATAAAAACTAAAACTACCTTTGTTGCATGAAAAAAAAAAAAATCAATCGTAATGTTAAATAAAATGTAAAAATGACCCCCAAAAACATAATAAAATAAATATACGGAAACTGTATAGATTTAACAAAGCAAAAACGGTTGAAAATGACAACACAAAAAAACACAAAGATGACTAAATTGTCAAAGAAAAGAAAATAGAAACATAAAAATTTAAACTTTCTTAATAATATTTAGCATTACTATAATATCTCAGTTTTACTAAAATACCACAGATGAAAACTATTCTTACTTTTCGAAAATATGAATGCAATATACATCTAATGTTCATTTTCTCAAAATCACAACTATAATACCTTTTGCCATGTTTCCAAATCCTGTTCCTGAAGGCACACCAACTGTACATATTGGCTGTTTCTCAATTCCAAGAACGCAGAGAATGGACTTGTGTTCTTGTCAGGTCACCTCAGAAGAACGAACTCGGGAGACCACAAGACCACAGAACGTGTCCTGTAAGAAATGAGATGCAGCATTCTTCCTGATGGTCACATGACCTCCACGCGTTTTTAATGGAGAATTATTTAAACATTACAGCATTCATACAATGATTTATAGTTTTTTCCCCTTTCCAATATGTATATATATATATATATATATATATATATATATATATATATATATATATATATAATGTGCTCAAAACCTTACAAATATACTTTGCACATTTCAGCAAATAAACACCCTTAATGTGTTTATACCTCTATTAAGATTTTCATGTTAATGTTTACTTTCAACGTCTCATTTAGGGAAACTCCTGAGATAAATAAGTTATATCTCTGAAGTTTATTAATAAATCTGTATAAATCTGTATAAAATGCTGCACTCCTTTATTCAGTCGCAATGACTTCTGGGACTTCTAGAGCAAGTTCAGTGCTCAAGTCTGCATCGGTGCATCCTCGATATCAAGAACACATTCGTGAACTCACACATGTCCTCTGTTCTTGCCGTCTTGAGTTTTGGAACTGAACTTTGGCGGTTGATGACACGAGAACACGAGGACACAAGATCATTGAAGAAGGCTTATTTAGAAACAGCCATTTTCAACCTCTTCCTAATCAAACACACCTGAATCAACCCATCAGAACATTAGAAGAGACTCAACAACCTGAAAAGAATGGGTCTGATAAGGCAGACATTTAAAATATGTACTGTTGGTATGCCTCCAGGAACAGGGTTGGGAAACACTGATCTATTACTATAATTAGTAGTAAAAAGCAACAAAATCAAATGCTGTAATGTTTAGAATTCATTCATTCATTTTCTATTCGGCTTAGTCCCTTTATTAATCTGGGGTCACAACAGAAGCAACAGTGTAAAAATAGTTGAAAGCAAAATGGCGTAGTATTTCTTTTTTGACTTCTTCACAAATTAAATTGTTTTCAGTTTCGTGTTTCTTAACATAACACACTTCAGCAGTTAACAAGCCCCCAACGTTTTGTTTAAATCTCCCCTTTAAAATGACTTAAGGTTAACACAATCCACAAAAAAATGTTTTCATCATCCGAAGTCAGACGTGGAGTCATCATTTGACCCAGAGCAGACGATGCGTTTGGCGGATGCACAAATGTAATCAACCTCCTCAACGGCATGTCAATAGAGAGTCTTGATAAAGAGGGAGGCTGACGAATTGACAGTGAAGTGTCCTGGAAATTCATTATCATTCCTTCTGAAGGTACATAAACAGCATATGGTGGGGAGGCAGCAAACATGTGTGAGGGGTAAATTAGCTTGTAATGATTCCCGTGGTGGAGAAAACCTCTACCCGTCTGAAATGCCAGCCAAGCCTGCTTTCGCAATCTGCCGAATTAAATCGAACAAAAGGATTGCGGTGGCCTGCTAACACTTTACACTCTAATGCGGTGGCTGTGGAGGAGAGAGAGAGAAAGAGCAAGCCAGAGATGTTTGTAGGTAAACTGATCTGCTTTTACGTTTCTGAGTGATCATTCAGATACACTAAACCCTCGCAAGCACACCATCTGCTCACGCTTACAGCAGTGGAGTATCACAAATGACTGTTTGCGATCAGAGACTGACACTAAAGTGATTTTACAAAACTCTGACAACAGTAACTCTTATTACAACCCCATGAATAGTGAAAGGTAATTAACCAAACATTATTTATAACATTTTCAGACTGATTTAGTATTAACAAAGGGAGCTTATGACTAGTTAATATAGTTTGATTGCCATTTTACTTGTAATAAGTTAAAAATTAATTAGCTCAAAGTAATTGAGTATAGCTTTTATAGTGAAGTGAACTTTCTAGATGCAATTAATCTGATATTTGCATTTAAAGGGTTTTTTAAATTACAAATTGAGTTGCTTTGTAATGTGCTAATGAAGCTAAACCACCAACAGCTTGTCAATATTAACAAAATGTTAAATACGTTAATTGTAAATACCACATTAGGTGAAATTGATTATAAAAGATTACCTTATTATCATTAATTATCATAAATATAATTATTATCTTAATTAATGCAACTTGTTAAGGTTTATAGAGTAATCACATTGTTTTTCCACTGACAAATGTCAAGGTGCCCTTACAAGAGCAAAACAAATCATTGTTATTGTGTCAGCTGTTTACAACAAAACAACATTTGCAATGCTAAACAGAGCTAAAACCCCTGTTGATTTAAGATGACTTCTATTTGGATGTTCTGTACTTTTTCGACCCCTGTGATGATTAGATGATAGCATAACCTTTCAAATGAGCAGGAGATATTACATTCATTCAGAAAGTGTTCTCAAATTAGGCCTACATTTAGTGGTTAATCTCGATCACTAAACGCACAGTTCAGCACAACTGCACTGAATAACCGAATAAGCTGCAACTCTCATTGGGGATTCTATCTTAAAAACCAACCAAACTTGTTGCCATTAGTGTAGCTAGATCTTGCTAAAAGGAACAACAAATAAGAACAAGTCAGCATTTTACATAAAGCAAAAGTTGCAAAATATCTTGCAGCTGCATACTTTGAACAATACATCTCCGCTGTCTTTGATGATTCTATAGCCTCCATGATTCTATAGCATACTCGCATCAGAGTAACATCAGTGTGAGTATGCACTATGCATTGTACATTATTTGAGCTAAGCCAAATGGGCTACGTCCACACGGCAATGATCATGTTTTTTTTTTTTTTTTCAGTTGCAAATTTTAAGTGCTGTGTCCATACATTAAATGTCTGCATCCACATGCAAACAGGAAAACTGGGTTAAAATGGTGCAAGACGTATTCCATACTTATTATTATTATTGTTATTATTATTATTATTATTATTATAGCCTTTATTTTACCAGGAAAAACACATTGAGATTAAAAATCTCTTTTACAAGAGCGTCCTGGCCAAGATTAGGCAGTATACATGTCACAAGGGTCTAACAAACAAAAAACAATTGACAGTTAACATGAATCACACATTGACAAACAAACTATTCAAAACATCAAAACAATTTCTAAATCATTTATACTCTTTTTAAAAGCATTTAGTGAAATCAATTCTTTAAACCGCAACTTTGTTTGTAGATTATTCCATGCAAAAGGTGCTGCGTATTTAAAAGCATTTTTTCCCATCTCGATCCGCACTTTAGGAACAGACAATAAATAAATATCCTGTGACTGAAGGCCATAGCTAAGCACAGTTTTTTTTTTTTTAACAATGTAATTCTGTAGATATGATGGGAGTAAACCCAGTATAGATTTGTAAACAAGGATATGCCAATGCTTGAGCCTACGAATGGACAAAGCAGACCAACTAACCCTAGTATACAGTACACAATGATGAGTAAGAGATTTAAAATTTGTTATAAATCTTAGTGCACTATGGTAAACAGTATCCAATGCATGCAGACTCTGAGACAAAGCATGCATATAGATAACATCACCGTAGTCCAATATCGACATAAATGTTGCATCAACCAGCTTCTTTTTAGCATCAAAAGAAAGGCTGTTCTTAATTCTAAAATAGAAGCCTAAAATCACTTTTAATTTGTTCACCAATTGCTGAATGTGAGAACTAAAAGAAAGTGTATCATCAATTAAAATTCCAAGATATTAAAGCAATTAAAGCAATCTGTAGTTGAGAAAGGGCCGGATTGTGTGTAGATGCAGCTGTGTATATGACTGTATCATCAGCGTAATAATGAAAATTAGCATTTTTTATATTTTGATCAATATTATTTATATATATAGTAAAAAGAAGCAGCTTCTAGGCTCATTTGAGAGAAGTGCCAAGGGCCACATTTTAGGGAACTGTGAAATATGTGCCTGGGGCTACGTCTGCTTGCAGTTTTTGTTTTCACAAATCCACTAGAGGCCGCTGTGTACAGTTTTGTCAATATCAAATACTTTACTGGGCCACACTATCTCATATTATACAAGCCATTTACACGCAGTGTTGCCAACTTAGCGACTTTGTCGCTAGATTTAGCGACTTTTCAGACCCCCCTAGCGACAAATTTTCAAAAAAGCGACTAGCGACAAATCTAGCGACTTTTTTGTTTGTTACTGGAGATGTTTATAGACTGTTATTTGTCCATTACTGTACCGTCCCTACTCTTCTCAACGAGCTGCGGGTGATGCCCCTCCCCTGCCTCAGAGCACTGACAGGCGACCCAGTTCTAGTAAAGCAGTCTCTCTCCCACCTGCAGCCTGACAGCACTGGCAGTTTGAAGGTATTTCCCTTGTACAGTCAACCCGATCTGCTTCTCCTTTAATTTAACAATTTATTTTGACCGTTTATTCTTTTCTTGTTCACAATCACAGATATTTTAAGTGAGTTTCAGAACTTGTCTGAGTTTATTACGTCTGAGAGATTACTGCAAATTCACTACACATCTATAATGATATACTGTATTCAAACAGCAATACATTTAGTGAAGTTGACATGCATAACGTTACTTAAAGCGTAGTCTAAATATAAATACCCCTTTATTGACCACTGTCTGTTAAATAAACAGAAACGGTAGAACGTGATGACGTCAGTAATATGCAAATTAGCGTATGACGTAATCTAGCGACTTTTAGCGACATTTCGGGCAGAGCTTAGCGCCTTTTCGTTGAAAAAAGTTGGCAACAGTGTTTACACGCCCTTCTCATAAATCCACCAGTGGCTGCTGTGTGCATTTCGGTGAATCCCAAAGTTCTTGAGCGTATCCGTGAGAGAAGCCAGATGGCTTTCCCACCTTCTTCCATTAAGTGTTTTAAAAAGCAAACCAGAAGAGAAAAGCCATTGGATACGTTTACCACCATTTCACAATGCTTGTTTCTGAAACCATCCTTCGCCAGACTTGAACCCTGGTCTGCTCCACGTCCCAAGTCCAGTAGTGAGGCGAGCTACCAAGCAAACTGTCCAGTCCAAAAAAAGCTATCCATAAGAAGGTGAGCAGTCAGTAGTCATGTGAAAAGTAACAGAAGTGGTCTGTAGCATCATACCAACCCATAGCATTTGTGTTTTCAGACATAGCCCTGGACCCATAATTCACTGTTCCCAAAAATGTAGCCCTGGGCACATATTCCCAATGAACCTCTGATGCTTGTATGTGATGCTGTAAACAAGCAAACAGCTCCAGGATGCACTAAAATGAAAGGAGAATTCAGTGAGCATGCGCAAGAAGTTTGTCTTCCAGCCATAAACATGAAATATCTGATGTGTCTGACGTGTGTAACTGTTAATGCATCTCTGCTGATCATCTTGATGCAGATTTGTTGTAATAATGCTAATAAACTTAGCAGCACCTGCAGCACAAACACAGCTATATAATCTGCCATTGTTGTTGTTACCAGCTGTTACATGCAGGGTTTTTCTTTCTTCTAGTTGCATGAGACTGTGACATTGTCATTTCCAAAAAGTTATGTTTTGTCTATCCACATGGCTTCGTTTGAAAATTTTTCAATCTGTAACACTTTATCCAACAATATTGTTTCAGGGCATTAACAATGCTGGTGTTGTGCAGCCAAATGGCCAAAATGATATTAAACTATTGTCAATTGACCTAAATCTGTTGCCACATTGATGGGCCTGAATTAGAAGAATCTGATCAGTCCTGTAATATTATCGGTTTTACTGATTTCTCGGCTCACACGGAGTGTGTATCTTACAGGTCTGCAGATTTTTCAGATAACTTTGTTTACCAAACAAGAGGTTTTAATCGGATTTTGGTTGCAAACCTTAAATAAAAGATTTTTTTTTTGTTTTGTTTTTGTATTTGTTAGGTTTTTACAAATTCTTTGCAGAAATGGTAACAAAAACCCACAGACTAGGGCTGGGCGATAAAATCGGTATAGATATTTACTGACCGAACACCATTGACAATATCGATTAAAAAAAAAGTTTGGTATAAAGTTTTGGTATGAAGGCTTTAGTATTATTAAAATGTGGCTGCTGAGTGCGTACAAACATTTCCGAATTCTGCGAGTGCACCGCAATTCATGCAAGTAGAACTAACCAATCTGCTTCTCACTTTGTATGGAATATACACATTTCAGTAATACTTGCAGACTAATTACCTGAGACAAACACAGTGCACCCAAACACTGCAGTGCTTTTTACTTTTTTTTACCATAAACTTGCATCGGAGCTGCAGCAATGATTTGTCTATTTGTCATCCTCTGAGAAAACGCTTGATGGTCGCCTGGTTACGAGAGAAGCCAGGGGAGCGCAAGCCCGTTGTAAATGGTCAAGGAAATCACTTCCGGTCAGACCAACAACAGATGTGAAAATGAGGTGCAGTGAGGATTGTAAATAAAAAAGGTTGTAAGGATGTCGCCAGAGTGGCTTTTTGGTTTCTTTTCTTGTGCATCCCAGCCACTAGCACCCCATCTGAAAGAGTTTTAGCATAGGGGGTAATATTGTCATTCAACTTCACAATTTGTAATGTTACAATATGTATCTGAATAATGATGGCTGGTTCCAGAGATCAGATATTTTGTTTAAATATTTTGGTTTTTGACCATTAAAACTATTTGCCTTATTTATGTTGGTAAATTAAACTAAAGTGGTAAAGTAAAAACATCCTAATATTCCTAAATGTATTGTTTAAAATATTCAATAATTATTGATTTCAAATTATATGAAACATGATAATGTGATAATTTTTTTGCAATATTGCCCAGCCCTACTACAGACTTTATCTGGCCCTGCTCATTTCTTGATGTCTTCATTCAGTCATTTACATCAGATGAATCTTGTAAGGTTGGCTGGGCAAAATAAGCTTGTACGTCTGTCCTCCTCATGTAAACACTTCACACGTCAGTGGTGAGCTTTTGACACAGCTCTGATCTCAAGGCAAGCACTGTCTTCCTCTCTGTGCTGTCAGAGCCGTTATGATGAGCCCGTCACTCACATGATTAATTGCACTGTAATGACTTCCCATCATGCAGAAGCAGCACTCAGGAACAGACTGGCAGTTGGGCTCTTTTTGCGCAGTGTTGGATGAACTTCACCAGAATGCAGAGCAGGCATGACCTGGCTTTGCTCACTTCCTCTCTCTTTCTCTCTCTTTCCCACTCAGGAACACACTTTTCTCAGCCTCCGCTGATCGATACTCATCCATCCATCTCCCTCACGCTTTCTATTTCTTTCATGGTTCCTCCCTTGCTCTCTAAATTATTGAGACCAAGGTTGACCCTTCTCCTGTGGGACATCAATTATAAAAGGCACAGCAAGCCTGAGAGACTCAGGAAAAAAAAAACCAAGAAGTGATTGATTATGAATCACAACTCGTGAGACTTTAAGGAAGAATTACTACAGACTTTTCACACCAACAAAAAGGCGAAGAGGTTACAAGGGAATAAAGCACAAACACACACCGAACCAGACACACACAAGAAAACAAGTGATGAATTGTGAAACAGAGAACTGAACGCACAGATTAACAATTTACAGTATTCACAAGTACTGTTTTCACAAGCACCAAAGCTGAGTTTCAGCACTAAATGTATTTTTTTCAGTGTTGTGCTCTGAACTCAGCAGAAAATATGGTCAAATATCACTGAAAACCTGTTTAGCATCACACTTTGAACTTTAGGCAGTTTGCATTGTTCATTTTGTGGCTCCATGTAGTTAATTACCCTTTGGGTATAATTGTGATCCTTTATTGATTTGAATTTGAATTTATTAAATGGGATAGCCCCTTGAGATGAACCAGCTCATTTTTGAGGGGGTCTCTAAATGTAATCTAATTGATGTAATTTAGATTTATAATCAACTTTGTAACAATGTACTGATACAGCTGGTAACCCTTTTGTAGTTTGTGCCAGTTACTGTGTTATAATAATTTCTGTTCTTTGACAGACATTACTTTATGTATATTTTTTTAACAAAGCTGCAGTTCTGTTATGCAGTAGTAAACGTTCAGTGTAAAAGCACAAGCGTGCTCGGATGGAAAGGCTAAGAAGTAAAAAAAAAAATTAGGATTTCACGCTTTTTTTCTGAGAAGGATGTTGAACAAGGAAACAGTAAAGGGGTGGACAGAAAAAAATGTAATCTTCAAGAGATGCTCTGACAACACTCATAACAAAAAATCTTGATGGTTTGATCTCACATTAAAACATATTTGTCACCTTAGAATTGTAACACATTCACATTATTCACATATTCTTATTAAATGGCATCTTATTTACATTATGTGATGTCTTTTATATAAGTTGTTTACATTTTAAAACTTTTTTTTTATTAAAAAATATTTTTTTTTTCTACAAACTCAAGCTTGTGTAGGGTATATTGTAACACCAGATTATAAATCATTATTTCTTTATTTTAGTTGATTTTCGAATTATTATTTCTCAGGGTCTTATTTTAAAAGATATTATGCGCTTTTGCGGGGTTGAGAGTCACATATGTATGTCAGCTGACGTTGCATAGCAGGAGAGATATAAGTTTTGGCTCACTCAGAGTTGTCCTTTTGCCTGCTGTCTGTTGAGAAGAGAGGCAAAAGAGAGACTCTTGAGAAGAGAAACTGATGTTGAGAGAGGGATTGTCTGATCGTGTGTTGAACAGGTTAAAATAAAATTATCTCAGCATGACCAGATTTGTGTGAAGACTTCTTTAATTAAAAAAATAACAGCTCAGAGAAACAAACGCTACACAACTGGTGCCGTGACCCGGATGGGAGTGAGGTTTAGTGTAGCAGAGGCCATCTAAAAAAGTGCTGTGCACTTAAACCTCACTTCTCTGACCTCTAATAGGTGCTCTACAGACGCTAGAGGCCATGGTCTTTAGCCTCCTTAATAGAGCAACCGACTCCCATGCGGAAGGTCGCCGGATCCCAGTTTAGAGCGGTTTGGGTGGTGTAGGACAAGCGGGTTTACACTTGGCTCCATAAGGTTCTTTCTGTGAGCTGATCAGCATTTCCAATGCATGCATGAGGACCAATCAGCATTTGCTTTCTTTGTCATTGCACCCGACTGCCCCATTGTTAAAATTTTTTTTAATATATTCAATGTGAAATATTTTTATTTGTGTATATATAGTCAGTGAAACATGTTTCAGTGTTTATTAAACTTTGTTAAACAACTCAATTGCTCATTGTGTCATGTGAAGGGGACGCTGACAACAGAGTTGAGGATCCAAATGCAGGTTTATTATGAGAATGGTCAGGCAAGCAATGGTCAACACAAGGACAAACAGATGTACAGTATACAGGAAATCCAGAGTCGTGGTCAATAAACGTGTGGTCAAAGGGAGGCAGCAGATAGGAGTAAATGAATAAACAAAGCAAGGGTCTAACACGGTAAGGCAAGGAAAACGCGTCGTAATGCTCACAGTAAAGTAAACAAGACTCCGCAAAGTCTGTGTATTTGTGTGCTGCATAAATAGTCCATCTAATCATTTCATGAGCAGCTCCCAGCCATGTGTGTGTGTGCGCGCAATCAACTGAAAACAGGAACAGGTGTGTGTGTGGTGCTTAATGGGATCTGTAGTTCTTTACGGTGGCAGAATTGTAGTCCACGTGAAATTGAAGGTTCTCCAGCAATCTATGAGGGTTAAATCGCTAGTGATCATGACACATTGTCTGTTTTCTTTCAAAGTCTTTAAATTTGATATATAACTAATTAATTTAATTCATAGGGTCTTAATTACAACAATAAATATTACCATATTAATTACATAAAATGAACTGGACAAAATATTTAGTCAAGCCTTGCATGCTTAATTTGAACAAGAAAAAATATTCAACCTAAAACATTAAATAAATGTTATAGAAAGCAAAATTTTTACTTTCTCAAACATGAACATATTGTTACACATTTTTTAAAATTAAATTAATAAACAAACTGATGGTATTTTTCTGAAAAGTAATGCTTCAATTAATGGTCTGCCAGATAGAACCTTATAATTTCAAGTGGAAAAATGACTTTTTTGAATGATAAGGTTCTATCTGCAATTTCCCAGTTTTTTTTTTTTTTTACCCTAATTTGCAAATTTAAGAGAATTTTGATAATTTACATTTAGAGTACATTTAGGGTCTCTGTCGTGTTAAAGTCCCCGAGAAATAAAAAATAACCATATGATTTTGTTAGCTCACATTGCCAGTTTTGTGGAGAACAATTAATCTGTGCATGTCATCTTTAATTGAAATCTATAATTAAAATTTGAAAATTCACTTCCTGTTAGTTTTTCAGTTACATATTCAGATTACGTGATTTTGAGGTAATGGACATGGCTAACATAGTACTTAACCATGCTGGTTTAACTGTCAGTTTTCACATCAAACTGAAATGGTGAGCAGGAGGAGTCTGTTAGGTTGTAATAACTCTTCTAAAACCCCTTTCCCCATCTTTCTGAATGAAATGTCTACGTTACGACATCCATTCAGCTCATAGTAGAAAGACAAGCCATACCCACATTTACTATTCCATATCTCTATGAACCGTCACAATACAAAAAAAATTACAATTGCAGCTTCCAGTTCACTGAGATTTTAGTGTTACACACATATTGTTTGCAATATGGCATGCAAAAACTTTGAAGCTCAGTATCTTAAAATCAGTTAGAGTGCAGACAGAACCTTATAATTCCAAGGCAACGAATTATTAAAGATTCACTTCTACAATACTGCTGTATTTTAACACCTGAAAACACTTTATTATTTGTAAATGAAAAATGCTAATGTGTCTTCACATGTATTACTTTTCCAGCACAATAAACTCACTCAAGTATTTTGTCTGGTAAAACATTGCACTAGACTCTTAAAATTGATTCTAAAGGGAGGTTTTCACAAAAGAAAGATTTCCAAGAAGCAGTACTTTCAAACAGTTCTTAAAAACCCTTTGGTGCAAAGATCAGTAAAAATTCCATGCATATTGAAGGTTGTTTATGGAAACATTGATGCCATTAATAAAGATTAAGAAATGTGCAAATCCTGATGTTTCAGTAAATAAACTATTGTAACATACAGTATTTACATCACTCTGAGCAGGTGGATCATGGCCATCCATCTTCTATTCCCACTCTCTGTGATTCAGTTCATTTTAATTCACCAGCATTGAGGTGCAGATGAGTCATCATCATTCATCAAAACATCTTTGCAGTTTTCAAGAAGGTTATTACATATCATTACATGAACATTTGTGGTTGAAAGGCGGTAGGTATTATTGCGATGCGTATTGAACTTCTCGCCTGTGAAGTGTGATTCTGTTCATCCTGCCTACTCTATTACCTATATAGCATTCACTTGCATTGATCTTTGCTCTTATATGCTTCACTTGATTCCACAGAGTTATGCAGCTCAGTGGTTATAAATCTGTACCGGGTTTAAAAAAAAAGGGTTTGAACCCTTCAAGGAGCAATCATGAAATTATCACCATTGTGTCCGTGAGGCACTTCAGCAGCCCAAAGGTGCTCAGAGGGAATTTAACATGGTGATGGTGCATGATTGTTTGCTAAAACAAATGTATTTTTTTCCCATTGCTCTGCTCACTTCTACTCACTGATGTTGTGCTGCACTCTTCTTTAGCTTATTTCTCCTGTGATGGATTGTGCATGTGGAGCAGTAGAGAAAATGGTCCTGTTATAGGCCTATAATAAACCTGACAAATGATGCACACAAGCGCTCCGCTCACAGAACTGGGTATTTTGTCCCCTCTCTTTTTTTTTTTTTTTCATCGTATGCAATTAAAGCAAGTTTACTGATGGTTTTGTACTACAATATAGCTCTAAAACAAACTCTCTGGAATTGCAAGTACTTGCGTTCAGCACTTACTAAAGCACATAGAGATAGTTTATCACCGACCAACAACACTTGTGACAGTATATTACTGAAGTTGTGAAAATCTTTGGCTTCATTGTTAAAGGGGGAAAAATGTCTTTGTCGAGTGGAAAGTGAGAAATTTCTTGTAGAAAATTGCTGGTGCTTTTTTCTGTTTCTTCTCGTAAGTATAATTAAGCCCTCATTACTTCATTACACTGCACTATGGCATTTTCAGTGGAATGTTAGTTATTGTAGAGGAAGTGGTATGCTTTATTTTGATGGCCCCCTGTAGACTTTCTGTTTACTAAGTATCATTGCAACTAAAGTACATGTCAAAAGCAGTAATTAGAGTACTAGTAGTCTAAGAACTTAAAGTCCTTGATGATTCATACTGGCACTTTAAAAGTGTATATATACAAAAAAAATATACAGTACAAGCAAAGTAAAAATTCAAACTCAAGGCTCTTGACTTGAAGTGAAGCTTGAAGTGATCAGTCTGTGCAAGAAACTGAACATTATTTACAGCATTACTACCTTTGATACGTATCTCCGGCAAAAGGCACTGAGCATGTTCACAACAATCTCTTTCGAGAAGATTGACTTTTTACAGATCTCCAACTTGTGATATTTTTCATTATATGGCATTATGACATGAGAAATAGCTTGAGAATAAGCTTTATAAAACAAAAAAAAGTTTAGAATACTAGAAAATATGTGTTTAAAGGCCCCTAGTGATGCAATACTGTAGATTATTTAGGAGACATGGGGAACCAAGGATTGAAACCAGAAATAAATGACATATCCTACTCAAACTGGATCCATTATTATTAGAATAAGAAGTTTATGTAACCAGGGTGTCGACGAGGTCTTAAAATGTCTTAAATTTTAAAAACAGAATTATAGGCCTTAAATTCACTAAAATGTTGTGTTGTGTGCCTTACATCATTTTAAACAGGTCTTAAATTGTCCTCTGTCCAAGTAAAGCTACCCAATCGGGCCGACATCCATCCAATCACCAACAATCCATCCTAATAAAATCAGGGAAAGAAAACTAAAAACAATTACACAGTTCCTCATAATAATAGCACAGCAATATAACCCTTCACATTATCTTCCATTCATACAAAAACTATTTACAGAAATAAGAGGGAGTAGACATAATATTTATAAATAGACATGAAACTTAAGGTTTTATAACAGAAACGCGTTAGGTTGAATAAAAGTTATACATATAAAGTTATATATATTGGACCAAAAGCCAACAAATATATTTTTGATAATTTATGTAATTGCCTCCACACTAAATACACTTTTAACATTGTTAAACTTGTCATTAAAACAAAGAAATTTAATTTTTCTTGTTTTGACGCATTAAAGTATGTCACTAGGAATACTTGCATTTGATTTTTTTTTTTTTTTTTTTTGTGTGGCAAACGGGCCATTAGAAGTAATCATTAGTGTTTAACCTTGTGAAAGTCTAAAATTTAATTCATAATGGTCTTAAAAAGGTCTTAAAAATTCTTAAATTTGACTTGATCAAACCTGCAGAAACACTTTACAAAAAGCCATACATGTGACTTGAGGTTAGGTTACTTTATTTGTACCAAAAAGGTAGATTTGTTTTGCAGTCAAGAGTCTTTAATTGGTGACCATTATATAAACCAAGCTATAACCGTCTGCAACATAGGCTCATTCTGAAATTGTAGCCCTATATACATTTCTGGAGTTCGCGAATTATGTAGTCAGAAGTACTATGGCTGCATTTCGTCTTTAAAACTAATGCTACAGAGCAGTATGACGTTCCTTTTCGCGCTAGCAGTTGATCACTCACCTCCATATGGATGGCAAAAAATAAAATAAACAAGTAAATAACAGGGTGAGAATGTGGTAAAATCTGAAAACGTGGTAAATTTTGAAAACTGTTGTTTGGGTTTAGGGAAATGGGTGGGCGGGTCAATCGGTGCTTTTGAAAACACTATCGGTTGGGTTTAGGGAAGGAGGAGGGTGGGTCAGTTGATCGGTCGGTCAGTCATTCAGTCAGTCGACAGCGGCCCTTTGGTGGATTTATGTGGGAACAGCGGGTGCAAATGGCACTCACGTGAGAAATTTGAGATCTCAAAAAGCAAACACAGTGGCCTCTGGTGGATTCGCGAAAACAAAAACAGCAAAAAATGTACCTCCTGGGACGTATTTTGTGCTCTCCAGAAATGTATATAGCAGTATGTTTTCAGAATGAGCCTGGGTTGCATCATCTGATATAATTTAAATAAAACTGCAATCTAAGCAGTTAGTAAATTCATCCTACATCTCAAATCTCAACTAAAAGCTTGTTTTATTTTATTTATTTAAAAATTTATGTATTTTTTTCTCATAAAAAAAGATGATAATTTCTTTGTCTTTTAAAATGTTGTCAGAGTATTTCTACAAATTTCAACCTACAGTACCTAGATCAAAATGGGCGTCCTGTTGAGATCTGCTAATACTCTAATAGGAGTGATCTGATGTCCAATAGGCAAAGTTATACCCAACAGAATATTTAAAAAGGATCATCAACATATAGCTTCAACATTTTTTGAATCTCACAGAAAAAGCATTTGATCACTGACTCTAGTGCTCATGGTTCCTTGACACACTTATAAAAGATGTCACTATACAGTATCTTTAAATCATTTCATCCATTTAGAGAAAACACATCCTACTACACACTGGATCACGCAGAACCATCAGAGTAGCACTGTAACAAATGTTTTGAGAATGTAACCATCCATATGCAGATGTAGTCATTGCTTAGGGATGACAGCTGTTTTCTGCTTGCTAAATAAATCCTTCCTATATTTGTTTTGCTCAGCACTTAGGAGTACAAAATGGCAGAGTGGGAAAAAGTAGACGTTTCAGCACTATAATCACGATGTAAACAAATAATCTACTGCTTTCTACTTCTCAACCACACTTAACCAATGCAATGAAAGTAAACAGCAGCCTCACTACTATAAAATCATGGCAGCTTTATGACATTATGGCTTAATGTAGCCATTCAGCACTTTTGCTAGGAATCTCCATAATTTAAACAACACAGCTCATTACATTTAATTTAGCAGGTGATGAAAACCCAAAACTCAAATGTCTTTTCTCCCCCCCACTTGCTAATATCGCAGAAATGCAAGATATTTTATTTAACAGCCAAAACAAATTTCTAAGGTGAGAATCCTTATTAATTTCCAGAATTAATCTACAGCTCTCAGTGGCAGGTTTGTTGGCTGGAAAACTAGATAACCAATTAATTTCCCCCTTTTTTAGTTATCACCACTGAGCTTAGGCATTTTGCTTTGGGAAGTCCTGACTGCAGGAAGTTGACAGCGTCATTTTAAATATTTGTCAGTTAAACCATTTCCTCTCCGAGCTCTATGCTTAATAGCCTACGTAGTGTGGAAAACCTGAGTGATGATACGGCATGGTGCTGAAGAATTGTGATGCACACGAGCCCTCCCTGCGCCTTAATGTGCCATTATCACAGCTTGTACAGAAATCCTCCCAATCTGCTGGGGCTAAGAAGATGATGTTAGAGCAAGACGAAGAGAGAATGCCTTTAAACTGCATGTTTTAAATCACTATCAGCCATTAGCAATTGCCCAAACCATCTGTCTTTAGGTCCCTTCAACGGTGAATATTCACTCCTAAACTTAAACAGTAACTTGTTTTTGTTAGAGGAGGTCAAGTGAGGACAAAAAGCTGCAACCATAATGTATGATGCATGCATTTAAAAAGAAGCTATAGATATATTTGCTTTACTTATGTAAAAATAGCATTATTTGTTAAAATAATTTAACTTATTCATTTAAAGTTTACATTGCAAATCTCTTTTCAAGCACAATTTAATCTCTTGTTTGTAAGTTTTACTTAGTGTAGCACTGAATTAAGCCTCTTGAAATTAATTATAGACTTTAAGGGCATCTATGATGACAATTATCTTTTGTAAGATGTTTGGACAGAACTGTGTGTATAGTGTGTCCACAGTCGTTTTGGAGTGATAGAAACACAACAAGTGTATTTTTAAAAAGTTAAAATAGGATCCAAATCCCTCCCATTTTGAAGCCCACCACAACGTGACGTAGGAGTGCGGTTTCCCTGTCCACGGAATTGTATTAACATGTTATAGTAACTCGTATAATTATATCAGCAAGACAGGACGTGCGCAAAGAAACTGGGGTTAAAAGATCTGTTCAGCTCTCTGTGATTATGGGGGTGCTAGGGAGTGCCGAGTGTTTCTGTGGTCCTTCTCTCTATTTTTGACATTATTCGGTCATTATTTTGATTACTCGGTTTCTTCGCCAATATTTTATATGTCTGCTGCTAAATATAAACATAATGACTAAGCCTAAAGCTGAAAAAGGAAAGAAGATGGATAAATCATTGAATGATCTTCATCCTCAGTCACCACCAAGAATGGCTGACCAGGCCGCATCAACTTCTGAGTTAAGTTTAGAGTCTGAGGCGGATTCAGTATTCTTCTGGCAATACAAAATATGAGCAAAACAATGACTGATCGATTTGATCTCCTGGAAGCATCTTTAGGTTCTACACAAGCTTTCTGTGATCATCAATCATCATCAAATGTGTTCAAGTATGAGTTTTACAAGTTGAATTACATGAATAAATGAATTACAGCAATTTTACCATCTTTACTTTATCACCACAGCCGCGTGTCAGTACAATTATAAAAGAAGACGCTTCAATCCAAGTTTGTGGACGTTAAATAAGGTTTATTTTGTACATTAACATAACGAATATCCATACAGCAGTGGATATTACCAAGTTTCCTGTCACATTTGCTGTGCAAAAACAGTGTAATCGCGTGAACTTTGTAACGATTGTGTGTGACTCATTGCAGAAAGGCTTGAATAAGTCCACAACAAATACATCAAATAATCATTGGAAAAGTTCTTACTGTAGTATTCCTTACAAACTTTTTCATGAGATCTGCTTTCTTCATGTCTATCAATGTGCCGTTTATCTGACGGAGACACACTGACAGGCACATGGGAACTGTGGATGGGAAGAACTAGCATTAAAGGCACAGGCAACAAAAACAGCTATGTGTTCAGTGCAGTAGATTTCAATATTCTGAAAGGTATAATAAATAATCTGATGAGTGTTTTGAGCGGAAACTTTACAGACACATTCTGGAGACACAAAAGACTTATCTTAAAATTTGAAAAAGGGGAAAAATAGGTGCTCTTTAAAGCATATGCTTTAAAACATGTAAATAAACAACACAATAGATTTTTTCGTTACAATCTGTATGAAAACAAACTTACCCCACCAAGGTCTTTTGTTTTCAATATACATATAATAGAAGTCTAAATATAAGTGGCTTGGCTAAAACAAGGCTAAATGGTCTGTCAGTAAAATATATGTGTCATTCACTGTGTATAATTACAGTGATAACTATTACTATGATAAAACAGTATTAACATGCAAGGAAAAACAGCAAAAGTAAATAAATGAACACAAAAGCTCCAGTACATGTACAAGTTATCAAACAGTTTCAAGTAAAATATAAGTTCAAGGTTTAATTTCTAGAAACTTGAATTATGTACAAATATAGAACCCTTTTCTCTTGATCACATAATCATTTTTTTCTGTGTATGATTCATAACAGCATAATAGTCTTCTCCATGACCTCTTTCATGAGTGTGTTCATGTTGTTTGTAGAAATGTTCTATCTTTTTCTATTCATTGCTGTGTACCGTATACACAGTATCATTATTGTGATAAAACAGTGTAAACATGCAAGGAAAAACGGCAAAACATGCAAATGCTCCAGAACAGCAGTTTTAGATATTTGAAAAGTTAACAAACTGTTTCAAGTAAAATAATATAAGTACAAGGTTTAATCTCTACAAACTTAAGTTGTGTGTACTAATATAGAACTTGTTTTATTTAGGATTTATTTCTGCTTGAATGTCAGTTATTTAATGAAAAAAATTACCTTAGTTTTTTCACATAATCATTGTTTTCTGTGCATGATTCATCATACAACAGCAAAATAGCCTTCTCCATGACCTCTTTCATGAGTGTTTATGTTGTTTGTGAGAATTATCCATCTTTTTCCGCTCTGCTCTATTTTTATTTTAGAAAACATTCCGTTTTCTAAAGAGGCTCTCAAGCATCATAACTCTGCACAGCGATCGTTTTGAAATGAAACGTTAAGATTTGGAAGCATTATGAAGACGAGTTATCGCAGCCGAGAGCGAAACCACCCACTGCACCAGTAATGAAATTGTAGCATTCACACATGCAGAGGCAGCTCAAGGTTTAATGTCTGAGAACGTAGTGTCAGCTCGGGTGATTTAAAACGAATCCTCCATTTATTGGGCCCCTCTTACCTTGGAAGAGGCCATTTTGTTTTGTTAAAGTGTCAGAGACTGGAGATAACACAAGCGCTCCTTTGAATGAACCTAGTATGTCAGTGACTGCTTTTGAAAATCTCGTTTTGTACAGGAGAACCAGTCATATTTCAAAGAGAGAAAAAAAACAGCAATGAAAAAACTTCTGAAGAATGAGCACCTAAAGGAATTGCAGGTCCTTTAAATGAACTGGAGTACATATTGATGCTGACTAGGGGTTTAACGTCAAGTTCTGTTGAATTTTAAATGCTTAAAAGGTAATAATGAGGAATTGTATCTATACACTGTGAAACCCAACAGTCAACTTTATCAAATGAAATGAGTGTAGTTAACTCAATTTACTGTAGGTTAATTCTACTCATTTCAAAGGAGTTTTGAACTCAGTGTTGAAGGTCATGATGAGTTAATAAAATACCTCATTACTTTAACTTAAATAGAGTAAGTTCACAGTACTCATATAGATTAGTTTTTTAACTCAAATGGTTAAAAATTTGTTGTAATCGGTTTCCTCAAACGGTTTGGGTTCCCTTAACTTATTGAGTTTTACAGTACTCAGTTAGTTTGAGTTCTCTTCATTTACTGGGTTTTACTGTGCTCAAATTGATTAATTTACTCCAATGGATTAAGTTCACAGTATTCATTAGGATTAGTTTTTGAACTTAAATGGTTTGTTGCAATTGGTTTCCTCAAACGGTTTAAGTTACCTGAACTTTTGGGGTTTTACAGTGTAGATACAGAGGCTTTATATACATATAGCAGGCTAGCAAGATTTTAAATCTAACAACGTCTTGCTTCATGCACGAATTTACAATTGATTTAATTATCAAAAGTTTGTGCATTTGTACATGACAGCATTAAGAATGTAATTAATGGCAATGTGTTAATATTGTGGATTTTTAAAATATTAAATATAATAAGCTTGATATTAAGTGATAAAGCATGGATGCTTCTTTTGTGGTAAGTGTGCATAATCCATTTTAATTCTGCCAGTGTTACTAATAACATTCAGAAAGTTAAGAAAGCTTAATCTTCAGAATTTAGTTATTGAGTTAACATGTTAATTTGAGTTTAATGTTTTGTTTATTTGGGCGACGCAGTGGCGCAGTAGGTAGACCTTACAGGAAGAAGGTTGCTGGTTCGAGCCTCGGCTGGGTCAATTGGTGTTTCTGTGTGGATTTTGCATGTTCTCCCTGCGTTCGCGTGGGTTTCCTCCGGGTGCTCCGGTTTCCCCCACAGTTAAAAGACATGTGGTACAGGTGAATTGAGTAGGCTAAATTGTCCGTAGTGTATGAGTGTGAATGAGTGTGTATGGATGTTTCCCAGAGATTGGTTGCAGCTGGAAGGGCATCCGCTGCATAAAAATATGTGCTGGATAAGTTGGCGGTTCATTCCGCTGTGGCGACCCCGGATTAATAAAGGGACCAAGCCAAAAAGAAAATGAATAAATGAATGAATGTTTTGTTTATTTGTTCATTTTATGCCTAACTAAATTCATGCATTGGTTTCTTAATGAACACTGTCAATTGACGTGAGTCATTGTTCCAGGAGGACAAAGCTAAGATTCTTCAGACTCAAACTCTGAATGAAGACTAATTTGACCCCATTGAATGATTTTAAGATGTGCTGGAGTAGACTTTACAGAGTGCTTCTCCTCAGGATCAAACAGCACATGTACCAATGTAGGATAATCTTTAGCTTTCATTACAGCATGTAGTTATAATGACAGTTTCAACTTTGTCATTCAATGTCACAATCAAGATCACAATTGATCAAAGTTTAATTAACTTATGGATAAAATTTCGCATAGAGCACATCAATTATCTGTTATCTGTCTGTCTATCCATCCATCCATACACACATACATTTATATTCACACTGACCGTCCACTTTTTTTAGGTACACCTTACTAATACCAGGTTGGACACCCTTTTGCTTTCAGAACTGCCTTAATCCTTCATAGCATAGATTCAACAAGGTACTGGAAATATTCCTCAGAGATTTTGGTCCATATTGACATGATGGCATCATGCAGTTGCTGCAGATTTGTCGGCTGCACATCCCTGATGCGAATCTCTCTTTCCACCACATCCCAAAGATGCTAGCATCGAGTTCTGGTGACTGTGGAGGCCATTTGATTCGCGCTTTATGACATGGTGTGTTATCCTGCTGGAAGTAGCCATCAGAAGAGACTCGTCAGACCAGGCAACGTTTTTCCTTTTAATCTTCTATTGTCCAATTTTGGTGAGCTTGTGGGAATTGTAGCCTTAGTTTGCTGTTATTACTTGTCAAAAATGGCACCTGGTGAGTTCTTCTGCTGCTGTAGCCCATCTGCCTCAAGGTTGGATGTGTTTTGCATTCAGAGATGCTCTTCTGCATACCTCGACTATAACGATCAGTTATTTGAGTTACTGTTGCCTTTCTATCAGCTCGAACCAGTCTGTGTAAACTCTAGTGTAAACCCTAGAGATGGTTGTGCATGAAAATCCCAGTAGATCAGTAGTTTCTGAAATTCTCAGACCAGCCCGTCTGGCACCAACAACCATGCCACATTCAAAGTCACTTAAATCATCTTTCTTCCCCATTCTGACACTCGGTTTGAACTGTAGCAGATCGTCTTGACCATGTCTACATGCCTAAATGCATTAAGCTGCTGCCATGTAACGCATATAGTGGTGATGTGTTGTTCAGTCCTTTTTTCACACACTATAAATTGTTTTATTGATTGGCCTCACTACAACATTAACAACTCATCATCCTTTAATTCATTAAAACCATTAAAACCAACCAATATCTTTAAAATAACTCATGCAAATAAACCCAAACGACATCAACCCCCACACCAATTACCACAGTCTTTTTAAAAACACACCCGCAGAGTACAGATGCTCCTCTCAATAGTTTCCTTTGCTCCATATGGCGAGTACAGGACCATCATGAAAGCATTTCTACATTTGGGCCGATTGCACTGGCTGATGCTTTGTCTTTCATCTCTTAATTATGTCTTCAACTCCTCAGGGGGCCCATAGTGCTCACGACCACCCAGAACTCATGTGTACGGTACATGGGCTTCACACTTTAATGTGCTCTGGTGCCATCGGTGCAGGGATGATTCACAATGGCATAAAAATAAATAAATTAAAAAAAAAAAAAACAGAGAAAGTGGACTCCCGGTTGGGGATATTGTCTTTCCCCAGCTTCACACAGGCCTTGTTTTCTCAGTGTATAATAATATCTAATGATGATGAGCCTTGATTACCGCTGCAGAGAGAAGCAGGCTACTGGAGCATGGAGGAAAAAAGCAATTTAGCCCAGCACAAAATCTGTCTCCCGCTGAGACCATCACCATAGTAGACTGCGGAGGGCAGGAATCATTAAAGTTCTTACAGGGTCTGAATCCTAATAAAACTCAACCCACCACCTGTGTGTAAGTGTGTGTGTGCGTCTGTCTGTCTGTGTGTGTTTGTTTAGTGTGTGCGTGTGTGTGGTCTGACCTGATTGGACACATCTAATCTAAAATCAGACATGCAGGTCAGATCGTCCTCATTTGTCTGGCTTCTGCTTGGCGTCAGAAGGCATCAGTTAATCGCACAGTCATTTTTAAATCCTACAGCCGCTGTTTGAGAGCACGTTTACTCCTCCTGACAAATCATGAGGATAAATGAGAGGACCATAAGTATTATGGATAGATATGCTGTAGATGTGGTGTTATTAGTACAAAGTGCTCATTTTTTGTTATGTCATGTTTCCAGTATCTAAAGAGATGTTCAGACAAGGGTTGTTAGTGTTAACTAAAATTAAGCCAAGTTATATAGCATTATGTTATATTATAACATTGTATGTGGATTTTAAAGGGTCACGAAACACCATTTTCATTCAACACATTTTTTGAGCTGTTGACAGTCATATATATGTCCCACGCTGCTAAAAAAAACACTCTTAGGACACATATATTTCACAAAAAAATGAAAATTTTGTTTTGTTTTCACGTTGTTTTGAGCAAATTTGTTCTTCTGGTTTGAAAATAAATTTTGAAGCTATGTCACGACGATGAGAATGGAGTAGAGAATGGATGTCTGACATCATCAGTTTTCAGCATTAGTTCATGACTTGATTCGAACCAATCAGCACACTCTGTTGTGAATAAAATAAAATAACTTTATTAATATGCATGATATAGCTTCAGAGAGTTTTTACCTGTTACAGTGTTCAGAGAGACGCCACGTTGTGTTGCCAACCGTAATTCTTCATAGTAATAGAAGAATTGTTCGGAGACCTGGGTCGTCAGTGCTGCGTTTTTAAATGTGGCACAACGGAGGTTTTGTTTCCATTTCCCTGCGATGAGAGCACAGCTTGCGTGTGACCCACATGTGTGGAATACAGTGGTCTGCTAACACGCAGCAAAAATATGTTTGTAAGGAACTTTTTTTTACCCAAGAGCTTTTCAAATCTGGAAATGGAGAAATCCAGATTGTCTAGGGAGACAATGAGTTGATTGTCTATGGAGTCAATCTAGGGCATTATATACTTGCAAAATAAAAGAAAGTTTTGCAAACAAAAAATAAAGTATTGAGCAAAAAAAAATAATAAATTAACAAAAAATAAATAAAATAATATTTGCATATATTCATCCTTGAATTTGCAATGCGGTTTTCACTTTGCACTTCTCTATGCGTTTCACTTTGTGGCCCTGATTTGACAAAGGGGCGGAGTCAAGGGAACTTGGGGCGTTTCTCGTGAAATGTGAAGTGCAAAGTAAAAACAGTATCGCAAACTCACAGTTGACTAAAAAGCAAATCAAAATGAGCATTGCAATTGACTGGATGTTTTTTTAAAGGCAATGCTATAAAACATATTTGCAAACATATATTGTTTTTTATTGCAAATATTTTAGGTTTTGTTTGCTCGGCTTGATTTGTATTTGCAGTTCTTTTTTGTTTGCAAATTTCATTTTTATTTCTCAACTTAATTTTCCCTTTGTAGTTCCTTATTTTTGTTTACAAAATTTATTTTTATTTCTCAAAAATACATTTTTGCTTTGTGATTTTTGGAGATTTGCATGTATTTATTTATTTTTTTGCTCAATGCTTTATTTTTTGTTTGCAAAACTTTTATTTTGCAAGTGTATATGGCCCTAGATTAACTCCATAATTGTCCTGTCTTTACGGATTTGGTGTGCGATCAGTGTTTGTTGTTTGTTTTTGCAGATGGCAAAGTTAGTTAGTATCGTCAGCAGTACTCTGTCCGTTTTTGAAGACGCTACTTAGTGAAATGACTGAAGTTACTAAGTAGTTTACAGTAATATTACTACAATAATATGGACTGAAAATGCATTGTTTGGTGTCTATTTAAATGGTTGTACAACAGTTACATCCGTCCTCTGAACCCGAAGTGTGGTGTGAGGTAGGGTGCCAGACCGATTGTTTTCACAACAGATGTAGCACGCTAAGATTACAACAGAGACAATTAAGATAACAACAGCCCACTTTTATAGTGCAGTGCCATATTTGTGGCAGGGACAATGGTGTATTTATTAGTTATTTGTTTATTTAAACAAATACAGTTGGAAATGATAACTACCATTGCGAGACTTTAATATTCGCCTTGTCAGAAGCATCTTCACTTTCTCTTGTATTCATGGGCGTGTTTGTGTTGAAAGGTTAAAATGGTAAGGCAGTAGACCTGCACTGTCATCAGCCACATAATGTGACTGAGGGGAATCTGGTGGAGAGAAATCCTGCACTTTATGTACACGGCTCTCAAATCTGCTGTAAATCGATGTCCACCTCCCCTGCATCTGTGTTTGGGTTTCTGTCAGCACGTAATGAAACTCCTCTTTTCATGGAAACCCTTCCTTCTTTTGCCACTCCCACCTAAACAAAGCTGAACTCACCCACTTTCCTGACTTTTTTTAAACTAGACGTGTGAAAACACCCTGCTGAGACAGAGGGGGTTTCATGGACTTTTAAAACAAAGCTCAATGTTAGGGTACTTTATTCCTTCCTTTGAAAGCACTGATTTCTAATGAAACTAGTGCACTGGTACTGTAGGAAAATCATTATGAACACTAATCACCAAAATGATAACTTCAAAACCAATAGTTTTTTTTTAAAGTACATAAATTTGTGAAGTAATTTTCTATGATATTATTTCAGTTAAAAATATTCAATCTGTTATTTTGAAGATTTAACATCATTCTGATGTTTGAAAGGGAATGAGTTTAGCAAAAACAAATTGAAAAAGCTATTGAATATTCAATTAATTTGAAAGTCATTTTAATTGTTTAAAGCAAACATATTTATTTCCCAAGTGCTGTTTAAAAAATAAAATGAACGAAATAAGGCAACAAAATAATATAATTGACAGTGACCCACCTCCTATTTGATAGTCCACTCAAGCCGTAGTAATAAGAACAAGCATTTTTTATTTTCTATATGATTTATCTCCACCCTCATATGGGAACATTAAAATAAAAAATGATACATGGGTGTCAGAAGTCATGAGTGCTGTGGGAGAGTCTGACTCATGCATTAATAATCATTCATCTTCTTGATGTATTGCATTATCCTTCGCAATCCATATACACAAGTCTTAATCTTCCAAGTTTTTCAGTGTAATTCTTATATCCCAATTTTTGATCCAAATAAAACAGCTTATTTTTCCAGAAAATACCTCCTATTTCAACGCAGACATTCAATAGTTATGGCTAGACCACTAATAGCATCTACCGCTACCAACAATGCAGCTATTAGACGAGCTGCAGTGCTGAAGCCACTGTCAGTCGGAATGCCCCTTAAAAGAGTGCTTAGGAATAATGGAGCTGTCTGTGGTGCTGATCTGTTTTACTAGGTCTTGTGTGGTGCTGAATGGACAGCGCTCATAAACAGAGCAAAAGAGCAAGATGCTTCTGGCATGGAGGGTCATAAAAATCTGTAGGGACTATTTGAAGAAATAATCTTTAAAACTGTGCATGAAGAACTATGGCTTTAAGGCAAATCATTGCGAGAAAAATGCACTTGCACTTGTTCATTTTGAGATTTTCAGCTTTTTGGCATTTTATAAAGTGTTATTGTTATTGTTTTATGTTTAAAAAATCACTTTTAATTGTTTTATTTTAGTCACAGCTTGTCAATTTATGTCTGTAGTATAAATTGTGATATACAGTTGAAGCCCCCCCCCATTTCTGTTTAACAGAGAGAAGATTTTTTTCCAACATATTTCTCATCATAACAGTTTTAATAACTCATTTCTAATAACTGATTTATTTTATCTTAGTCATGATGACAGTAAATAATATTTGACTAGATATTTTTCAAGACACTTCTATACAGCTTAAAGTGACATTTAAAGGCCTAACTAGGTTAAATAGGTTAACTAGGCAGGTTAGGGTAATTAGACAAGTTATTGTATAACGATGGTTTGTTCTGTAGACTATCAAAAAAAAAAAAAAAAAAAAAAATTAGCTTAAAGGGGCTAATAATTGTGTCCTTAAAATGTTTTTTAAAAAAATTAAAAACTGCTTTTATTCTAGCGGAAATAAAACAAATAAGACTTTCTTCAGAAGAAAAAAACATTATCAGACATACTGTGAAAATTTCCCTTCTCTGTTAAGCATCATTTGGGAAATATTTAAAGAAGAAAAAAATAATTCAAAAGGGGGCTAATAATTCTGACTTACACTGTATATTTTTAAAGGCTATTTTCTAAATATTTTATTCATATCTGTTTTCTACAATAAATTTTTTATTCATATCTCTTTTCTAAAGTTTCAGGAGTTCACACTTAGCTGATAATTAATAATAAAGCTTGTTGGGCGGGAGACAGCCCTGAGCTTATAAGGTCCTCAAGCCCTGGGCTCCCTCCCGTTAGCAGGGTGAGAGGGGAGTTTGAGCTCAAGTAGATCTCGATGAACTCCCCCAACTTGTTAATGGCTAATGACAGATTATAGGGATAGCTTTTACTGCATACTAAGAGCTTGTCTATAGTGTCAATTTGGTATTGTCAAATTACTTATATTGCGTGTTTTTGGTCTGTGGGAGAAAACCGGGGAGAAACCCAGGTGAGCACAGGGAGAACATACAAACTCTGCACAGAAATGTCGACTGGTCCAGTAAGGACTTTTAACCAGTGACATTCTTGCTGTGAGGCAACAGTGCCAATCACTGGGCCACCGTGTCACCCAATCTAGAAGGAGGGAGGAGAAGGGGTGGGAGGGGAATTCTTCAAGACGAAGATACTGAGGTAAGAATCTTTGGTTATTTATAGTGAGTTAGAAATCATCTGATTGATGAATCATGTGTTTGCTAATGCGGGACCAGCCGTGGACAATCATATGCACATGATCTTGAAATTAGTTTATACTGTAAATAAACTTCACTTTAACAGAGAGATGTTGCTAGTAATGTATGCAAATCAGTGCATATTTTGTGAAATAATCCATCATTTGCATTTTAAACATTCATTAACATTAAAAAACGTGTAATACAAAATAATGTTTTTAACTCTTAATGTAATCAATCAACTGGGAAAGTATGGTGATAAATATTTGCACTTTTTGCCACCGTTCAACTGCAGTGTCTTTCCTTAATGGGGTAATGAAATTAAATATCACCTTTTACCTGAGCTTTTGATTTATAGAAGATCTTCATACTAAAATAATATCATGTATGTTTCATAGCTGAAAACTTCCTTGTTTTATATATATATATATATATATATATATATATATATATATATATATATATATATATATATATATATATATATATATATATATATATATATATATACACAGTATATATATAAAGACCCAGAAAATACAAGATCCTGGAATGTACCAACCTATGACATCATAGGTAGGTTAAACAAAGCCTACACAAAAGAATATAGGTGCGTTCAACTTCATGCTGCGCTGTGCAGACCAATCGAAATCTGTCTTAAAGCAGTGCATGCCGGTTAAAAATTTTGTCCAACTTGATGCTACGCAGACGCCATGTGACTATCACATGTGGCATCAAAGTATTGCGACAGCGGTCCGAGATCAAATGACGGGCTCAGCCCGTGCAGCGTTTAAAGTCCGACTTCAGGAGCTGCGATAACGACATCGATATTACACGATTGGCTGAGTTCACCGCATGACAACAATCACGTGTGTTTTGGGTTTATTATTGGACAACTTCCGTCTCAAACTTCCAAACAAACAATTAATTTTTTATGCCATCTCTATCTTGTACACTATTGTGTACTAATTTATTATGCTTATTAAAAGACTTCAAATATTTTACTGCAGTAATCCTTATCATCTTTTTTTGTTAAATAATTTGTTTATAAAGGCTGGATTGTTTGTATAGGTTTATTTTTGACCATTTTCATACAGACCCTTTACTGTATAATACTCCCTATACTATTTAAATTATACATTTTTAGCGAATAACCAAATATCAACTCCTACAGACTTGTAATATAACAGTCATCATCATGTCACCCCCATAAAGTTTTCTTAACAAATCGAGATAAATAATCATTCTATAAAATAGTTTTAAAATAATTTATATATTTATAAAATAGTTTAATCCTGTCAAGCCGTTTATACATAAATTTAAAAGTAACATATATCTTGCTTTTTCTGTGAAATTTCCACTGAAAGTGTAGCTTACTTATTTTGGAAATGCCCTTTTGTTTAATCTTTTTGGATTAATGTGATTGGATTTATAAATAAATAAATCATAGATATTGCCATGTGATCTGTCATCATGCAGCAAACTATGAGCCCCGAGCTGTCCAACCTGACAGCTCCGCCCCTGCCTGCGCTCGGCTAATCTTGTTGATTGCCGGCTGCAGCCGTGGTTCAAGTCGAACGCACCCCCCCACTGATTTGTTCATAAGATGATCAGATGAGCCACAAACACATTCAGTTCTTCACATGAACTAAAGGGGGTGTTAAATATTAGTTTACAATCTAGTAAACAAAAATTAAATTTTAAATTATGTCACGCAAAGCGGCTTCCGGGTCCAAGCGCCATATCCACCTGTATGGGGAGACTCAACAAATGGTAATAATAAACGTTTACAAAGCGATGTAATACTTTTAAAAATCACGATTGCAATAACTATATCCATGCCTATTATCAGATGGCCAGAAAGTGATGAGTTTTTTACAAATTGTTAAAATATTGGTGTCTGAGATGAGCCGATACGTCATGACTTAACAAGCAGAACATTGATTCAATCATAGTCAGAGTGTAGTCAGAGCTGACTGCCCAGAAAATCTGCACATTCTCTGAAACTACCTCAAAAGCAAGCTGTAAAAAAGTGTATTACTTATTAAATTTAATATTTTTGAGAGTAAATGCCATTCAAACGTCATAAGTGGATCTCAGACGACAGAACAATTTAAAAAAGCCAATTCATAACCCCTTTAAATTTTCTATTGATATCGCCAAACAGAGGTAAGTGTGCTCTATAGCTGTATATGCTTGCATCAAAAGTCAAGCAGGCAAATGAATGTTGAGTGGAAGCATCTGACTGAGTGCGTGCCTGGCGTGAGAACGTTTGCACAACACTTCTGTCAGTCTGGTCTCATTCTTTGTCCAGTCGAGCGTATTATGCTTAAGCGCTTAAAGAGCCAAACATATTCAGTGTCAGAGTGCATATGACAGCTTCAGCATGCAAATCAGCATTTTACTTCAGCCAGAGTAATTAGACGTGAAAGGTTTGATTTGCACAGGCACACTCACGCAAACATCTTGACACATCTTCAAACAAACGTTCACAGGAACACAATGAGCAGAGACACCGATGTTAAAACTGTCAAGAGGAACAAATGCAGGCATATGCTCGTACACACGCTAAACTGATGTAGTTGTCATTAATGAGGGAAAAAAACGATCAGTATGTTGACCTTAATAAGAGTTGTTTGTTTTATTACTTCAACGGATTAATTATGCCATTCTTCAGTGGCAATCTAATTAAAAAATGCACCAAAACAGACTAGCACATTTAGTGTGTTTTTTTATGTATGAAAGACAATCAGGTGGGCGGTTGTTAGGAAAAGAGTAAAATATCTTGCATCATATGCAGGTGTACATTAAATGATTGCTTATCCAAGGGTTAAAAGGGGACAAGTGCTGTATAAATATTTAAATACAAATAAATACAGGACTGGATCTTTTTCTGTAGCCATTTGCCTTGAATATCGTTGCTCAACAATATGTAAATCTTGTCTACAAATAATAATAATAATAATAATAATACTAGTACTACTACTACTACTACTACTACTACTACTACTACTAATAATAATAATAATAATAATAATAATTCCTTAAATTTATATAGCACTTTTCTAGACACTCAAAGCGCTTTGGAGGGGAATCTCCTCATCCACCACCAGTGTGCTGCATCCACCTGGATGTCGCGACGGCAGCCATAGTGCAACAGACCACACACCACACACCATCTGAGTGATGAAGCCAATTATGATATGAAGATGGTTAGGAGGCCATGATGGACAGAGGCCAGTGGGCAAATTAGACCAGGATGCTGGGGTTAAACCCCTGATTTTTCAGGACCTCGGTTTAATGTCTTATCCGAAAGACGGTGCTCACTGAGCGGTATAGAGTCCCCATATATATTAGGGCGTTAGGACCCACACAGACCGCAGGTTGAGCTTCCCCTGCTGGTTTCACTATCACCACTTCCGGCAGCAACTTAGCTTTCCCATTTGTTCAGCCCTGCTTAGCTTGTGAGAATTGCAGAGAGCTAGCTGCCGGCAAACAAAATAAAATCAGTCATAAGTGTCAATTCATTCAAATAGAGATTTATACATCATATGAAACTTGTATTTGGTTGAAATGCAACTATTGAAAAATCTCAAAAACATCCTCACTGGCTATATATATATATGTATATATATATATATATATATATATATATATATATATATATATATATATATATATATATATATATGTAAACATATATTTTCAGTATATGTTAGAAAATAATTGTGAAGCCTTTATTTTCTAACAATCTAAAAATTATACATCTTTTGTTTTTGCAATGTATGTTTATTTTTGAAATATTAAATTGTTTTTTTCTAAAGCAAGTGCCATACTCAATAATATCAGCTCAGCAACCATTACAGTATTATTGTAGATGATAAATAGCACAAACCCCTGCATCTAGGTACTAGTAGTGCATATGATACTAAAATAATGGCATAAACATAACAAAGCAAAAAAAACCAATGAAAAAAATGTAAAGAGACCTATAAATAATGTGATGTTTCATTCATGGAGAAACTATATTTCAGCATAGATTTTGGTAATGCTTCTAGAAACAACCAAACACTATTTTACTATAATAGTACATTGTAATACATGAATGTTAATCCATTTACAAAATATCATTATATGGTACGGTATGTGACAGTTAACCAATTAATTTCCAGATTTGAATGTAGCATTTTACCTTAATTTTTTTTTTTTTACGTGTTCAGTGTGCTATTGTGAAACACCATATATATATATCTTTTCTTCATCAGAGTGATCCTGAAGACAACTGGGGATTTACAGAAATCCCCCAAAACCAAGTCTGAGAATAACCAAGGCTTTACGCAATTCTCCGTAATGAGGTTAAAATGTCCCTAGAGTGACATTTTGGTGATGCACTGAAAAATGTAGCTGGTTTAATTTGTCACAGAATTTATGAAAATTCCATTGCATAGGTGCAGTTACACACCATTGCACCATATGCTGCAGACAGGTTTTAATTGGTCTTATTATGGGCTCTCGAGTTTGTTCTCTCATATATAGAAACGAGAGCCCTCTGATGTGCCTAATAGGTTGTCTTTGTGTTGTCAGTGTAATATGAAAGAAACATTTCCAATTGATTTAATGCCTGCAGCAGATTTGCAGACCATTTGAGCTCCACTTCTGAAGATATGTGATAGTTATTTGCCC
The DNA here is from genome assembly GCA_903798195.1 of Danio kyathit. Taxonomy (NCBI): domain Eukaryota; kingdom Metazoa; phylum Chordata; class Actinopteri; order Cypriniformes; family Danionidae; genus Danio; species Danio kyathit. Next base: position 36,600,643 of record LR812534.1, read on the forward strand.
GCTAAAAGCTCAAGCAATAAATGCTTTTAAAAATTTCATGGAGATTCTGAACTCTGTGATTTGTTTTGACAGGAAGAGGAGGGCAATAAAAAGTTAACCCAGATCTGGGTCCTCTCCTTTGGGGCAGCCTTCGCCCGAGGCTCTGCCCTTCAACTTCTCTCAGTGGAGAAACCAAAAGATTTCTGACAACAGAGTGCTTTTTTTTTTTTTTTTTTACTGTTTTTAAAAACATTTTTCAAGTACTTGTGTTCATGGAAGTGTTTTTACTTAATTTGCAAACTAGACTTATCTAATCACATTTGTTTTCAAGTCAAAAACTCACAGATTCAAATGATCAGGTCAGAGTGTATTTCAATTTATTGACTAACTGATTCAAAAGGTCCTGTCATAGTAAGACTGTGATTGATTATTCACTGATTCAAATGATCTATTTAGAGTGAGTTTCCAGTTAACAACGCACTAGCTGTGTTTCATTTCAGAGGCTGCATCCTCCAAAGAATGCATTTAAAGGGCACTGCATCATCGCGCCACGACTAAGACTGTCTCATTTGAAAAATAATTCGAAGACTCCTTCAAATGCAGCCTCCAAGTAGGTCCTTCGTTTCACAGGTAATGAAGGATACAATTAGTGGATCCTTCGCAACCTCGAACATCCCAAGATTCATTGCGCACTGATAACGGCAGGACGTAGTTAAAAGAAAACTCAGTATCAGTGTTGCCAGATTGGGCGGTTTCCCGCCCAATTGGGCGGTTTTGAATCCAAGTTTGCGGGTAAAAAATATCATAGGCGGGTAGTGGATATTTGGGCGGTATTGAAAAGGTATGCCCGCCTGCCCGCGATCTCCCGTAACCCCCCCAATTTTCGTCAATTTTGGGACCTGTCCCCCTACTTTTCATGAAATACATGACTATCCAACCACCCCTCATACGTTTTGGAGCGGCCCATATATCTATGGGAGCGCCGAACCCCCCCACTTTTCGTGAAATTTGGGACCGTCCAAACCCCCCCCAAACCCCGGGTGTTTTCGCATGTCGGCGGGTTTTTGGGCTGGAAAATGTCAGCTACATCTGGCAACACTGCTCAGTATTAGTTTTAAATGTATTAACGTATGTTTGAAGAAACGCCTCTCGAGCAGTATGCTCTGGCATTCTGTCTGAATGGGGAAACATCAAATTCTCCAAAACTGTTTGCCAAGCTTACGAATACATTATGTATTTCGAACCACCAATAAAATTAGATAACAACTGTCATATAAATTTTGTTTCTAAACGTTCAAAACAAACACAATATGCTTCACAGTATTTTCATATGCGCACTCGACAGGAACGTGATCAGGACACCAACCTCATTTATGGCCGTTCTACACATTTTCGTCCTCTGGATAATGCTTTGTCAGATTGTGCTGGTCTTCTAATCCACAACTTGGTCTTGATGGCAAATCTTCTCCAGAAATGAAAGCGATTCTTTGTTTACAAGTTTGTGGTGTTTGAGTAATTGCTGTCATATGATGTGCGTTTGACAGGAAGAACTGTACCTTGTGTTCTTTTTATACAGATTACAAAACCAAAAAACTTTTGTTTTCAAGGGAACTTGGTTTATTTAAAAGTAAAGATTTCAAGCTTTATGTGGTTATGTTTCTTATGTCTGTGAAGCAAGTATTCGCTGAGATTCCAGTGCGTTTGTTCGCCACCAAACTGTTGTAAAAGCACACATCTGGTCCGAGCTTTTCCTCCAGAGAATCCTCAGTCTATAGCGATCGCTGATTAGCTCCTGTACTAGTAGGCGGGGCTTCATTCACCATATTGACCGATACACTTTTCCCTATTTAAAAATATACGAGTGAGTCTTGTGTATTCTATAGTCTTTGTTGAAGGTCTTACCTTGGAAGTCTACATCCTAACTGATTCAAATGATACATTCAGAGTGGGCCTCCCGTTAACGATTCACTGATTCAAATGATCCATTTAAAGCAAGCCTCCAGTTCATGGCTCGCTGATTCAAATGATCTGGTTGAAACGAGTCTTGGGTAAAAGATTCAGACAATCTGTTCAGAGTGAGTCTCCAGATAACAATTCATTGATTCAAATGATTTATTCGAAATGAGTCTTTAGTTAAAGATTCACTAAATCATCATAGCAATTCTTGTAGTAGTAGTTATTATTTTAAATGAAAATCACATTTTGCTTATAACTGTCAGTTTTTTTTTAGCTAAATTTGTTTCATAATTGTAACTTTTTAAGCCACTGTATGAAATGCTTTTAAGGGGATTTACATTTTTGTGTATTACCATCTGAATAGGGTGGGCTTTATTTAAAAACCTAACTAGTAAACTAAAAAAAACTATTACTGCTGCTTCTTCAAACTACTTGAATGACCTGAAACAACACAATTCTTGTAATTTCTTTGGCCGATTTATTTGTTTTATGTTCAGTCCACTTAAATTTGTAAACCATTAAGTTAACTTAAGTGTTTTGTGTTGGGACAACATGAAGCAATTGTATTGGTCTAACCAAGGGATGACCAAACTTGATCCTGGAGGGCCGGTGTCCCTGCAGACTTTTGCTCCAACCCTAATCAAACACACCTGCCTGCAGCTTTCTAGTGATCTTGAAGACACTGATTAGTGTGTTCAGGTGTGCTTGACTAGTGTTGGAGCAAAAGTCTGCAGGGACACCGGCCCTCCAGGATCAAGTTTGCCCATCCCTGGTCTAACCTGCTTTGTAGTTCCCAGCATGCTTTTCGTGAGATTGAATTAAGAGAAGGAAATGTTGACAATAAAAGTAATCTTATAAATGTTTGAAGTTAATTAAAAGACTTGTTAGAGTTTAATCTTCACTTTAGTTTGAGTGTGTTGTGTAATGGTTTGAGTTGTGAGGTTGCAGTTTGCAGTTTGTTGCTTTGCTCAGTGAGCAATAACTCTCCTAAAATTAGTTCTGAGATCAGTCTCAATCAACTGTTTATGTAATTCATGAAAAATGCTTAAAATGGCTCTTTTTTAGTTTATTTAGGATAACTTTAAATAAAACTAAAAGACTTTGAAATGCACGACACATAATAGACATTATATTATCAAACTTTTAAGTTTAAGTTAAATGAAATACAAATGTGTTTAAAAATTTATTTGATAAAGTCATGTTGGACCAACTCAATTGTAATTGTGTAAATAGTTTTTTTTTAGTTGGTGCTAAACAAATATATTGGATGGAAATCCTGCCCTCAATTAAATTGAGTTCATCCAATGAGTTATTTTTTAGTGTACAGTATCTTTGCATAGTGTTCTTTTTGAAATATTGATATATTTTGCCCTATATGACATCTAATTGTATTATGCTTACGGTTGTTAGCACTCATTTATACACAGTTTGTTTTTGTTTAGTTTTATATATGGTGCATTTTGTTATTTTCACTTGTTTGCACACTTTGATTATCATTAATTCAATTATCATTAATTGCCACTCAGCGTATGTAAAGGTTTGGTAATAAATAGTTTTAAATAAATAGTTTTAAATAAATAGTTTTATACTTACAGTAAGTCCACATCAAGTTCTTTCAAACATTTATGCAAGTAAAATTCAAAGAACTACTTAATACATTTACTGGAGTAATATTTTATGAGGGCATCTGCGTCTTGTGCCACTGTTTCATTTAGGCAGTGAATCTTTTCCTTTCTTCTCCAAATCCATCATTTCTGAGCCCCATATTCTTTCCGCTACATAATTATCAATCTTTTTCACACAGCAGACGCAAGAAATTAATCAGAAATCCTATTAATTAGGTCCACATATTGTAGCTCTATAAAAGGAGAAGAGATGGAAAGAGAAAGGAAATGTAAGAAATCCAGCAGATGATATTCTAGGTGAATAATCAGCTTTTTGATGGCAGGTCTTTTCCTGTCTGTTAACATGAGGAGCCGTTTCCTAACTTAATCATTTGGACCAGATGAAGTCTGCTGGACTGATCTCTGTCATTACTGCCTGGCTTGATTATCTCCTTATTTGGGAAACCATAAGCTGGATAGCAGATACAGTAATTCACATGATAAATGAGGCAGTGAATCCACTCTAAATCATAATGCACACCGGCAGACGGAAAGTGCTTTATTGTGTCTGCTCTATTTTGCGGTTATAATGTGCTGCGTATCTTTATTCTTTTTATATCAGCAATATGAATATCAGCTACGGAAAGGTCAACAGTCAGACCTCCAGTTGCAGAAAAAGATCGACATTAGGAATGTCAGCTAGAGAAAGATAAGGAGCACGAATGTCAGCTGAAGAAAGCTAAATTTCATCAGCTGAAAGCGAGTATCAGCGATAGAGAGATTAGAAGTAGGAAGGTCAATGACACAACCCTTTTTTTGTCTGATTCAATTAGCTTAAAAAATAATGAATGGAATTGCACACAGTGCATTGCATAGATATGTTTTATGATGAACTCATTTTAATTAATATCTTAATTAAAATTCCTTATTTATTTATTTATTTATTTTACACTGACTCATGTGCATACATGTATTATTTTAAAACAAGCATTAAAGATTATTACTGTACCATAATCTTTTCTATGTCTTGAAGGTGCTGTATGTAAGTTTTTGACTCTTCTAAAACACCATAATATGTTTGCAGATATTTTAGGAACATGCCAAGTGAACAACTTGTTTATCTGAAAAACAATGCTGATTGTCAGATATTCTGCTTTGAAAATGCGTTTCCCGTGCCGGAACACTATCGCTATCAATGCCAATTCAGCCAATTATATTTCAGCACCCCGGGTTGCCTTGTTGAAAAACTGTGTAATTCCGTGAGTTTTCTGGGAGACAGAACAATACAGAAGATGGGTCTGAAATACGGGAGACTCTCGGGAAAAACGGGAGTGTTGGCAGGTATGGTGCTCCGGTTTCCCCCACAAGTCCAAAGACATGTGGTACAGGTGAATTGGGTAAGCTAAATTGTATGTAGTGGATGTGTGTGAAACACATGCTGAATAAGTTGGCGGTTCATTCCGCTGTGGCGACCCCAGATTATTAAAGGGACTAAGCCGAAAAGAAAATGAACATTTAAAATATATGCATGTCATTTGACTATAAATTATGTACCATATAAATATTTCTCAAAGGCTACATTATAGACCATTTTGATGGATGTAAACAATAACAATCGTCCTTACGTTTTTCCTGTTTTACATTTTTTATTTCCATAGCTTCCGAGAATGTAAAAAGGTCCACATATTGATAAATAATGTTATGATAGCTGCTTTAACATGAAGGTATGATTAAATTGCCTCTTGTTACAGTTATTAAATAGTTTGACAACAAGCAAGAAATGTTCATGGACCAATGACATGACCACATTAAAATGGTCTATACAGGCAAGGCTGAAATTATTCATAACTCAGGGCTATGAATAATTTTATGATTGACTGTATATTAAAGCTACATATATATATATATATATATATATATATATATATATATATATATATATATATATATATATATATATATATATAACATGCAGTATATACAGTATATAATTTAAATAAAATATATTTATTAAAAATAGTCATGGGACAATTTATTTATCTCATAAAGATCTACAAAAAAATGTAAAGATTTGGGCAGCCTTGTTATTAAGACAGCTAGACATGATTTATCATAAAATATGACAGTTTGTATTCAGGATACGCAGACATGCAGGGTGTGTCTGTAATCTCACAGTTTACACATTGATTTCCCGCTCTTCTTTCTTATTTCTGAATGTGTCTACTTATCTGCAAACCACTGCATTTAACTGCAGAAGAATTTCAAAAGAACCCCTTTTGTTATTTTCATTCCTTTCTTTGGGGCTTTACTAACAACCACATGTGTTCCAGAGTATAGCTTGTAGTTTAGCATTATGGTCTTGATTTTCCTTTAGGGGCACTCATCGTTGTCTGGACAGTTTCAGCTACAGTACTAACAGCAGGGACCCATAAAACTGAACAGGCGCAAAGCTCTTGGGTTATCTACTATCCTGAAAGCCTTGAACTGTAGACCGTGTATAGCAGGTCATGTGAATAGCTTAAATGAGCTAAAGCCATCTGGCTTCTCTTACCGGTGCTTATGAAGCTTTCATTGCATTTCTGCACCAGTTGTGCTGAACTCCAGCCAAATGAATGAGTTGGCCTTTGTGGTAAATTGCTGATTTGATCTGTGCATATGTGTGTTTGTTAGGGCAGCGACAGGACAATTTTCTGTATGTTTTTGGCAGGCCATGAAAATATGTTGTTGCTGTTGTTGTAATTGGAGCAACCTAAACAATGTCTGTTTTTAAAGGGCCATGAACCTGCTTTTAGCACAGGTTAGGTCTCAATTCAGTTTTGAGAAATGCTGCCAGAGTGTTTGTGTCCAGCTGTGGAGTGGAGGAGGAGAGCAGAAGCGCATTCAACACATCAGCATTAACACACTTTGTATGCTTTATTTAACGTTTGATATATTTAAATTTTGATAGATGGCATTACAGCTACCCACAAATGCATGCTGCAATTTAGCATTACACACCACAAAATGCAGATTTCAAACCTGGAAGACAAAAATAGCTTTAAAGGGGTGGTCCAGAGTGTTGTTTATGTTTGTAAGATGCAAAGCAATGTGCATCTACTCATGCTTCATTTGTAAAAACAAATCACGTTATTCTTTAGGTATATCTTACTTTGATTATACAGCTACTCAGCTAACATGAAACAACTGTCATATTTTCTAGTTCCTCCAAAATCCCACCCCCAAGAGGCTCTGATTGGTCAGCTAACATAATGTGCTGTGATTTGCAGTTGGCTCCACGTCACCAGGAAAAGCGTCATGCCCCTACAAGCAAGCCCTTTTGCATTTACAAGCGTTGCGCTCATGCCTGTTCTCTAAAATAAAATCTGACAAGTGTTTTTCACATATATTCGGAATAAGCATGTGTAAGTAATATGAAACGTTCACATATCTTTTGCGAGTTCGTTATTCGAGATGTAGAACACAGAGAAAGTGACTGCGAAGAGAGACACTGCAGTGCTGGTGAAGATTGTGGCTGTTTACAGGAGTTTGACTAATAAATATGAATTTGTAGCTAAATTGTTAACTTTCCCAAATAGCATTTCCCGTTGTTTACATCCTTGTTTATGTCCTTGCGACAACATACCATTAATGCTGGACACTATGCATGTAATTGATCAATTTTAACAAATAAAAATACTTACAGGTTGTGGCTCACAGTCCACAGCTTCTTCTATTATGGTTGGAGCTGCTCATTCTTTGAGGAGTTTTTAGCCGAATCAGCACTGAACTGAGAGAGATTCTGGAAGCTGTCCTTTGTCAAATGCTAGCTATATATTTTTATAATTCTCTGGAACATAATTAAAATTAAATTAAATTGTAAGCACTTCTCTCTTTGTGTTGTGTCCTTTGGAAGCCCAAATACAGAAACAGAACAAGCTCTGTGGAAATAGCAGCGTTTGGTCGCCATTTTAGCTTTCTCTGCTATAACTTTACAGCGCCTCTGGCCACGCCCCTTTGCTGCATGGGATGTATGCGTGTGGTGAATGCGCATAACCTGAAGCGTTCACTAGCCCTGATGTATTTTTTTGTAGTCCTCAAACAGGCTAACTCTGTAAAAGCCAATGTCTCCCTTTGCATTGAACTTTGAGCGTATTTCATTAAGAGATGTTGTTTATGTTCACACAGCTACAATACACAATAACTAAAGTTGAAAATATGATATCGTAGTGGACCACCCCTTAAAATAAGCTTTAAATGAACCAGTTTTCTCCTGCAGTTAAAATCAAACAATAGTTTTAAATGATCCGCACAGACACTTCTGTTAAAATCTCAGAAAAAATAATAATAATCGTGTTTCACAGTAATTTAAATAACAAAAAGTCAGGCAAAACTGCTGCAACACTGCAGTTTTTGGTAACTGGGGGAAGAGATTTAAAGTGCCATGTTTGCAAAGTAATTTAGTCAGAATTATTGCACTTTCATTCTACTCCACTCCGTTTATTTGACATGGAAAACTAGCCACTTCAGCAGAACTTCACTTTTTTTTAATGAAGGATTTTTAAGAGTTTAAACAATGAACACTTTTTGCTCACATGATTCTTTGTGGCATAAGATTACTTTGTGATGTAGATGGTGACAGATGGTTAATAGGGGTAGTTTGTGTTTTATATCAAGGAGAATGAGGGAAAAATCTTATATCTGTCTGAGAGTTACTGCTGTTCTTGTACTTTGGAATCTGATGTTAAAGTCCCTAATAAATCAAAAACTAACCATATGATTTAATTAGCTCAAATTTATAGTTTTGTGGTGAACAATTCATCTGTGCATGTCATTAATAAAACACAAAAATGTTTGCCCCTCTAAAGTTTAACTGAAATCTGTAAAAACACTTCCTGTTAATTTGTCAGGTTACGTATATATGCTAGTAAATGGGCGGGGCTAACATTTTTAACCAAGCTGCTGCAACTGTTAGTTTTGACCACATACAGAAATGGTGAGGAGGAGGAGGAGAATGTCAGGTTGTAATACAGTAACTCTCCTCAAACCCTTTCCCCATCTTTCTGAATGAAATGCCTACTTTACTACATCCATTCAGCTTGCAGTAGAAAAACAAGCCATGCCCACTGTTATGTCATTTCATATTCCATTTTTCTAGAAACTGCGTCACAATATGAAAAAAATAACGGTCGCAGCTTCCGGATCATGGGGACTTTAATAAAGATGCCTACTGTAAGTTGTTTTGTTGTATAGCATAGTCTTTTTAAAATCATATCGAAATCGAAAGATTCAGTGTATACTTAATCAAGTAATTAAACCAGACACAGGTGTGCAACATAATTAGTAACCATAGAAACAAATGACCATCAAAACCAAAGGCAACCAAGAAAACAACCACATACAATATGAACTCAAAAACATTAAGGGCTAGTAAACATCAAATTAAGAGTCCTCAGCCACAAAGAGATCATGACATTAGGGTATTGAGATGAACAGTTCAGAATAGAATGCAGCCTTTATCAATATGAACAATATTTTCCCACCTTTTACCAAATTACCAAAAATTGATCAAGGAAATAAGACTTAAAAGACGTAAAAAAAAAAAAAACAATTAATTTGCATGGTGGATAATGATGGGTTTTTTGTATGGTATTGTATTGTGAATAATTTTGTTCCTGTTTTTAAATGTGGATCTACTGTTTGTATCTATAGATTAACTGTATTTTGCAGCCATACTTTGTTTTATTTTTTTAACAGCGAGGACCACAATCGAAACAAGGCCAGGGCTTTATTATGTTTTTATTCTTAACCGTTTTTTTTAAATGTATGGGATACTTGTATTTTTGTACAGTTTGTCTAAAATCTGTCAAATAAAAAATCAATTTAATTAACTTTATATGGGGAAATTAGAATTTCTGTGCATGCAGTGATAAAAATAGCACCGTATTTCATACACATCCCTACCAAATTGCAAAGACATATAACCCATACATGTGTGTTTACCTTTATAGCCCTAGCGTGTTTTTTTACGATGTGGATTATTATGTTTCAACATGAAACTGCAATCATAAACTGAGAAGGTCAAACTCAAATAAGCTTGCTAAACACACACACACACATGCTGTGCCACCCTTGTGTGTTAAATTAAACTAGTGAATAATTGGCTCATTTCCTGCATCTTGGGTTTTTCCTCAGGAATCAATTGCCCAAAACACATACGACGGTGCACTCTCTACAGCGATAGTTAGAAACATCAGGGTGGGGTTGGTGTGTGTGTTCCTGTACAGTATCCGTTTATTATTATTTATGCTATATTTTTATGTATTTTATGCTTGTGTTTTTATGAGTTGGCCCCTTTGGAGGCTATATGTGAAGCCCATCTGGGCGCATGGTAGCATGGTAGTCATCAGTCTGCCTGTAGCTGGGGCCAGATGGTCGTGCCTCTGCAAGCCACTCAGTAAGTACATCACAGATCTGGGCATGTGGGCCAGCCGCTCCACTACATCTTACTTAAATAGTAACTCTCTCTCTCTCTCTCTCTCTCTCTCTCTCTCTCTCTCTCTCTCTCTCTCTCTCACTCTCTCACTTGCCTTCATTGTTCTTTCATTTTCTATGCACAGTACAATATATATCACTGTGATACTGGTGCATTACAGTTCATTAAGGAACGCATTTGTTAGCCAGGATATAAACACTCCTTGACACTTAGAGTAAGCATTTGTTAATCTCTCATCACTTCCTGTTTTTGTTTTTTTATCAGTGGGTTGAATTTTTAAATCATATTTTAATCTGGAAATAATTTTAAATTCAAAGGGATAGTTCATCCAAAATTGAAAATATCCTCATGATTTACTGACAATCAAGTAAAAGAAAAATTTCTGTTGAACGCAAAATAAAAATGTCTTTTGCGACAAAGATATTCTAAAAATTTTTAAAAATCAGCCAAGACATCCATAGTAGGAACAAATACAATATGAAAGTCAATGGTTATTTTGTCGCCAACTATTTTAAGTACAGTATTTTGGGGTCAGTAGGATTTATAAATGTTTTAAAATAAGCTTATCCTGCTCACCAAGACTGTATTTATTTAATCAAAGATACAGTAAAAAATAACACAATATAGTGCAATAACATTGCACTATAAAATAACTGTTCAAAAGTAGTTTAGAATTTAATTTTCAGTTATTTATTCCAATTTAATGATGCATTTTGAGCTTCGTTACTCCAGTTTTCAGTCACATGATCACTTTAATATCAATTATTATTATTGATGTTATTATTATTATTATTATTACTATTATTTTATGTTATTATTATTATTATTATTATTTGTTTTTTTTATTATTATTATTAATGTTAATAGTAATAAAATCAATAATGACTGGAGTAATAATTTAATTTGAAACTACATACAATAATAAATAAATAAATAAATATTTAATTAAAAAGTATTTAACAATTTAACAATTTTATTTGCATTTAATGAATGGCGCCTTTATGAACAGAATATTTTTCATAAAAAAAAAAAATCAATGATGAACTGAACCCAATGATGAACTGAACCCAAACTTTTGACCCTGTAGTGTATATAAGAACATTCTTCAGTATAGCTTCCTTTGTGTAAAACAGCAGAAGGAAACACAAATATGTTTGAAACAGGCTGACAAAATTACGGTAAAATGTAAGTTTTTTTTGGTGAATTATCCCTTTAAACATTATAAATGTTATGTTGTTGGATGTGTTTATAGTGATATTTCAGATTCTGTGCTATTTTTAGGTCTGTGTGTACTGTAAATTTGAACTCCTTTGGGCAGAAATAGAGCACAATCCAAATACTAAGTCTTTAATACATTTGAAAAGAGAATTATTAGGCCTCCTTTGAAATATAATTATTTTTCATGTCTTTCATAATGTTTTTAAGTGCTGTTTAACAGAGCAAAGACATTATTTCACAGTATTTGCTATTATATTTTTTATTCTGGAGAAAGTCTTATTTATGTTAGTTTAGATGGCATTTATTTTAGTCAATGGCTTGACTAATAAACCTAACTTTTCTAGTGACAATAATTAACCTAGCTAAGTCTTGAAATTGCACTTTAATCCTAGTATCTTGCTAAATAATTTGTAAAATATGATGAACTGTCATCATGGCAAAAACAAAAGAAATTAGTTATTAGAAATTAGTTGGTAACATGTTATGTTTAAATATGTGTTAAGAAAAATCTTCTCTCTGTTAAACAACACTTGGGGAATAATTGAAAATTAATTACCATTTTACAGGAGGGCTAATAATTTAGTCTTTAACTATACTGTATATCAATTTTTTTAAGCAAATTGTTATGCAGAATGAATCAATCGATCTATTTAATGCATTCTTACAGAATAAAATTAATTTTATTTCATTTCATTTTAAAAAGACCATAGAAAATTTTCTATAATTAATATTTGCAGTCATTGTAAACCAAAACTCCAATATGCATTTTCCATTTGAACACAATATAACAACATCGCTGTCCTTGTTTTCCCTTCTTACTCAAGCTCACACTGTTTGAAATCTTCTTTTTTTGCCAAGCTCTGTCATAGATGGCAGCACAAATCTGCCTCTCATCCACAGTCTAAGCTTTCAGGATGAGATTAGATCAGGTTTTAAAGAAATGACAAAAAATAAATCCAGTTCAGGTAGAACCGGTCACTGTACTCTTTGCTTTGATCCGGTGTGGAGAAAATGGCCATGTTTTTTTTAATGCATTGAAGGGGAAGATAATGTTATATGACTTTGGCGAGAGAGACCATCTAGGAAAGGAGATTCAGCTAGCAGACACACACACGCACACACACAAAGACAGACAGAGAGAGAGAGAGATGCTGAAAAACACAAACACACAGAGAAGCAAATTACCAGGGAAATTAGGGGCAATTCTGGGCCCTCACCACTTAACCCAAAGCCAATGAAAGAGAGGGAGTGAGGGATGAAGAGAGGGAACGGTGGCCTGAACCTGCTGTCCATGATGAAACAAGCCAGTGGAATTTAATTTCCCTCCGGTCAAGAGATGCCAATAAACACTATTGAATCCTGTTCCTGCCCTGACATGATAGGAATTTAATTTGAGACCCACAGGGATCTCTCTCTCTCTCGTTCTGTGCTGGAACACTGCCCCTCTCTCTGTTCTGGATGTTTGCACGGGTGGAGAAAGAAGGAGAGAAAATGATTGAAATTCCTAGTCCGCATCTGAGAACAGATACACACACACACACACACAGGTTTTCAGAAACGTGCAGAATTGCATAGAAACTCCAGTGATGTAGCCTTGAGTTATCCTGTTCAAAGTTGCAAAGAATGTTTTGCTCTGGTATGATTTGGCAGCATACAGTAGGTACAGTATGAAAACTGGAAGCCATTGGATACAAAGCAGAGCAAACTACAAGTCTTAATACATTTATAAAACAAAACATGATTCAATTCAATTCATGTTCATTTCTATAGCGCTTTTATTGTGTCAAAGCAGCTTAACGTAGAAGTTCTAGTAAACTGAAACTGTGTCAGTCCAGTTTTCAGAGTTGAAGTTCAGTTTAGTTCAGTTTAGTGTGGTTTAATTTTTACTGCTGAAAGTTCAAACACTGAGGAGAAAATCCATAATTGCGCAGCTCTACAAGTCCTAAACCAAGCAAGCCAGTGGCAAACTTCACCAATTGTTGAAAAGTGAAGGAAAAAACCTAGAGGAACCAGGCTCAGTTGGGCTCGACCATTTCTCCTCTGGCCAAACTTCTTGTGCAGAGCTGCAGTCTAGGCGCCAGGGGCTGGAGAATGCTGGACATCCATCATGGAGAAGCTGCAGGTGTGAGTAAGGCACGGGAGGGTGTTCGGGCTGGCCCACAAGATTAATGTAAAGACTCGTCTGTCACTGTGGTCTTTTTGGAATCAGTCTCATGTTCTCCACTCCTCCATGTCTGCCACAGGGTTATGGAGACCTCTAGAATTCCTCTATGGTTGGTATCATCTCTTCACAGGACTTGGATCACATCAATGGCACTGCACAAACTCTAGAGGCCTCGGGATAAGTATCCCCAGGTGGAAATAGAGAACAAGGAAAACAATTAGCATAGCTGCTGTTCATATTGTATTTGAACAAGTGATATTAAATATCAGTGCAAGAAAGAGGTGCTATAAATTGTTATTGTTATATAAAAAAACATGTAAAGCATAGAAAGTAATGTAATGTGTATTTATATAGCGCATTTATTATCAAGGACTTTGGCCAGGACACCGCGTTACACCCCTACTCTTTACGAGAATTGCCATGGGATTTTTAATGACCACAGAGAGTCAGGACCTCGGTTTAACGTCTCATCCAAAAGACGGTGCCCACTGAAAGTGTAGTGTCCCCTTCACTTTTACTGGGGTATTAGGACTCTCACAGACCACAGGTTGAGCACCCCCTGCTGGCCTCTCTAACACCCCTTCCAACACCAACCTAGTTTTCCAATGTGGTCTCCCATCCAGGTACTGACCAGGCACAGCCCTGCTTAGCTTCAGTGAGTAACCGGTCTTGGGCTGCAGGGTGATATGGCTAAGACAGGATGAGTGTGTCTTACAGGTGGTTTGTCAAGCCCATTCACCTGCATGGAGCACACATGCAACATGCCGCTATTTGGTACATTGTGTGCATGCTAATCTAGTTTTGAATTGAGAGAGTGTGTGTCTGAGCCTCGGACATTATCTGGAAGGCTATTCTAGAGTTTAGGGGCCATAAATGAAAAGGCCCAACCTCCTTTAATAGATTTTGCTATTCTGGGTACAACCAGAAGCCCTGAGTTTTGAGACCTTAAAAAGTGAGTTGGAGCTGACCAAGGGTGCTTTTTGCCTATTTTTTTAAGCAATACAGGAAATACAATAATATTTAAAAGTTTTGGGTTGGGTAAATATTTAATTTAATTAATTTTAATTTAATTTTATTTAATTTTATTTAGTTTTTTTTGTTTTTTTTTTTGTTTTGTTTTATTATAATTTATTTTATTTTATTTTATTTTTAAAATAATAATAATAATTATTATTAATATATAATACATAAAGATAATACTATTATTATTATAATTATTATATAATACATTAAAAATAATATAACTAAATAATGATAATATTTTAATTGTTGTTAATTTTAAATTAATTTAATTTGTAAAGTATCATTCCTATATTTATTAGATATACTGTAGTCATTCTTTATTATCTGATCTATTTTCACATTTTTGCTGACATTACAATTTTATATGAACTTATTTAATTGAAAATGTAGAAATCTAATATTTAATATTAATACTTATTTTAATGTTTTTGAATGTCACGGTAATAAATATTTATGTACTTATGTAATAAACCTTTTACAACATCATGAATGTTAACTGTCAATTTAAATTAACTTATAGCATGTTCAAGAAAACGATATACTAACAACAGAAAAAAATATTTTATTTAATTTTAAGTTTTTAATATTAAATATGGTTTCAGGTTCAAAAAATATGGTTTCAGGTCCAAAATGTTATTGTTTTACAAATATGTGGCCAAAATGATTAAAAAGGATTTCGGATTTTGTAAATGCACCCTCAGTAAGTCATTGTTAAATTAAGGAATTTGTTATAATAATATTATTTTGGAGTAAAAACGTATGGGTGACATTGTATTTCAAATAATATCTAATAAAATTTGTACTCTAATATAAACTGAAAACTAATATGGTACTCATATAGTCTTAGGGTACAGTAGTTTTCATTCAATGATTGAGATATAAGACATGTTATTCTAGTGATGTGGTGATTGGATGAACATTGTGATTCAGAGGGTGCCGAATATGGAAAGGAATGCCGACGGGGGGTCTCTGAGAACCAGAGGAGAAAGTGTTTCAGCAGAAGGGATTTCCTGTGGTTTAACAGTAGGAGAGCTGCACACTGGACTTCCATTAGGCAGAGGAAATTTCCTTTCATCCAGACACACCAGCCTGTCTGTCTGTCTGTCTGTCTGTCTGCGTAAAGCCAATCTGCCCATGCAAAAGATACTGTAGAGTGTTATTCATTAACTGAAACTAAGCTCCCTCTGAGGAATTTTATTCACAAGTTCCAACTGTAACAGCTGTGACATTTTCTTGTCAAACAACAGTTCAAAAAACTGTTTTTGATTTTGTCTCTTTTCAGAACATTCCAAATTGAAGATACATCGTCCTAACTTTGTCTCTTTTTTTAAGACACGAAGACGTGAAATGACAAATCAGACTGCTAGAAACAAATTTTTCTTAGAGGTGGGTTAAAAAAACACTGAAAACCATTTTTAATATCCACTGAACTGGCATGGAAAACAAGATGCACTTGTACTTTTAGCAAGCACACTTTAACAAATCACAAACTACTTAAACAATTATTCGAAGTAATTTTTTTTCATGCATCACTCTGCAGTCTTCATAAACAAGCTAATTAAATAACTTAAAATAAGTGTTAATTTATTTGACAAGTAACTATGTATTGTAGGATAACACATTTTTAACATTCAAGTACATCAAGGCACGTTTTTGCACCTGTAAACTTTAACAGATACAGTTGAAGTCAATTTTTTGCCTTCCCATTAATTTCAAATAATATTTCCCAAGTGATCTTTAACAAACCCAGGAAATTTTCACAGTATTTACTATAAAACAAAGTAGTTCTTCTTTAGTCATACGTCTTATTTCTTATAGTTTGTGTTAAATAAAAGCAGTTTTTAATTGTCTAAAAAAAGCAATTTTAAAGTCAGTATGATTAACCTCCTTAAGAAATATTTACTGTATATGTTTTGATTGTCTACACAACAAACCAGTTATACAAGAACCTGACTAATTATTCTAACTTTCCTAGTTAACATAACCTGGTTAATTACACTTTAATCTGAATACAGCTATCTTGCAAAATAACTAGAAAAATATTCTAAAATATTATTAACTGTCCCTATGGGAAAGACAAAAAAGTAGTTATTAGAAATTAGTTAGTTAAACTATTATGTTTAAAAACGTGTTTTAAATAAATCATGCGTTTAAAGACTTGTGCTTTATGTCATGACTAAAAACAACAAACTAAATGAGTTGTTACTTTTACATGAGCGTGACTAAAAACTAAACTGGATCAATGTGTTACTTCTGTTCTCGGGTACCTGCCAACTGTTTGTAAATCCAAGACTGCATTTCCTAACGTAAAACTATGTACACTCAATTTCTGATTAATAATAGCCTATGCAGAGCCGAGGACTTCC
This sequence comes from Danio kyathit, assembly GCA_903798195.1. Taxonomy (NCBI): domain Eukaryota; kingdom Metazoa; phylum Chordata; class Actinopteri; order Cypriniformes; family Danionidae; genus Danio; species Danio kyathit. The sequence goes on from LR812534.1 coordinate 36,617,425, forward strand.
TATATTAAGTTTTAAAATTGCTATTAAAAACAAAAGTCTAATATAATCAACAGTGGACATTTTTATAGTTTTTCACAACATAAGCATGACTGAAGTTAAATTTTTTTTAAATTACCTGTGTGAATTTGGGGCTTAACTTCTGACGAATCTGGAAAACTGATGCTCGCAGCACCGCTACTGGCAAAAGTCAAGTGAAAGCAGAGAGAGCAAGGGTGCGCAACATCGAGAGCACGTGCGAGAGAGTCCTCACCCACATGGCAAATATCTCTGGCCCAGCTTTGGCCCACACAATCAGCTTTTGCTGGCCCACATGCCACAGTGAATTACGGTACATGACTGGATCAAGTCTATCTACCAGACAAGGGCCAAACATGGTCCAAATCTGGGCCAAGTCTCAGCCAAGTTAATAACCCAGAACTGAGTCTGAACTGGGCCAGATATGTTGGTATGTCACGACTGCAATGAAAATGATAAACACATTAATCATTGTGCTTTAGGCGTGCTATGGGTGTGGTTTTTCTTGAAGCGACCTGATTGGTAGATTTTTTTTTCTTTATTTGAAAATAATAAAAATGTATTTTAAATGTGGGTCAAGATAGGCCAAATTTACATGGCCCACATATCAATTATTAACATCTGGGCCAAATAAAACATTTGACATCTGGCCCAAGTATTGTGTGCTGCCTTAAAGACCTCTGCCACCTCTGCCAAACCAGGGCCATGTTTGACCCATATGCTATAAACCAGTGCCAGATGAATGCCTGCTGTGCCAGCTTTATGCCAAATCTGGGCCAGAATTCTTTGCTACCTGGGCAGTCATATATCCATCTACCACCATTGGCTGATCTCGCTTCTCCATGGCGTTTTAGTTGTGACACAAAAATACGTGTCCAATTTTAGCGGGGGGGAGTTTGTTGACACAGGGGCACCAGCCCCCTTGGCCCTCCCCTAGAACCACCAGTAAATATTATTAGGCTCCTTGATAAATAATTTTTGAGATTGGCTACAAAACAAACCACTGTTGTCTAATGATTTGCCAAACTAACCTAACTTGCCTGAATTTGAATAATAATAATAATAAAATAAATGATCTGTAATAATTCTGTCAGGGGTCTCATTTATAAAACAGACTTAGACTTTAAGTTTACTTACATCTGCGCACATTCTCCCATCCAGTTTGTTTTTTATATATCAAAACCTTTGATTGGAAAGTAGCGTACGCACATTTCCACCCCCGTTTTTGTGTCTACGCCACATTTATAATTGAGTCCCTGTGGTGTTTGTACTTGTGCTTGAGGGAGAGAAAGTGATTTTGGTGAATTTGTTTTAATAGTTGAACCGCGAGGCCTGGCGTTCTGTTCGCTGTCAACCTGTGTTTAATGTGCTGAATGCGAGAGCTGTTAAGGTCAGTGAGCAGGCAGAGAAAAGCCTCTCTCTCTCTCTTGCTTTTCTGTAACAGGGGATTAAAGTGGGAGATCTAAGTAGTTGTTTTATGGATGTGGGTGTCACCTTGTTCTCTTCTCCTCTACAAAGGTTGAACAGTGCAGCTTTGAACCCAGTTTTTCCATCCGTTCAACCCACGACACCCCTAATTATGCCATCAGCTCCTCCTTCATCCGGCCTCACATCTCTCAGCACGTGCTCTCGATCCATATTCACTTATTCAGAAGCGGCTTTCATCGCACTTTTCATTATGGGCACTTAGCGATCAATGCTGTTGGCACCTGTGAATGACATTCGCGGAAATGCTCAAAAACGAGCTGCATTTTGTAGTAATGTTAGATCTCCTGCTGCAGCATTGTGTTTACCATGGGCGCTGATGAATGAAGGAGAAACATTATTAGAGGGTTTAAGGTTAGAAAGCAAAAGTGATGTCTTTTCAGAGCTGAATGGGTGAACAGATCAGCTCAGAGAATGAGAGAGCCAGCGTGAGGTCAGTCTGTCTCGCATCTACAGGCCACATGCGGGCATCTCTGCAGGGGTTGCATGATTATATAGGCCATCCAACAGGTGGCATCATGCCATGCAAGGTTACTATTGAGTATTGTTATTCTTTGTGTGTACAGCATGGTACAATCTAATGATTCAAAATATTAGCAGGTCTCTGTAAATTTAGCTATTTGAATCATGTACTTGAATGATAATACTGCAGTGACTTGTGACTATTATGTCAAAAAGTCATGAAAACAAATGTTTTTATGCTATTGTAACTTATTTTAATAAGTTATTCAGGTTTAAACTCTTATTTTGGTTGTTATACAAGGTTTAACTACTCAGTTTGACTGATGTAAGTTGAGTTGGGTAGAAAATTCATTTGATTTAATTAAGCATTTTAAGGCAGTATATTTTTTAGAGTGCAGGTTGAATATGATACTAAAATTTTTCTGGCATGTACATTTTTTTTGTAACATTTTCTCTTTTTTATTTTGCAAATGAAGCCATTTTCACTAATTTATTGGCTTTTGTCTTGTATTTAGATGCTATAAATGTCCCAATGGTCACCTACAAATTTATAACATAAAAATCTGAATCACATCCCATGCTTTGTGTGTATGTGTTTTCAGGAGATGGTGCCAGTGATGCTGTGAGACATATATATACAACAGGGGTGTAGAATTAGCGTGGACGGAGGGGACGTGTCCCCACTAATATCCACCAACTATTGAAATGTCCTCACCAATAATTTAATTCACTTAAAAAAATTGCGCTGTCAATAATAACCTGGACATGCAAAAATCACATTCTTTCCTCGGGTTGCACCGCCCCCTGAACACATATGAACATCGTGATTGGCTGTGCCTTTCCTTGCTGTCATGTGAGAGGCTGTAGCTGCGTTCAGATACAAGCAGCGCCAAAACAACTGCACAGGGGAATTTTCCGTGCAAGAATAAGGTGTGTGAGGTGTGTGACACACACAGGGACACACACAAGTGAGGATGGCGGCAGCAAAAAAAAAAAAAGGTGGACAAAGGAGCCATAAACCAAAAGTCACATAAACTCAATTTCGCTACTGAATGAGTCCATTCTAATAGTGCCATTAATGCTAGTGTTTTCCCCGCTTTAACACACAGTCTAATGTTACACCAGGCTGATATATGTAGTCTGAGAATAATATGCCCTGAAAACTAACTCCAGAATAAACAACTAAATGTAAAAGTATAATTATGATCCCTGCCAGTTCTCCAAATCTCTGAGAGAAGCATGTCGAATTTCATTTGAAACAATTGATAAAAAAAGAAAAACTACAAACATAAAAACTACAGGTTGTGCTCCATCTTTTATTAATACTTATATACTATATGAGACATGTTTTATTTGCACTATGGCTAAAAATAAACGGAAATCTTTTCATAAACTATCTTTATTAGTTAATAAACATTCTTTTAATATTACACTGTTTCATTTAACTTAATAAATTGTATGAAGAGAGGATTAATTAATGATATATTTTAATATCATTACAGTTTTTTTCAGTCGCTTTGGTGCATTACATTTGCACAACAGTTAATGCATTTCTCAAAACAATCAGTACAAACTGCAAAACCTAGTTGATAACCTGCAAAAGCGTGTCACTTGCTCAAAATGGATAGCTCATCCCTCAAAAGCAAGTATTGATGTCAATGAAAGTGTCAGTGTCATCAAGATGAAAAGTCCTGACTCCATTGTTTATGAAAAAGATAGTCAAATGGCTTTGTCATGTTTTCATTATGACACTTTACTCTGTACATTTTTTCCAATGCAAAAACGTCAGATTTTGGTGACACTTCCTGAAAATGCTCAACACAGCACTATATACTATTTGCACAGCCATTTGAAAACTACAGTAGAGTTAGACATCACTGCATTAGTGAGGTGTCTGAGTACAAGACACTGAATACGTATGTTTCACATTTTTACTGCATTTGCTCTTTGCAATTCTAATTTATTCACAGCATTGTGCAAAAGAATAAATACACCCTTTTTTACAACAAACAAACTTCCTTTGGGTAGAGCTGTGCACAACTGTAAACAATATTGCAGTACATATTGAAACTGAACCTACAACATGTTCAATTTAGGAGACATTTTCAGGAAAAAAAAAAGATTTAAATATTTTTTATAAGATTTGTTTAACAGATTTTGACAACTAGTTCAGCATTTTTGTATGTAATGACTCAAGTAATGAAATGAGGACTATTAGTTTGATATGGAATGACTATTCAGCATTCACAAGTTTAGTTTATTTTGACTGACATGAGCAAATGATAATGTTACAAACAGCAGAGAGTTGTATGAAAGCAATGTTGGAAGGAACGGGAAACTGCTACTATGATGTGCACAAATGACTAATTGTTTTGAGAAATGCATTAATTGTTGTGCAAATGTAAATAGTGTTGTGAGAAAAGCACCAAAGCGACTGAGAAAAACTGTAATATTATAGAATTTTGCTGCAGTTATATAATTAATAGCAGCATAAAAAAACAATATTCACCCATCCCCACTAATGTAAAGAGCAAAGTATATTTTGTGCCATGATTATACACTTCATAATTTTTTAAAGTATCATAAAGTTTATTAACCATGGTGAAATTGTTATGGTCGGTATACAGTATTTTCTCAATTTGTTTCTCTATTGACAAATGTGTGAAGCTAATTCTCTACTTAGCTCTATGATTTGTTTTTGCCAAGAAGATGGTTTGTTTATGCAAAATGTCCTTCTGTTTGATCCGTAACAATTTCCTGTAATCTCACTTTCCAGACAAAGATAAAAGACTTGACACTTGATTTTCAATATCTCATATCTTGTATAAAAGATGCTTTGGGCCTTTTTTGGTCTCGCAGTAATCATTAGACAAGTGTGTGTGTGTGTGTGTGTTTGCCTACTTAACCTTATTTTGAGTGCAAATTTGTACACAAGAATTGACAAATCTCTTCGGCATACATGTTCTCATTTTTCAAAAAAGCTATACAGTATATAAACAAATTCATTCATTCATTTTCTTTCTGGCTTAGTCCCTTTTTTAATCCAGCGTCGCCACAGCAGAATGAACCCCCAACTTATCCAACACATGTTTTACGCAGCAGATGCCCTTCCAGCTGCAATCCATCTATGGGAAAAATCCATACACACTCATTCACACTCATACACTACAGACAGTTTAGCCTACCCAATTCACCTGAACCGCATGTCTTTGGACTGTGGAGAAAACCTGAGCACCCGGAGGAAACCCACACTAACGCGGGGAGAACATGTAAACTCCACACAGAAATGCCAACTGACCCTGCCAAGGCTCAAACCAGCAACCTTCATGCTGTGAGGTGACAGCACTACCTACTGCGCCACCACGTTGCCCCTGTATAAACAAATTAAAGGTGTAATTTTTTTACAATAAGAAAAATGCAAAGATTTAACTGTTATGATTAGGTAATGTGTAGGAATAATTGATGAGAGGCGGTAGAATTATTAGACAATTATAGACACATGTCAGCGCTGATAGACTTGTGGGCAGTGCGCATGTAGCATGACTGTGCTTCAGGCATTCTAACTTCGAATTCCAGCTTGCTGACTTTTCCCAATCCTGTCTACTCTCTTAGTCCAGCTTTGCTTTCTGACTTGACTTGACTATCACTATAAAGGCAAAAAACACCAAAAATATATATTTTTAAACTTTTTTTAAAAATGTGTATCTAAGGTATTGTGGCCACAGTGCAAAACATTGCCTTGCTTTGTAATGTAATGTAATGTGTATTTATATAGTGCATTTATTGTGTATGGCCATAGACCCAAAGTGCTTCACAATCATCACCACCAGTGTTCAGCATCCGACGATGATGATCCGATGATGCGACGGCAGCCAGTGCTCAACACACACCAGCTATAGGTGGAGTGAAGAGAAAGTGATAGAGCCAATTTGGTGGATGGGGATGATCGGGAGGCCATGATGGGTATAAGGGCCGATGATGGAAATTTAGCCAGGACACCGGGGTTACACCCCTACTTTTTACAAGATGTGCCATGGGATTTTGAATAACCACAGTCAGTACCTTGGTCGTCTCATCTGATGGCCCTCACTGGCAGTATATTGTCTCCTTCACTTTACTGGGGCATTAGGACTCACACAGACCGCAGTTTGAGTGCCCCTGCTGGCCTCACTAACACCACTTCCAACAGCAAACTAGCTTTCCCATGTGGACTCCCATTCAGGTACAGGCACTCAGCCCTGCTTAGCTTTAGTGAGTAACCGGTCTTGGGCTGCAGGTTGATATGGCTTGTATTCTGTGAGATTCCAAAACATCATTTTAGATTTTCTAATCGAAGCTTAAGCAACTGATATAAAATTGATGTTAATTAAGTTTTTTAAAGAAGGTCGCTGGTTCAAGTCCTGACTGGACCAGGAAGCCTTTATATGTGGAGTTTGCATATTCTCCCTCACATGGGTTTCCTCCGTGTGCTCTGGTTTCCCCCACAGTCCATGCAGTATTGGTGAATTGGTGTGTGAATGGGAGAATGCTTGGGTGTTTCCCAGCCCTGGGGGTTCACGGAAGGTCATCTGCCATATAAAACAAATGCCACAGTATAATTGGTGGGTTATTCTGCTCTTATGAACCCTGACTAAGCCAAAGGAAAGTGAGCGAAATACTCGAGTTAATACCACCTCTTCTAATTGTGCAAATGTATTTTATATGCATCAAGAAGAGCAACTTTGGCAACTCGTTACCAAGAAATGTCATGCATCTTTTAAGTGGTGGTGGTAAAGTTGCAGAGCTGTGCTGACAACTTTCTGTACATGTGTGTACACGTGTTTGTATGAGAAAGAAAGCAGGAGAAAGAGAGTATGTGTTTCTGTAGATAATAAAATGTAATTTTATGAGAAAAATAGTTAATAATTTGTCATTTTTGTTCTATGTTGTAATATATGAGTTGCTTGGTCAGTCTTTTGTAGTTTTTCTTTTTTTTGTGTGTGCTGTCTCTAAAGATATTTTAAATAGCTGAAATTGTGGTGAAATTGTGTAGACCTGTCTGGGAACCACTTTGTCTATGTGTTTCTCTAAAAATAATTGCGCACCTCAGAATGTTTGTTTATGAATTACGATCAAGAATTCGACATTCCATTAAGTATATTTAACTGATACTGCTTCATACATTTACACTTGTTTATTAGAGCAGATTTGTCATGAAGAGACAACTAATCCTGAGAATTGCTAGTAATACAAATTTCCATGCATTGTTTAGAAGATATACAAGCTAGAATGTAGTTGTGTCTCCAGTTGCCTTAAAGTTAATTGCTTGTCAACTGAGAAAAGAACATGACTTGCTTTCAAACAAGTACCACAACACATAATGTTGTGTATTCCTTTTTCAACCTGCAGTATGGATGAAATGAGAAAGAAACGGAGAGTATGAGAAAGAATGAGAGACTAAATGAATGAGAGTGCACATTTAAATAGCTTACATTTGTAAGGGAAAGTGTTTTGTTGCTCCCCAGACAGCGGCATTAAGGAGATAACCTACAAATGCTCCATCAATTTATTTGCGTGTGCTGTTACAAAACACTTGCATTCCCAATAGGAGATTCAGGAGTGAAGCAGACACGAGCATGCATACAAGGCTGTTTTAACAGCAGCCATACTACTGCATATAATGGGTTCTACTTTCTAATGTTTATAGTAAAATGTGAATTGGCTAGAGGCTATTTCAAAGACTATAGGATACAATAGACTATAGAATACATTGTTACTATTGTAACTATATAATATAATAGGCATTTTTCTACATTCAAAACTCACTTGTATGGTTTTGAATGGAAAAAGAATGAAACCAGCAATATGAACGCTCTAGCGAAGGAAGCCCTGTCTTCTAGTAAGGCAGCTAATCATCAATCCCTAGATCGATAATTCACTGGTATAGGTGTGTTTTTATGATAGTTTCTGCAGCTTCATTGTTATGAACCCTCTGGGGTTGGCAAACATCCCGGAATCTCAGCGAGTGCCTGTCTCAAAGACATGAGAAATATATTCACATAAAGCTTGAAGTCTGAAATTCCCTCATTATTTTAAATGAACTCTCGCTTCTGCCATTCAAATGCAAATCACATGATGGCAACCACTTGAATGCCCACAAACTCATAAAAAAGAGAGCACTGTCATTTTGTATAAAGTCCAAATAAAAGTGCCATTACTCAGAGGAAAATATTGTGAATCATTTACTGATTCTTATGGTAGTTAATACAGTAAATGCAATGGTTTAATCTACTCACGGTTTAGTATGTATCATGGTTTTAGGGTCACAATTTCGCTACGGAATGGTATGTGCTATGTTTAGAAAACAAAATGCTACAGAAAAATTTTAAAAATGTAATAATGTACATATACATAATATACATAGGTATGGTATTTTTGAAAATTGTATGTTCAAAAAACATGCTTAAGAAAATAAAGAGAAAAAGCTTACATTTTGCCTTTTTTTGTTTCACATTTTGACTCAACAGTCTCAACCAATCATGCAGATAATAATTATGTCAACACATCTTAATAATTGAGCACTTTTAGAGTATTGATTACTTCTGTTTCCATTATGTTTACATAAGGCAACAGGGCATTTTTATTAACTATCATTCTGGAGAGCTTCGTTTTCACTTATCAGCACCATCAAAGTGAAAGAAACTTAAGCAAAGAGAGGATGACGATACAATGTTTTTACCGAGAACCGTTGTACCCGTAGTAGGTACATAATTTCATTGACAGGATGACATCTGATTGTGTCCTCCAGAAACAGCCATAAAGAAGGTTGATGTGATAAATTTATTTCATTCTGGTGCAATTAGCTCGGGCCACCCTAAAAAGATAACTTTTTGTTTTTGCATTTTTTTTATTTTTTAGAAACAAATTTTAATCATTTGTTAAGTATTATTGGTGACTCCAAATATGAAATTTAATTCTAATATAGCAGATTTGGAGAATTTGCTGTTTTTCCATTCAAAGTTGCACTTGCATGCCCAGAAGGAAAAGCAAAACAATCTGTCAATGGGTTAAGCTGAATGATCTTATGTCAAAAGGAAAAAAAACATAAATTTTTTACTTGTTGTAATTGTTTACACTGGCAGTGTTTATTATTTTACTTGTTTTAAGGAAAAACTCACTTAATTTTGACATATTATTTCTTAAAGAGCCCTTATTATGGGTTTTTAAAAATGACCTTCCATGCAGTGTGTAACACAGCTTCAAGTAATATATAATATATAATATTATATATAGTAATATTATATAAAATCCAGTAATATATAATATCCAGCTAAGGCTTAAATCTGAAAGTGCACCGTGCTTAAAACTATTGATTCATCTATAAAAGAGTCGACTCAGAGTGGTTAAAATGGATCGTCGGGTAACAAATTTTTAGCCGTGTCGACGTGACCTTGATACGGAACTCAAGCCCCGCCCATTTGTTGTATGCGTAGACCCTGGAAAATTGAAACCCCCGCCCACAAACACTGTAGAAAGAAAAAGAAGAAGACAAATACTGTAGCAGGTCCCGGTTGAATCATTGCGAAGACGCTGTGCTCTGAAGTTTGAGGGACAGTTAGTGTTATTTTCCCTACCCAAAGATGAGACTGTGAAGAGTCAGTGGTTAAAGTTTATTTTTGCAAAAATACCTCAGCATTATAGCCGAGTCTTGTGCTGTGTTCCTGTAATTTTTCTGACGAGGGCTTCAGCAATCTACACTCTTTCACCGGGGGATTCATCGGCTGTCTGTTAAAGGATCAGAAATACTATTGATGTATGGGACTTTGTCAGAGCTTGACAGGAACTTTACAGTACACAGTTCATAGACATTTCTTCTCCCATTTCACAAGTGTAAGTAATTGTGATTAAAATGGTTGCCTGCTTGTTTTCTCTAGCTTGCAAATTATGTATTTAATTGTGTTTTTTTACTTGTAACCGCTCCACATGGCCTGTAGTGTAGCTGGTTAACACTTTATATTCTCATATCGAGTCTAAAACCATGTTGAAAACGAAGTGTACCGCTTTGTTTACGGATTTAAATACGTTTGTGAGCTCGTGATCCACTGCCATTTGTTATTGCTATGGCCACCGTCAGCTGTTTCTACATATGTGCGACGGTGAAGATTCAAAACAGTTCAGCTTTTGCCACTGTGTGGATTAATACTGAATGCGTGTTATGGTTAAGAATAGATCAATATGCTGGTGTTAAACTGCATTGCTTAAATGCACTCCTACACATATACTCTGCACTCTGACTACTTCAAGATTGTTGATAAGCCCTGTGGGCATTTCTCTCTGTCTCAAGCTGAACGCAGTCGACCAATCACAACAGGCTGGGTCATCGGACAAATCAGCGCAGATTAGCATCGTGCTAAGAAAGGGTTTGGAAACAAATGAATCACTGAACCAATCATATGGGAGTCGTTGTGAAAATTAGGCAAAAAAATTAATTATTATATGACAATAAAAGTCTTTTTTGACCTTGCGTGTATATCAGACTGTTGTTGGAGACCCCCAAAACCAAAATATGACCTTTAATATGGCTCTTTAAAACTAAACAATATGTTTTGCTTGTCCAGAAAATAGATCTTTTAAAATATTTTGGACTACAAACAAAAAATCAAAGTAAGAAAAGTATTTTTTTTAAGCAAAAATTTCATTCTTACTGTTGAATGTCAGTAATGTTATTAAACTTACTCAAGCTAATGGAGATTCTCATGTATTCGGTGATGTAATGCTGTGTTTTTGGCAGAGGGCAGGCGATTGCTAGACCTCTTAGCCAGTGTTCGGCATTTTGCAACCTACAACAGGGTCTTTCTGGCGTGGGTGGTGATTAAGTGCAGAACACGTGTAACTAATTTGGATGCAAAACACATCCAAAAGCAATTAAGAGTTAACATCTGTTGTTTTGAGTCTCAGGGACAGGGCGCGTGTTAAAATGACAGATGTACAGAGTGGCTCTTCTTAGTTCTCCCACTCTATCGTTTCACTCCATCACACATCTGCGAGACTAAATTTAGGGTTACGTTCTAAAGGGGAATTGTGGGGTTGATGAATTTCGGGAATGTGTTGTAAAGCCCCGGGGGTCCAAATCATTTGTTGGGATGTGAAACAAAGCAACATATTTGAAAAATCAACATGCTGGTGGGATGCCTGAATGACTAGTTAACTTTAAGCCCCATGGATAATTAGACTGGTTTCCGGGTCACTGAACCACACCTGGATGCAGTTTTTAGGGAGGTTTACAGAAAGTGTATTCAAAATGACTGTAATAACACAACAGATTGCAGGATGTGTTTTTGCTAAAGTTGGCACACTAAATTAACACACTTCTCAAAAACTATTTCCATGGCAGGATGCTTGAAAACATGTACAGCAGGGAGATACTGTATGTATGTCGCAATGATTTTTGTTTTTTTTTAAATGTGAAAATATTCAAGCTTATTATTTTCACTAAATATTATATGAATGGACTAGTCAAAGGTTTATTTATTTGTTCAAAAATACAAAAAAAAACCTCCACCCTTTTTTGATGCATGGATAAAAGAAATGTTTACTTGCATTAAATTGGAAAAAAAAAAAAAAAGGCTATCACTGTCTGGTCCTTTAAAGACCTTTGACAAGTTGTGGCGCCCCTTTTTAGATTATCTGCTGGCTAACTCTCTTGATTTTCATTAGTTTTTTTTATGTATTTACCATCATCAACATCATCATTATTATTATTGTTATTATTATTATTAGTAGTAGTAATAATTAGTATTATTAGTAGAAGTGGTGTTAGAAAGACCAGCAGGGGGCGCCCAACCTGTGGTCTGTTTGGGTCCTAATGCCTCAGTATAGTGACGGGGACTCTATACTGCTCAGGTCTTTCGGATGAGACGATAAACCGAGGCCCCGACTCTCTGTGGTTGTTAAAAATCCCAGGATGTCCTTCGAAAAAGAGTAGGGGTTTAACCCCGGCATCCTGGCCAAATTTACCCACTGGCCTCTGTCCATCATGGCCTCCTAACCATCCCCATATCATAATTGGCTTCATCTTCTCTCCACCAATCAGCTGGTGTGTGGTGTGCTGTCTGGTGCAATATGGCTGCCGTCGCGTCATCTAGGTGGATGCTGCACACTGGTGGTGGTTGAGAAGATTCCCCCCAAAAATGTGTAAAGTGCTTTGAGTGTCTAGAAAAGCGCTATATAAATGTAAGGAATTATTATTAATATTTGTTTAGTTAGTTATTTATTTTTACTCATTATGTTTATTAAGATTTTTTCAATGGGAAGTTATGGGCTGTTGAGGGACGGAAGTGTTTATTTGGGGTAGTGTTAACAACCACATGGAAGGATAATTCTAAAATGAATGTTGTAATTGATATTCCATGTAGAAAACCTAATAAAAGAAATTTGAAATAAAAAATACAAAACTATAAACATATACAAAACTATACCGTGAAATATTATTTAAATGATATATTTAGGGTCATTTATTCCTATGATTTCAAATTTTGAACATTTTAAATTTTCAGTATTATTGTTGCAGTCTTTTGTAGAACATTAACTCTTCAGAAATTATTTGAATCCCCGATTTGATCCTCAATGAATCTTTTTAATCATTATCGTTACTATTATTACTATTAATCATTGTTGTTATTATTAATATTACCATTATTGAAAACACTCTCATTGTTTGTTCTCACAAAAATACTTATGCAGTACAAGGACACTGTTTAAAGCTATAAGGCTACATTTGCAGTGTTACATATTGCAAAACAAATCTTTGCATTCATCACATTATCATGAAAGTAAATCTGATTTAGTCAGAACAATTAGAACAAAATGTTTTGGAGGTAAAATATGCAGTAAAAAAATGGCATCTGAAATATTTGTACATTTTAAAATAACAAATGAATTTTTGAAATGCGTGACCGAGCAGAACATCTGCATGTGCTGACACCTCTGTGTCCTCTGTGTCCAATAACTTTGCATGCATGCTCTGAAAATAACTCAGTGAAAGCTCTAATAAGCAGATATTGTGGTTGAAACAATCGTTTCAGACAGCAGTGAAATGCCAAACAGCAACAGATTACTTTAATGTGAACATGGATGAAAAAAAATAAAAAAAGATTGCAGTTGGTTGATTCAGTAAATAACTCAGGTCAGAATAATCGTATTTCCTGTCAGACAGAATATGTCTACACTCTTGAAGTTAGTCTAATGGTTAAATATTTGTGCTGCACAGAAAATTAGCAAAAGAAGTTTTTTTTTATGCATGAATGTCGATTAATAAATTAATGATCAACATTTTCATATAACTTGCTAACATGTTAATTTTTCTGCTGTCTGCAATTGATATTACAGAAAAATTTAAAAAGTTTAAAAATAAGTTTTTTTTCTTTTTTGTACAATTTAAGGTTAGTTTTTAAATTAGTTTTTTAATGCTTTTTTATATGTAATGTGTATTTATATAGTGCATTTATTGTGTATAACCATATATTTTACTTAGTTGTTGTATTTTTGATATTACCTTAGTGGTTTTGTTTTTTTACATTTTGTACTGTGTTTAAAGATTCAAACTGTTGTGAGGGTTTTTCTAGATATTAATTCTTTTATTGGTCTCAAAATACTCTGTTCCAACTAAAGTGTCAGTTGCCAGTCATGCTCAGGAAAACATGCTAAACTTTTAATTCAACTTTTTGTTTCAGTTCACCAAAGTCGAATAGGCATGTGGTGAACTCATCACACAGTTGCCTTCTTATGAGTGTTTGTTTAAATTTTTTGTTAGCAGTAAGTATTGGGGTTGTAATGTTTAGTGTTCTTTTCCTTTAAGAAATAATGTTTGTTTAATGACTGAGTTTGGGGTCTGATTGATTGATTGATTGATTGATTGATTGATTGATTGCATTTTTCTCATTTACCATATGCTTCTGTCTAAAGCAGTTTGAAAAATCACGATGAAAGAAGCTTGGCAAAAAGTTGATTTAGCAATTGTAGTTGTTGTTGTTTTGATTGATTGATTGATTGATTGATTGATTGATTGATTGATTGATTGATTGATTGATTGATTGATTGATTGATTAAAAAATGTCTACTTCCTGTTCAGCTTAAAATGTTAGTTTTTCAAAATTGGCTTCATCACTCTGTCTCCTCTCCACCAATCAGCTGGTGTGTGATGTGCGGTCTAGCGCAATATGGCTGCCAGTGGCGGTTCTAGTTTAAATGGCACCCTGGGCAAACCACCCCAAATACACCCCCTCCTCATCCCACGAGAAATAAAGACCCTATGTGGTTGACTTTAAATATACAAAATTTAAATATATATTTTTAAATACATTTAAATATATTCATTTGTTTTCAAAAAATTTAGCAATTTATTTATGTTATTATAAATAAAAGTATTATTATTAATATAATTATTATACAGTTATTATTCTAAATAAATAACAGATATCGATCCTAAATGTAACTGGAAAACATTGTAAAGACACAACTGGAGTGATATGCTAAGATCACTTACAAAATCTTCTGCATGAATATTAATTATGTTAATTCTTTACAATACAAAAAATAAGTTATATAGCATTATCTGTTGTCTTAGACCCGACTCATGGCTGAGAATTAATGTTATTAAGTCTTACCCACCTCTACATAAAAGGCTGTTACTCCTGTTTCATAGCTCATGAGCGGCGTGTATTTTATCAGCGTGCATGTAAACAACCAGTATTCACACCGATAGCAGGAGCAATGTGTGTGAGGCGCGCGGGAATGGTTTTCTGTTCGCATGCGTCAATTTGTTTTGACCAGCGCTGTTTTGGTTGCACATAGAGAATAAGAAACTTGCTCGTGCAAAAGACGCCAAATGTGAATGGACCCTAACGTCTTTATTCTGGATTACCACTCTAGATTAAGTCACTTGCATAAAGTAAATCGTATCTCGAAGCTTTTACTGAGGCACAGTCGATTAGTACTGGGGCACTTTTTTTTTTTGCCTGTCTTCCTGTGCCGCCCCCAGCAAGATGCCGCCCTGGGCGATCGCCCATATTGCCCATGCCTAAATCTGCCACTGCCCATTGCATCATCCAGGTGGATGCTACACAATGGTGGTGGATGAGGAGATTTCCCTCAATGTGTAAAGAGCTTTGAGTGTCCAGAAAAGCAAATGTAAGGAATTATTATTATTATTATTATTATTATTATTATTATTATTATTATTATTATTATTATTATTAGTGCTATAACAGGAATAAGATAAGATTACATAAGATTATAAGATACAAGAATACTTTTTATGTATTTAAAGATTCAAACTGTTGTGATGGTTATTATAGCCATTAATTATTTTATTCGTGTTTAATACTCTATTCATGACTTACACTTTGACATCTCCCACAGTGTCTGCTCACATGGCTATATAGGAAATATACTGCATTAAAATCCCTGGTGGCTTATTAACTGCATCACATCCAGCTCATTTATGATCCACTCCCACACACAGAGTCCCTCTGGCCAGCTATGAGGCACATAATCAGTATTATTGTCACAATTACTCTTCAACTTTTTTTCTTCCAGAAACTTGTTAACAAGCTTTATGAACTTGTTCCAGTTCAACTTTCCTTTTTCAATCCACAGCACCGTGTTCTTGATCAGACACTCTGTCTGAAGCAATAAGAGGGTAGTGTTAAAGAGCTGCTACACTGTGACCTTTTCTACCTTGTTTTGCTGTAGTAAACGTTGAGCTGTGCTGTCTGTGCGTCATAATGGCAGAGCTCTGGTAATGATGCTCCAGAGATGCACTCTTTGCTTATGTGTGCAGTCTGCACAGTCTGTTTGTATGGTTGATGTCTCTCCCTGCGGTCTGTTTAAGCAGACTTCTGATACCGAATTAATGGCAGGAAGCTTTGATGTTACCGGCGAGCTCAAACTCATGTGAAGTTTGCACTAGAGAAAGAGATGACATCCCTAGAGGAAGAGTTTAGGACTGTGCTGTGTGTGTGTGTGTGTGTTTGTGTGTGTTTGCGCTTCTGAGCAGGCTTTCCGTGAATGTTGCATTTTGATTTGGAAATCTCATATCTGCACTGTACACAATTCTGTTAATTAGAGATTTTCTGGTTTGTGATTCATACTTTTTTAATCAGGTTTTTTAAGTACATTGTTTCAGACTATTACAAAATATCAATAGACGTTACTTTGTTAAACTTTTCAACATGAAATGTTGATGTAGAGATCAAAATTCTATGATGAAATAAAAAAAAACAGTAAATTACGATTACGATATTAATTACTCACCTTCATGCCATTCCAAACTCAAGACCTTCAATCACTTTTGTAACACAAATTGTGATGTTTTAAGTGAAATCAGAGAGCTCCTTCATACACCATTTACAGCAAGGCTAACGCGTTGTTCACAAGTCCAGAAAGATATAAAAAACAAAACCTTAAAACCTAAAAAAAGTCCATGTGTCATCCGTCTTTCGGATGGAACTTTAAACTGAGGTTCCGACTCTCTGCGGTCGTTAAAAATCCTAGGATGTTATTAGAAAAGAGTAGGGGTTTAACCCCGGCATCCTGGCCAAATTTGTACACTGACCTCTGGCCATCATGGTATAATTAACTTTTTACAGTGTATTGTCTCATCTGTGCATTGTTTTAGTACATTATTTCAAGAGTTCACACTTAGCTATTGCTTGATAATGTTAGCAGGTTTGGCATGCTGTCCTGGGAGAAAACCCTGATCTCTGAGATAATTGAGCCCAAGGCTCCCACCTGGACAATGAGCATATAAGGGGTACGAGATCAGATAGTTCTCAAGAGCTTCTTGAATTTATTCGATCTATTCCTAGATTATCGTGGACAGCTCTAGAGGAATAGACCGCCAACCACACCAGCGCATACCCACGCGGTAAAAGCTCAGTACTGAAGTACTCATATACTGTTCCTATTGGTTTATTTAATTTGCTTATGTGGCATGTTTTTGGACTGTAGGAGGAAACCGGAGTACCCAGGGTAAACCTACGTGAGCACTGGGAGAAACATGTAAGCTCTGCACAGAAATGCCAACTGGCCCAGCCGGGACTCGAACAAGCGAACTTGCTTTGAGGCAACAGTGCTAGCCGCTAAGCCGCCATGTCGCCCAATCCTGGATGAATCTAGAACAGTGGTGCTCAACCCTGTTCCTGGAGATCTACCTTCCTGCACAGTTCAGATCCAACCCTGATTAAACACACCTGAACCAATTAATTAGGACCTGAACAGCACTTGATAATTACAGGCAGGTGTGATTGATATGGGTTGCAACTGAAATCTGGAGGAAGGTAGATCTCCAGGAACAGGGTTGGTCACTCCTGATCTAGAAAAAGGAGAAGAGAGATGGGGTGGATGGGGCGCTCTTCAAATAACTAAGATAAGGGAGTAAAGTTAGATGGGATATTTATGTTGAGTTTGGAATGATCAGATTGGCTTGCTAATGATTACGGAAGTGGGATCAGCCGTGATCAATCATATCACATGCTCTTCTCGAAATTAGTTTGTAAAACTTCACTTTGTAAATACAGCTTGAGCCTATGTCATTTCAATTAATATATTTAATATAAAATAACAGGAGAGTGAAATTCTGAAAAAATGGCTCTAAAGTTGTGTACACTATATAACAAAGCAAGAGCAAGACTGTGTTTATTCATCATGTGTTAAAATGACTTGTACGTAAGTGGTTAAGTACAGTTATATTATGGCTAATCATTGCCGTGACCAGGCGACGCAGTGGCGCAGTAGGTAGTGCTGTCGCCTCACAGCAAGAAGGTCGCTGGTTTGAGCCTCGGCTGGGTCAGTTGGCGATTCTGTGTGGAGTTTGCATGTTCTCCCTGCGTTTGCGTGGGTTTCCTCCGGGTGCTCAGGTTTCCCCCACAGTCCAAAGACATGCGGTACAGGTGAATTGAGTAGGCTAAATTGTCTGTAGTGTATGTGTGTGAATGAGTGTGTATGGATGTTTCCCAGAGATGGGTTGCAGCTGGAAGGGCATCCACTGCATAAAACATGTGCTGGATAAGCTGGCGGTTCATTCCGCTGAGGCGACCCCGGATTAATAAAGGGACTAAGCCGAAAAGAAAATGAATGAATGAATTGCCATGACCACAATGAAGTGTTCAGGTTGTCATTTCACAGACTAATATCACAACCCTGTTGTCATATCAACAAAGCAATGCTAATATTTAAGCATCTTCTTAAAAATGCTGTTGATGCTATGCTAGTAATTAAGGCAAAATATATTTAAAAAAACACATGATAAAAAAAAATGTAATGGTTTGGTTTCATCACGTTCCTCTTGATAGAATGAGACAAACTGTAAAAACAAAAATACCTGATTGATTTTTATGTGATGTTTATAGTTATTTCCCTTCTTTTGTGGTTTTAAATAATCAGTGAAATCAATTTGTATTCTTAAAAAAGGACTGTGTGATTGTCAAGTGTCGTTATAAGCAACTACATGCATAACCAACAGTCTCTCTCTCTCTCTCTCTTTCTCTCTCTCTGTTTTAGGACTACGCTAAGAAAGAGAAAGCCATTGCAAAAGCCCTGGGGGATTTGAAGGCTAACTTCTATTGTGAACTGTGTGACAAGCAGTACCATAAATATCAGGAGTTTGACAACCACATCAACTCCTATGACCACGCACATAAACAGGTAAACTTATAACATGGGGAGGCAGTAAAGGAAAGGAATGAAAGAATATTTGAAGCATTAATTCATAAGTCACTACTATGCAGTTTGTCTGTGAACATAATGTTATGCATGGAAATGATTGTGTGCTTGCTGGGGCAAACACACTGCTTGACCATTGTTTGCTTTTTGTTTTCCCAAATGGTCTTACATCAAGCGTACAGTATGCTGTTGAGAAACCAAATATTTGCATACTTTACTTATTTTCCTGAATTTCTAAAAGCATTCAGAAACACAAGCAATGCAGGGTTTTTGTTAAATTAAACTTTTTCTTTGAGTTCAACAAAGGAAAATAGGCATATGGTGAAATTATCACACATTGCCTCTTATGAGAGTCTGCTTAAAGGTGCTGCATGTAAGTTTTTGACTCTTCTAAAGCATAAAAATACCCTAATATGTTTGCAGATATTTAAGTAACATGCTAAGTGAACATACAGTACTTGTTTATCTGAAAAAAACAATGCAGTCCGATATTCTGCTTTGAAAATGTGCATTACGTACTGGAATGGCTGTCTTTGTTTTGATCATTTAACCCACCCAATACCAGTTTAGCCAGTTATATTTCAGCACCCCAGGTTGCCTTGGTGGAAAACTGCCTATTTCATTCATTTAGTCAGGAAGGCTCTCAAAGTGTGCGTCCTTGACCGGAATTTGATCTCTGGTGGACAGTTGCAGACTCTGAAATGAGACTCAAATTCAGAGTTCCTCATGAGGTGGGTTATCAAATTAGCAAATAATATAAATGATACAAACATAAACATTAAGTGAGCAGGTTACATTGTAACCCCGTGACATAACAACAAGATTTGCAGTGATAAGCAACGAAAGCACCAGACGAAACACGACTGAAATTTAAATACAGCCATTCAGAAGCACATAATAGTGCACTTACTGCACTCCAACGAAATGATAAGGTTTATATTCTAATTAATACATATTAAACCTCTTTAACATTATAAATGTACATGCTGAATCACTGATATGTGTTGGCTTGCACTAAATCACAGTTCTAAAGTTAATTAGAATTTAATTTCAAGGTCTGAGGTAATCTATCTGCTGCTGCTTTCAGTAGTATGGCAATAAATGTCATGTAAAATGGCATTCAAACTCACATTATTAGCATTTAACACTGAATAAAGCACATGAGGTGTACCTGAGGTGATCACTGTCAGTTTTCTGTTGTTCAGCTGCAAGAAATAGAAGCCCTTTCTAAAATATAAATTTCCCCTTGTAATATCAAAAATATTCCTTCTATCCGGTGCCGTTGCTTTTATTTAGAACACGATTTAAATCAGCCTTCAATCAGCTTCTAGGCTCGATAGTCAGGCACACTGCTGTTGGTGTCATCAATCTGGCAACCTGCATTTGCGTATGTTTTGAACCGGATGTGCAAAACCGAGTTCAATCACTGGGTGTCAAACTTAAATACTGCACCTTTACAGTTTTTCTCAGTCGCTTTGTTGCATTTCTCACAACACAACAGCACAACAGTTAATGCATTTCTCAAAACAATTAGTACAAACTGCAAAACCTAGTTGATAACCTGCAAAAGCGTGTCACTTGCTCAAAATGGATAGCTCATTCCTCAAAAGCAAGTATTCATGTCAATGAAAGTATCAGTGTCATCAAGATGAAAAGTCCTGACACCATTGTTTATGAACAAAATGGCTTTTCGTGACACTTCCTGAAAATGCTCAAGACAGCACTATATACTATTTGCACAGCCATTTGAAAACTACAGTAAAGTTAGACATCACTGCATTTAGTGAGGTATCTGAGCACAAGACACTGAATATGTATGTTTCACATGTTTACTGCATTTGCTCTTTACAATTCTAATTTATTCACAGCATTGTGCAAAATAATAAATTCACCCTTATTTACAACAAACATAAACTTTCTTTGGGTAGAGCTGTGCACAACTGTAAACAATATTGCAGTACATATTAGAACTGAACCTACCACATAGGTCTGTAAATCATTCATCAAACTGTTCAATTTAGGAGACATTTTCAGGGAAAAAAAGATTTGACTTTTTTTAATAAAATTAGCTTGACAGATTTTGACAACTAGTTCAACGTTTTTGTATGTAATGACTCAAGTAATGAAATGAGGACTATTAGTTTTATATGGAATGACTATTCAGCATTCACAAGTTTAGTTCATTTTGACTGACATGACATAAGCAAATGATAATGTTATAAAACAGCAGAAAGGTTGTATGACAGCAATTGATGCATGTCCAAAAGCATTTGTTGCAAGGAATGAGAAACTGCTTCTATGATGTGCACAAATGACTAATTGTTTTGAGAAATGCATTACTGTTGTGCAAATGTAAATAGTGTTGTGAGAAAAGCACCAAAGCGACTGAGAAAAACTGTACATGATCAGTCAGTTTTTTGTTAGCAATTGGGGTTGTAATGTTTGGTGAAACTTTTTTTAGTGTTCTTTTCCTTTAAGAATGTATGTTTGTTTTAATTTATGAGCTTGCTTAATTGATTGATTGGTTGATTGATTGGTTGATTGATCGATTGATCGATTGATTGATTGATTGATTGATTGATTGATTGATTGATTGATTGATTGATTGATTGATTGATTGATTGATTGATTGATTGATTGAAATCAGGATTTAAGATGCTCTTCAAATCAACAGAGAGCAACAATATATAGATGCCACGACACATCTGCAGTAAGTTAGATTAGCGATTGTTGTTGTTGTTGTTGTTGTTGTTGTTGTTGTTGTTGTTGTTGTTGTTTTGTTTATTTTATTTTATTCAGTCTTTGTAACTGTGTAATTTTAGGTAAGTGTATTGTGCATATAGATAGATAGATAGATAGATAGATAGATAGATAGATAGATAGATAGATAGATAGATAGATAGATAGATAGATAGATAGATAGATAGATAGATAGATAGATAGATAGATAGATACTGTAGACAGACAGACAGACAGACAGACAGACAGACATGCTTGTCAGACATATGTCCTTGCTTCCTTCCTTGCTTCCTTATTGTTCAGCTTAAAGTGTTAGTTCACTCAAAAATGAAAATTATGTTATTAATCACTCACCCTTGTGTTATTCCAAACCCCTGAGATCTTCATTTATGTTCAAAACACAAATTCGATCACATTACAATATTTCTTTTGAAATCAGAGAGCTTCCTCATCCTCCAGATACAGCAAGGCTAACGACCCGTCCACAAGTCCAAAAAGTTATTTAACAAAACATCCTCAAAACAAAGCGAAAAAAGTGTCCATGTGTCTTCAGTGGTATAACAGGAATATTTTCAAGATACAATAATACTTTTGTGTGCAGATGAAACAATATTAACAGCTTTATTCAGCAGTTTCTTCCCCTCAGTGTCGGTGTAAGGTGCTACATTAGAAGATGTCCCAATTCTCTTCTTTTTAAATAACAAAAAAAATCATAAATTTGTATCATAATTTTTAGAAGACACCAAATAAAATGCCATATATACCGAAATATCGTGTCAGGCATATTTACAAGCATCACTTGATGATGACTTTTTAAATTTAATTACGTTTAAATTTAATGACTTAATAAATGAAAAAAGAAAAAGAGAAGATCTGATTAGATTCATCAGGAGAAAGTACAAGTCTGTTAATGTAATTATTTGGGAAATTAGTAGGAGGAGCAGATTTCGAAGAGTGGCAGGATCTCAAACTGAGTCTGATGCCCATCTAAGATTGAACATGGCATCTCGAGAAGCAACTTAATACAGTGTGTGTATTACTGATTCAAGGCTGTTATATTATCCTGAGTGCTGTTCAACAAACTGGCTCTCTGACAGTGAACAGCACACACAACAATTAAACTCTTTTAATCCCTGGACTTCACATATTTCATTCATCTTAAGCACTACTGCACCATAAGAGCTCTGAATATTTATTTTTCAAAACTAAATACTAAAAAGAAATGTACAGTTAAAGGCAAGACACAGCAGGTTACAGTTTTTTTTCATGCACCTGCCAATTTTGCGTTTTTTGGGCTCTCATAAAGTATTTTGTCAGTCTAATGGAATAAAAACTTCAGAAAAAGGGTTTTGTTTTATTTGTTTTGTTGTATATTTACTGCTCACTCATGTCTTTTAATGTAGAGTTAATACCTAAATAATAAACTACACTCACCGGCCACTATATTAGGTACACCTGTCCAACTGCTCATTAACACAAATTTCTAATCAGCTAATCACATGGCAGCAACTCAATGCGTTTAGGCATGTAGACATGGTCAAGACGATCTGCTGCAGTTCAAACCGAGCATCAGAATGTAGAAGAAAGGTGATTTAAGTGACTTTGAACATGGCATGGTTGTTGGTGCCAGACGGGCTGGTCTGAGTATTTCAGAAACTGCTGATGAGATTTTTGCGCACAACCATCTCTAGGGTTTACAGAGAATGGTCTGAAAAAGAGAAAATATCCAGTGAGTAACAGTTCTATGGGCGCAAATGCCTTGTTGATGCCAGAGGTCAGAGGAGAATAGCCAGACTGGTTCAAGCTGATAGACAGGCAACAGTAACTCAAATAACCACTCGTTACAACCAAGGCATGCAGAAGAGCATCTCTGAATGCACAACACGTCCAACCTTGAGGCGGATGGGCTACAGCAGCAGAAGACCACACCAGGTGCCACTCCTGTCAGCTAACAACAGGAAACTGAGGCTACAATTCGCACAGGTTTGACAAAAATGGACAATAGAAGATTGGAAAAACATTGCCTGGTCTGATAAGTCTCGATTTCTGCTGCAACATTTGAATGGTAGGGTCAGAATTTGGCATCAACAACATGAAAGCATGGATCCATCCTGCCTTGTATCAACGGTTCAGGCTGATGATGGTGGTGTAATGGTGTGAGGCATGTTTTTGGCACACTTTGGGCCCACTAGTACCAATTGAGCATCGTGTCAACGCCACAGCCTACCTGAGTATTGTTGCTGACCATGTCTATCCCTTTATGATCACAGTGTACACATCTTCTGATGGCTACTTCCAGCAAGATAGCACACCATGTCATAAAGTGCAAATCATCTCAGACTGGTTTCTTGAACATGACAATGAGTTCACTGTACTCAAATGGCCTCCACAGTCACCAGAACTCGAACCAATAGAGCACCTTTGGGATGTGGTGGAACTGGAGATTAGCATAAAGGACGCGCAGCTGACAAATCTACAGCAACTGCTTAATGCTGTCATGTCAATATGGACCAAAATCTTTGAGGAAAGCAGTTCTGATGGCAAAAGGGGGTCCCAACCAATACTAGCAAGGTGTACCTAATAAAGTGGCCAGTGAGTGTATTTTCTAATGCTTAATACATTATTTATAGTGTGTAGTTATTATAAAAGGTTTTGAACCTGACTTTATTCAATGTTCAGATGTTTGTGCTAGAAATGTTTTTGGAAATAACACCTCATTTCCATATTAAAACATTAGAAAAAAAAAGATATATATATATATATGTATAATGTAATCAAATGTAATTAAGTATGGTGATATATTAGTTAATTTTGAAACCCTACTCACCAGCAGTGTCTTGCCTAAATAAAAAGCATGAAATAGAGAGATAGAGAGAGAGAGATACATGAGTCAGTCTGAATGGGTCGCTCACTGACAGCTACACTAGAAACAGACAGAGAGAGGGAGGAAAGTAATTACACATGTTGTTGCGATGGATTTCATCTCCGTGCAAACATGGCTCTGATCAAACCACAGATGACTGCACACTTGTTCACTGTGCAGATGTGTCTGTTCCTGTTAGTCAAACTCAATGAGTCAGAGATGAATGATGCCAGCTCAGCACCAGCATCCGTAATATTCCATAATCAATCACTAGTGCTTCACGTCCGTACTTTGTCATCAAGAAATTAGCATGTCATTCTTGTTTCTGTTTAATTAATTGTAACCAAGTTTTTTTTTTCCGTATCGTAATAGCTTTAAATTAGTCATCTTTGTGCAGACTGTAATAAATAATAATATTTTGTGACAGATATTGTTGTAAGGCATCAATTTTTTTTTTTGTTATGAATTTAGTTGAAATATGAGCTGTGGCCTAATAGTTTTATACATTGAGCTTTGGTGCACAATATGAAAGTATTGGAATATCATATTTGTGTGGGTGTGTGTACGTAAGTGCATGCAAATGTGTGTGTGTGTGTGTGTGTGTGCAGTGTGCAAATTACAAGAGGGTTTGGCAGGGTTTGATGCCCTTAATTTAAACTTGACCCCCTTTGTAGGACGTCAAAACAAGATGTATGGGGGCTCTGCCCTTTAATACACTCAAAAACATACTGTAACTCATTGGATGAACTCAATTTAATTGAGAGCAGTTTTGAGCTAATAAATTTATTTAGCACCAACTAAAAAACTATTTACACAATTAAATGCAATTGAGTTGATCCAACATGATTTTATCAAATAAAAGTTTAAATACATTTGTATTTCATTTAACCTAAACTCAAAGGTCTGATAATATCATGTATGTCTATTATGTGCTGTACATTTTGAAGTCTTGAAGTTACTGATCTCAGAACTATTTTAGGACAGATTTTGCTCACTGAGCAAAGCAACAAACTGCATTTTTGCTAATTTTGCTGCCAACATCCAAAGCATGGGTGCTTTTGCAAGGTGGTAATCTAAATACTCAAAGCATTACATAAAAATCTTCTAAATCCTCAAACTAAAGTGAAGATTAAACTTTAACAAGTCTTTCTATTAACTTTAAACACCTAAGATTACTTTTATTGTCCACATTTCCCTCTCCTAATTCAATCCCATGCAAAGCATGCTGGGAACTACAAATCCTCTAACCAGGTAGTCGGACCAACACAATTCTTTCATGTTGTCCCAATACAAAACACTTAAGTTAACTTAATGGTTTACAAATTTAAGTGGACTTGAACATAAAACAAAGAAATTAGCCAAATAAATAGAATAGAATTGGGTTGAACAAACAGCAGTAATTGTTTTTTTGAGTGTAGTTAAAAAAAAATAGATGCTCTGATTTGTATCTTAAATAATATTAATAATTAAATAATAGACAATTTAAGTATACATTTCACTACCCGTATAGTGGTTCATACCATTGTGAATGTATGTTTGTGCCAAAATATTAATTCAGCGGTTTGAAATCAGCAAATCTAGAGCACCAGCCGACAGCGTAAGTGTTTACAAAACATGTTTCTAGTAAAATAGCTGTTTCAGGTGTCTTGTAATACTAGATGCATAGTTTGTATTTAATTATACACTTCATCGCACATGGAAGTTAATCGGTAAAAAAAAAATATGTGCAGTCTTTTATGTTCATCCATCAATAGGTGCAAGAATGCATCACCGTTTATTTAATATCACAAATGTAATTGAGAACCACTCAATATCTCAAAACACTGTGTGTGTGTGTGTGTGTGTGTGTGCAAGTGCATGCGTGCGAGCGTGCATGCGTGCGAGCGTGCGTGCGTGTGAACTATACATGGTAGTTCAAACACACAGCTTACTGTGTGTATGATGAAACTTAAAACGAAATGTATAGATTTTCCCTTTTACAAGATATAAGCCATTGGTTTCTCCAGAATGTGTCTGTAAAGTTTCAGCTCAAAATACCAAAATACTCAAAATAATAGATTATTTATTTCAGCCTCCAGAATCTGCCCATTTTGCTGAGTATACTGTAGCTGTTTTTGCAGCCTGTAGCTTTAAATGAAAATGAGCTGCTTCTCCTCGCCCACAGTTCCCACGTACAGTTACGTCAGATAAACAGCAGTCAGTGACAGAGACAGACTAGGATGAAGCTGAAATACAGCTCATTAGTCAAAAATACCGAGTTTATTTTTATGTGTTTGTGGTGGAGTTTATTCAAACCTTTCTGAAATGATGAGTCTCACACAAAGGCCGTTTGGAGTAAACACACATATGTACACATTTACTGACATCATGCGACGGTGATGATTAGAATTAAAAGCAATTTTTCTGTCTTTATTACAAACATGCTCTGTTATAAAAACATTTAAAATTTAAAAAACGTATAAAAATCACAGAGAGTTGGAACAAATAGTTTAATCCCAGTTTATTTGCAAAAAATGTGCACATGTGTTTACATGTTATTACAGAAACATGCCTGTCAAACAATTCGGTGGGTGGGGAAAACCATTGCAGTGGGTCTCAAAATCACTGGGACATGGGTTCTATTTTAACGTCAGGAAATGTAAAAAAAGAGACTTGTTGGCTTTATATCACTCCAGTAGGACTGTGGACACACTATTCCTACACGCAGTTCTGTCCAAACAACTTCCGAAAGTTGATTTTCATCATAGGTACCCTTAAGAGAACACATAAAATAACTCATTATACAACATAACTTGCTTAAATGAACATGCACTATAATAATAAATCCTTACATTTATATAGCGCTTTTCAACACTCAAATCACTTTACACAATGGTGGGGGGATCTCCTCATCCACCACCAGTGTGCAGCATCCACCTGGATGACGCGATGGCAGCCATATTGCGCCAGACGGCACACCACACAGGAACTGATTGGTGGAGAAGAGACAGAGTAATGAAGCCAATTATAATATGGGGATGGTAAGGAGGCCATGATGGACAGAGGCCAGTGGGCAAATTTGGCCAGGCTGGGGTTAAACCCCTACTCTTTTTCGAAGGACATCCTGTGATTTTTAACGACCACAGAGAGTCAGGACCTCGGTTTAACGTCACTTGCGAAAGACAGCGCTCACTGAGCAGTATAGAGTCCCCTTCACTATACTGGGAAGTTAGGACCAATACAGACCGCAGATTGGGCGTCCCCTGTTGGCTTCACTAACATGAACACTAACATTCACTTTTCCATGTGCTCTCCAATCCAGGTACTGACCGGGCGCATCCCTGCTTAGCTTCAGTGGGCGACAAATATGAGGATGTAAAAACTGCATATAGATCACAGGAAGTTAAACCATGTAACTTTTATTCATTTACTGTAACTTTTTCATAATTTTAAAGCACACTCTTTTTCTTCTTTAGTGCATGTATCTTCTTCATGTAGCAGATGTTTCGGTCACACTTTATTTTGACGGTCCGTTTGTTGAATTTAAGTTACATTGCAACTAATTATCATTAGATTATAAGTAGACTGTTAGGTTGGGGTTAGGGTTGGGGTTGGGGTTAGGGTTAGTGTAAGTTGACATGTAATTGCATAGTTTCTTATAGTCAGTTAAATGTCTGTTGAAGGACTGTTAAATGTCAGTGTCAACAGATATTAAGTAGACAGTCTACTAATACTCAAATGGACCATCAAAATAAAGTGTTACCGATGTTTCTTAATTATTTGTTTTATAAGCATTTTTTTTATTTTAAATTTCAAGTCGTGCATCACTAAATTTTTGCATTGTTTGTGTATTCAAACTATCTAAACACTATAACTAGACTACTAAATATCTTGGTATTGTAGAACTTTTTGTGCCTTTAATACTGACCAACACTATACTGAACAGAAAAATAATGTTGTTGGTCTGTGAATTGACTTTTCTAACAGGTCAAGAACCTCCCACGAGAGATGTTAATTTATTTGAAAGGTGCTGTTGAACTCGTACTGCAGGCAGCAAGAGTGTTTCATTAGATGGAGTTATGTATAGTCGACTGTGTAAAATATGCATGCTGTGAGGTTGGCGGTTCAGGCATTTTGGTGCGACCCCAACCCAACTGCTTCACATATCGCTCTAAAAACACACAGCCTGGCCGTGCTCCCTGTCCTGAGTAGCAATACTGCATATTTCACAGCCCACAGGATCCCTGCAGTCGCTCTTTATTATTTGCGATGTGCTGTATGTCTGTGTGTGTGTGTGTGTACTGTATGCATTGACTTGTGCCAAACATGGATGAGAGGTTTGATTTAATCTTTAAAAGCCACAAAACCTTTCCTAGAGAGCAGCTATGCTAATCATCCAGCTGTCCTCACTTTAGTAAAAAGAGAAGAGGGAAGATGAGGTTAGGCATGAGATGGAGATTACAGTGCAAAAAACGAGAGAAGTAAACATGTGGATTTAACCCGCATGTTGTGTTTGGGAATCTACTTTAGAGGAGCCTAAGGCAATTTCATAGCTTGTAAAAAACGCACTGAAGCATTATGTAACCTTCAATTATTTTTGTTTAGGGCATCTAGGGTGAGAGCCTATATACAGTATAAAACATGACAAAATTCAAGCAATTTAACTCATTGGGAGTCTTTTAAAAAGGTACACAAAGGACAAAAATGACAGTGTAAAAAAATTATAATTAACATATTATTTCATTATATTTGTACACTTTCCTTGACATATTTCTTCATCAGTATGAGTCCTTATGACAGCTATCAAAAGTGCATTCATTTTAATAATTGTAACACATTAAAATACAGTTTGTTTGCATAATGATACTGTTGTAGGATATTTATGAAAAAATCGACATACTATTTCCACATACTAAAGGCTAGACAGATTTTTTTTATTTTTTTTATTTTTGTGTTATTTGCAGTCTTGGATAAGTCAGTGGTTAGAAACTTTATTCAATTGGATGCTTTAAAAAAAAAAAACTACCACTCACACACATATTTCATAGGCAAGGCAAGTTTATTTATATAGCACATTTCATACACGGTAGCAATTCAAAGTGCTTTACATAAACAGGAATAAAAGAGACAAGTATAAATAAAATAAAAACAAATAATATAAAAACAGATGAAAACATCGTAAAGACAGTTTTTCCATACTCTAAAACACTGGTGTATCATGTTTTCTCATTTTACTCTCGGACTTCCCCATTCTGGTGATCACCCCCCCTACATATATACATATTTATACAACAGTTCTGTCTGGTTCTTGAATCCGATTGGCTGATATAGCCGTCTATGAGCAGATAAAAAACAATTGACATTGTTCATCAATAAGATGGCGGCAGAGACTGCATAATAAGCCCTTTAGAGGCGAAAAACTGCGTAATTTCTAACTACAGCTAATCAAATCATTTTTAAACTGGTAAGTATGATGTTCTGTGTCGATCTCTTTCTTTTTTATGTTGTAGTGCTGTATTTATACCATAGTAATTGTAGTGTATTAAGTGTGAGATGGGACTCGCATATCAGGAATGTGTGTATTTTGTGTTGGCCACTCTATAACCCTGAGTTACATTGTGGTTGGCCATCTGTTTGTTTCTAATGAGTCTCCTGTTTTTGTTAATGCAGACTAGTTCAGTAAAAAGAAAGTAAGAAGAAATGGCCACATATGTTTAGCGTTTTTCCTTACTGCAAACACAACAGTAAGCTGGTTGTGTTTGCGCTACTTTGAAGTAGCAACGGTTTCTGCTGTTCTGACATCAGCTGCAGATGTGAAGGAATGGTAGAGGAAAGTAGTTCCTCATACGGAAGGGTTTTTAGACTCTTATGTTTGATTTTCTTTTTTATATACACGATTATGCCAACGAGCTGTTGTATAAACGTAATATCAAACTGGCAGCAGTGCGATATGGCTGTATATTATCACTCGCATGCCTCCCACCAGTTCCAATATACAGCTACATCACACTGCTACTCGTGTGATATTGCTCATATATCAATCTCTATAAGTAAAAAATGTCAACATATGCTCTTTCTGAAAACATAGCCCTATATACATTTCTGAAAATTGCGAATTATGTAGCCAGAGGTACGTATGGCTGTATTTCATCTTTAAAACGAACGATAAGGAGCGGTATGACACTGTTCCTTTTCGTGCTTACCAGCTAACCGCTTACACGTACATTGGCAGACTTGTGACAAGAAACGGAGTTGACCGTGACAGCAGGATTTGAGTCTGGAAATAACAGGGTGAGAATGTGGTAAAAATCAGGTGGCCGCGAGGGCTTTTCTTTTTCAGGATTGCTTTTGAAAACACTTGTGTTTAGGAAGTGGGTGGGCACTGGTCAGTCAGTGCTTTTGAAGGGCAGGCACTTTTTTCCAGGGGTTTCAGTACAGCGTAACCGCTACCACGTCATCGGGTGGGCGTGGCCTATCTGTAAATTTGCATAGGTCACGGATCATGCGCAGATTGTGAAAACAGCCGTTTGCTTCAGATACTGTACCTGTACGCAATCGCAGGGGTTTCGTGTCCAATGCCTTTAATATGCAGTACTTTGAAATAGCTGTCCTGATCGCAGGTGTTTCATGTGAAGTTAGTGTATTTTATATTGAACAAAGTAACTTAAGATACCTGTCAGATTAATACTGTAATATAGAGACCTGTCCTGTTCCAGGGGGTTTGTGTTAAATACTTTATATATCATATACAGTAACATCAGATACCTGTCCTAATCCCTGGTGTTTCGTGTATGATCAATTTTATATTATTAAAACCAGATACCTGTCCTGATCCCAGGTGTTTCATGTCTGATAGTTATTCTATTATATACAGTAACACCAGATACCTGTCCTGATCCCAGGTGTTTCATGTCTGATAGATATTCTATTATATACAGTAACATCAGATACCTGTCCCGATCTCAGGTGTTTTGTGTATTATGACTTTAATTAAAAATAGAAAATAAATATATACGTTCTGTTAATTAACTAAGATCGAGTCAGAGAAATTAACCACGCTTTATTACAGAAAAATGTGGTATTAATTTGTTTAAACAAGACTGATTACCATATTTTAAACTACAAAAACACAGTTAATCTAATGTACCACAAGCATTATTATTATTTTGTGGTTTACCATGGAAGTACAAAAGCCCCGAGCCTTTATTGTTGTACAACCATGTTGAATTTTCAGTAAAACAGAGTAAAACGGAGTAAAACAAATGGCTACAAATGAAGGTTTACACTTCTCGTAGTCGACTGTTTTTGCTAATGAAGTCAATAAAATTTAACATTATCAAAAAAATAACCTGTATGATTGTTTTTTTCCTTCTTTATCCACCGCGGTAGGTTCTTTATCCATCGGAGCTAATGATCCTGTATTTGAAATGACTGCGAAAAAAAACAACCTGTACTGCGCATGATCGGTGACCTCTTAGTATTGTTTTTTTTTTTTTTTAGGGGGGCGTTTCCCAAACAGACCGAGGCACGCCCATTTCACGTTGCTGTAATGAAACCCCTGGAATTTAGTGCATGCCGCTTTTGAAGACACTAGCGATTGTGTTTAGGGAAGGAGGAGGGTGGGTCAGTCGATTGGTCAGTCAGTCAGTCGACAGCGGCCTCTTAGATTTATAGTGAGAAGAGCAGGCGCGAATGGCACTCACGAGAGAAATTTGAGATCTCAAAAAGCATACACAGCAGCCTCTGGTGGATTGACAAAATTAAAAACTGCAAAAATATGTACCTTTTGGGATGTATTTGGCGCTCTCCAGAAATGAATATTGTAGAGGGGTACCTATTCAGAATGAGCCTGGGTTGAAAAATTAATATGTCCAGCAGTGCTCTAAAAAAAAATCAGTCATTTGCCAAACCTGAAAAATGTGCCAAAAGATCACAAATGGTTAGGTTAATTGTTAAAACAGATACAATTAGGAAAATAATTACAGATTAGAAGCCTGTTAACAAAGAAGGCATGACTTTTTGAGTTCAACGGAGACATCTTTGTATCTACTGTATAGTGTAGATTTATAATAGGAAATGGGCTGAAATATTAAAATTTAATTTGTACATGTTTGCATTCAATACTTTTTGCATAATTCTACAAAAATTATCACAAAAACTAAACCATAAAAGACAAAAATGTCCATAACAAAACACAATGTGTTTAATGGAAACATTGTTCTAAATATAAAAAAAACTGAACATAAACCTCATATTCTGTATTGCTTACTTTGAGTTATTGGCTTATTGATTGAGGTGCTGTAAATAATTTAAGTTTATTACAAATACTGTAATATGTTTGTTGAGATTTAGGAATCATGCTAAGATCAGATACATGGTTCTCAGAAAAACAGTGTACGAGTCAGTTTTTCCTATTAATAAAATGTGTGCTCTGTGTTGGATTGTGTGTGTTTTTGTTTTGCTCTATGTGATCCTGCTCGCTGCCTCTTTACCCAATGGTATATAAACAACCTGGGTTGCCAGTTAATGGGAAAAACTGCATTGCAGAAAATAGTTTGATGCATATTAAGAAACAGCTATTGATGCAGCACATTATACACACCCCGTTATTTCACAGAAAAAATGCAGCAATTCGATGGGACCGAGAATGAGGAGGATGAAAAGGTCTGCGCTCTGACTGTTTCTCAGAAGCTGGGTTAAAGTAAAACTCACTGTGATGTTTTCATAAGAGGTAGGAAATGATGTATTGTTTCAACTTTGAAGATTGACCCAGACACTTACCCAACAGCCATCCATCTCAAAAAGCTTTGTGACTATGAAATAAAAAAGGATAAATATTGGAGATGTGTTTGAAATTTAGACAGCTAGTTGTGCACATTGGTGTCATCAATCTGGCAACCCGTATGAGCCAATATTTTGAATTTGAACTGCAACCCAGTTCAACTGCTAGCTATCAACTGCATTTTTTATCCCGTCTGTCATTCGCTTTATCATTCAGTCAATCGTGCTGCCCTGGCTGACACCTTCCCATTTCTTTGTGAAGGATTTAAATTTAAGATGTGAATTAGTATTTATATATATATAAATGTTATATTTGTTTTTGAAAAACAACAGTATTGTTATACAAACATCATCACTGTAATCCCTTAAAACAAGTCGGTTTGAACAAAATATGAGGGTTGAATGAAAGAATGAACAAGCAGCAGATGAAAAAGACTAGGAAAATATTAAGAGGAAGTGTCAAAATGACTGTTTTGAACAGCTCCACCACAGACTGAGAGCAGAATCTGAAGGGAATCCCCTGCTAGACTCTCATGGCTGAGGTGGATTTCGAGCGATAGAGACCTATAGATATGAAGCTTGGAGATAATCCATATTTCATAACCCACAGTCACTGGGGGGTGCAGAGGAAGGATTCAATCCGATCTGAAGGAGTCCGAGCCTAGTCACGTCTGTGTTCCTATAAAAAGCGCAGCGGGCTGCTTAATGTTTAAAAAATAGCCATGGGACGTGCGAGTGTGTGAGTGTAAGGTCTACCCTCGGGGCATTTAGCGGTGTGGGACGACTCGGGAGAAGAAAAAAAGAGAATGTATTTTTAAAGCTGCACAAATAGTTCATTTGTCCTTCTATGAACGATTCCTATATGGCTTCACACCCAGAAAGTGTTTTGAGAAGAAACGATCAGCAAAAGAAAAAAAAAGGGATGCATTCTCAGCCAAAAGCAGTGAGTCAGCAGCCTGAAATGAATGAATGGAGAACAGTTATAAAGGGACGAGGGGATAAGCTCAGACAAATAATTGCACAAAACTTAATTTGCAGCAGATGGAGGAATTTGTCTGATTCCTCATGAACCTTTAAAAAGCCTCAAGGTGCTGTATTGAGATCTGTTCTGTTATGTAAACAGCCACTTTAGATGTTCCAGTCATTACTCGAAGCCGCATTGCTAGAATCTGATGAGACAATAATAGAATCTTTGCTAGGGGCTCTGCATCTACCAGCAAGTCAATATCCACGTTTGCTAGAAAACGGCATAAATGTACAGTGCTTGTATAACCAATGTGTTGTAATACTTGTTCGTACTAGATACACTGAAATCAGTATTTTTCTCACAGGCACAGATTGTGAGACTTGAGATTGTTGTAACCAGTATTATTTTAGTATGAGTGAGGTAATATAGTTTTTTATTTATCTTAGGGAAAACCCATGCAAGCACAGGGAGAACATGTGAACTCCCCATAGAAACGTCGACTGGAATAGGACTGGTATGTGTAATGAGCCAGGTTGACAACAGAGGTGAGGATCCATGTGCCGTTTATTAAAGAATCGTCAGACATGCAAAGGTCAAAACAGAAACAGACTGGAGCATGCAGGTAATCCAAAGCGTAGTCAGAAAAGCAGGCAAATGGTCAGGTCAGGCAGCAAAACAATATAAAAAGTAAACAAAACAGGGTCACAAAACACAGAAGGTAAGACAAGGTAAACACTTTGAATTGCTCACTTAAAAGATACAAGACTCAGCAAAGTGTGTGTGAAAGTGAGGTGTATAAACAGTCCATGTAATCTGTCAATATATGCTTCAGCTGTGTGTTTGCGATCAAGGGTGATTTGGAACTAGTGTGTGTGATGTGCATGATTGGATATGTAGTCCGGTTGAGTGGCAGTGGTGATGTGTAGCGTGCTCTCTAGTGTGTCTGGGGCACACTCAACTTGGTGACTGTGACAATACGTATTAACCAATAAATGAATATGCATAATTTAACTGATGTCCAGGCATTTTTGTTAATGATCCTGTAAAATTATAATATAGTTTTTAGATCAGTATGTTAGTCTTACAGATATACTGTACTACATAAACAAGCATGCTTTAAGACAGTGACAAAATTTCATTAAAAATATATAATCATCCAAAGCTTGTAGTTTGTCACTTTCACCTAAATGAATCAACGATTTATTTGACATCACTTCATATTTCAGTATCTCATCAAATCTTCTGAATAGGGCTGTCAAAATTAGCGTGTTAATGCACGCGATTAATTTGAAATATTTAACGCGTTAAAAAATATTCACGCAGTTAACGCAGTTGCAGTTTTTTTATTTCCTGTTGTGGCCGACATGTGTTTAACGTGCAAAGAATTATGGATAATACCAAGGAAGCGCTTTTAGAAGGAAAGTTTCAGTACAAAACAATTAATGTCGCATAATCAGGCTATCCAGCGTTTCCTCCAGAGTTTCATGAAATTTCCAGTGTTTCATTTTTAATCTTTAGACTTTAACTGCAGTTCAGCAGTTCACTTTCATTCAGCAACATATTGTTCATGCCCCGTGACAATTATTGGATGAAAATATGAAGTAAGGACTGCTGGAAGAGTGCTGTTTTAATGGAGTTTGATACCATATGGCAAACGGAAAGAAAAACCTCCACATTTTGGGACTCGGGTGGTCCTTTAAGGTAATCAAAAATCGCTGCTTACACGGTAGACTCTTAATCAGAGTATTATCTCAATCTTATTAAAATCGAAGCTGATTCCATGCCCCCTCAAATGTTTCAGTAAGTTTTACATGTTTCCCCCTACACGCAACTTTTGTAAAGTATCTGCTTCACGTTGTTGTGTCAGAATCCTTGCTTGTAAAATACAGCCATACTTTAGAATGCTTAGTTTAAGCAAATTTGATGAACGCGATTATGTGTGTAGATGAATCGCTGAGGAGGTTGAGGAATCGCTCACCGGGTGCACTGTACTGCACGCGTTGTCTGTGTCTGTGTGTGTGTATGTGTGCGTTTTCTAGCAACAAGGACAAACGCCCTGACATCGCTGACTGTGTCTAAAGAAGTCTCTTTAACCCATTTAATCCCACCGGTCACAATTGTGACCACAATTTTTGCTTGCATATTTTTCTGATGTATTAAAAAGGAACTCTTATTATAAAGCACATGTTCATATATAATGAAAATTTAAGATGTCTAAATGAGTTTAGGGCAGGTCTAACATGATTGGGTAGTTTGGCCATGTGACCATACACATTCATTTCATAGTACTGCCATCTGAATGGAAGGATAATGTCAAAGCTTATAATTGACAGGTAAGTTTTCTAAGTTAATTTTTAAATAGGCAATACAAAATTCGCATGCATCTTCCTGAAAGGGTTATCTATGCATACATATTAAAATTATATTATTACATTTTTTTTTTTTCTGATGTCAAAGTGCTGATAATTAAAGACGGTCACAATTGTGACCGGTGGTATAACACAGGGAGTCTATGCCCCCCATATGTCATTCCATATTTCATCATTTGTTTATGTATTATTTTTTTATATTTATTCCTTAATTTATGTATATATATATATATATATATATATATATATATATATATATATATATATATATATATATATATATATATATATATATATATATATATATGTTTTTCATTATATGCTACCTAGATAGCATACGAATGTGGGCCACTTTAGGCAGCTATGCCACACTGGTTGTCTTCTTTTGGCTCAGACAAAATTAATGTGAGCCTGAAGTGGCCCAGCTGTACAATGGCAAAAGGCGGCCAAAGATTCAAATTCATATATGGGCCATTTAAGGCAACTGACTGTGAGCCTGTGGCTCATGTGGAAAATGGTAGATTTGGCCCAAATGACTGAGAAAAAAAATGTGGGCCACAGTTGCAAAAATGTGTAATCTGGGTCTAATCTGGTTCTGTGTAATCTGGTTATCCTAAAACATATGTGGGCCACTTTTGGCAAATATCTGGCACAGTAAGCTTTGGCTAATGTGGATTTGAGCCTATAGTGGCCCAGCGAAGATATGGCAAATATGGCCCAGTTATCTTAAAACATATGTGGACCACTTTTGGCAAAAATTCGGAAGAGTAAGCTTTGGCTAATGTGGCTTTGAGCCTAAAGTGGCCCAGAGAAGATATGGCAAATGTGGCCCAGTTATCTTAAAACATATTTCAACCACTTTGCATTTCATGCATTGCAGCATGAAATATTTTAATTGTTACCATTGTTGAGGTACAAGGTCAGATTCTTGAGGTCTGAGTGTGTCTTTACCATTTCTGAACTGTTTTTTTCTTTCTTTCAATTCACTCTCTTAACCTGAACATGAACTGGAGCGGACCATGCTAGAGCCATCATTCCATTCAGTAAGTGGTCTGAATGTACTGTAAGTGTAGGCCAGATCTGGACCAGAATAAAAGCAAACTGTGGCCCAGAATAGTGTCAGTTCTGGTTCATTTGGTTGAATTCTGGCTAATATGTGGTATTGCTTTGGCGTATTTGTGGCTCAGAGCTGACAAACTGGAGCAGACCGCCTTAGTGCCATCATACCATTCAGTATGTGGTCCAGATGTGTCTGGTAAGGGGCCAGAATAAAAGCAAACTGTGGCCAAGAATAGGGTCAGTTCTGGTTCATTTGGTTGAATTCTGGCTGATATGTGATATTGCTATGGCTTAATTGTGGCCCAGATCTGGCAAACAGGAGAGGACCACCCAAGTGCCATCATTCCATGCGGTGTGTGGGCCGGATGTAAGTGTCTGGTGTGGGCTGGATTTGAGCCACGTGAATTTTGCTAGCTTAGTATTTATTTCTGTTTATAATTAAGTTTATAGTAATTTACTCCTATAATTTGTCATTTTGTCATCATTTTATTTGAATATTTGTGTTAACCTGTTGCATAAGATTGCTATTTTGTTATTTTTGAAACTGAGCCAGACAATGTTTACTTCTTGTTAATGAAATAAAACTAATTTCAACAAGTTAAACTAGTGTTTAAACTAATTGCTGGCTAGAGATTTTTAATTTTGTAAATGCATTACACTATAGACCTAGACTCCCTGTGTTCTACTACCAGTCACAATTGTGACCAAAGATGAAACCCATTTTTTCATGGACTTTTCAATTATTTTTTTAGAAAATTTACATTGATTGTTTAATATACTTACAAATGCCACACAAATTCATATATGTCATCTCTAGGAAAAATTTGGGATTAAATGGGTTAAGGCATTCTATATGTATTCTATAGTCTTTGCGGTGTCCGTATCCCTCAAAGCTGTTTAGAATTAAATGTTTAGAGATGGTGTGACCAAAGTCCCTGTAAAAAGTCTATAGTCTTTGGTATGTGCCTTTGATGTACCCCTTGGCCATGTTGTCCCCCAATACTGTCAATAGACTGGACTGTCTTAGCAACTGGCTAAATGTTAAGGAGGACTAAGCAAAATTGTTTCTACTTTATAATTAATGTTTTTAACTAGCAGTACAACTTTACAATGAGTACAATTGTTTGTATTCAATACTTTATTATTATTATAATTTTTCATTTTCCATAATTGCAATGCCTGTATTTTGGATTTTTTTTTTTTTTTTTTTTTGTAGTCCACTTAGAATCCAACATGGAAATCATTTTTGTTTGTTATTGGCCTTGATTGTTTTGAAATTCAAATGGCACTTACATGTCTGTGTTTTTATTTCTGTAATAAATACAGCTTTTTGTAATTAATCATGATTAATTACAAAAAAACTTGTGATTAATTAGTTAATTTTTTTAATCAATTGACAGCCCTACTTCTGATCAATCAAATGTTCTATATTATCTGACATGTCCTGCCCACTTCAAGACACTTGTTATTTGCTTTTCATTTAATTGTGCTTGATCTCAACCACTCTCACTGGCAGAGCGGAGTTCGGGGGGGAACGGAGGCGTGGCTGCAGACATTCACCTATCTGATTTGAGCTTTTTCCTCAATATTAAGTTCAGTCTAGCATCCTTTCCTTGTAAGTTCAGACTTTGCAAGTTTGATATGGAAAACAAACTCCAGAGGACATGTCGGGTAAATCTTCAAAGGGAACAGTGTACTTTATAAAGTCATTCACATCACCCTGGCTATGTCTCAACAATAAAATGAAAACATGATATTATGAACTGTCTATTTTCATTTTGATATTAACAACTTAACAGACACTAAAAATGTTAAGGCATTGTGTAGCTACATATATATATATATATATATATATATATATATATATATATATATATATATATATATATATATATATATATGACCATCATCTTCACTGTATGCACATTTATAACAAAACAGAGCCTATAACATACGGCCTCCTTTCATTTTCATTTTCACCTGGTCTCTTTTCCTGAATATCAGTTTTAATAATCAATAATGGCCATTATAAAAGTATAACATACAATAGGTTTATACAACATAGGAAATAAAGGCAAGCAGTCAGTTAAATGTGCAGAATCCGTGTATGTGGTTACATAAATTAATATATTAACTTACAGTATCTTTGCACTCAGCCAAAGCACGTTACCTGAGAACAAGTAAGAGATTTAAAAGACAAAAGAGTCGTTAGATAGAGACAAGATAAATGAAATATCAAGTTTAACAACTATAGTATGATAAGATCCAGCGGTAAATCCTTGATGAACTCTCTGATGTGCGCTGCTCTTACCTAGGGAGGTGTGCTCAAAGCACCCGCTGACTGCCTGGAGCTCTGACATCTGCAGCGCATGCCAGAGTGTGTGTGTGATTACGTGATGTGCGTTTTCAGCAGTGTAGTGTGGACAGAGATCTTTTCAGAAATGCTAGATGAAATGCCAGTGTGGACGTGGATTGTTTTCATTCTAAAAATGTCATTTTAAAACTAAAATGTTAGTGTAAATGGGGTCTAAGAATGTATTTACATTCAAACGCTCTTCACAGGACCATTAACGTTGAAACATAGATGTGTGAGTATTGTATTAAAATTTTAAACACGTAGCACAAAAATCACTGAGCAACAGACTTTGAAGCAAAAATGTGTTACAGTCTCCACTCCTCAAAAAAACACCAGCATATTTCATCCTGTGTAAATGTGTGTGTCTGTACAGCAGAAGAAACGGCTTCTTTCTGGATGAAAGCTTCCCCCGAAAGCTCCTTACTACACCTTCCTGCAATATCCGGTTCCAAATCTCCTCTCCTCCCTCTCATACACTCACATCCGCTGAGCTTCAAAGGGTCTCTTCTCCTGATCCTCTCAGGCACCTTACACACAGACTCATTACTGCATTCAAACATACACGCAACACACAAATGTTACAGATCACCTAACCTGACAGCCTGTCATCTTAGGAGCTGCTGAAGAGGCTCTAAAAGAGTTTGAGCAGACAGCGTTTTTGCCTGCGGCCCAATGCTAAAACTCAGCACATGAGCCCCGTGCGCGGTGCGCATCAGACAGCGGAGGATATTGGAAGTGTCTTTGGTGGATTATCTGCCTGTGAACGTGCAGATTGGGTTGAGGATAATCCACACGTTGATGTTTTTCTTCCTGGGGTGAACAGGAGCGACAGTTTATAATCAACGCTAAGTAGAAACACCAGCCTCCAAATCTCGGCTGAGGATTACATAGTTCCTTTTCTTGCGGCTGTCAGAAAGAAGATGCATTGTTTCAGCTGGGAGTCTGTAATCTTTAGTTTGAATTCCAAATTGCTAGATAGGTGCTTCTCGCGCATGAGGTTTTATCATATTTCCAGGAATTTTATTAAATGTCCTTCTGAGCAAAAATGCTCTCGCTCGGCACGGAACTGTCCATAGAGATGGCTCTGGCGGAGAGAAGGGAGAAAAGAGAGGGAGTTTTTCATTTTCTTTTCAAGTAAATGCCCGAGGCTTATCGCTGCCTCTCTGCACCAACTGCAGTTGGCCACAGAATCAGTGCTGATGAGATTAGCCTGAGTGTGATTGGCGCAGACTCCCAGCAGAGAGTGTTTGCGCTGAAGGTGGCGTAATATAGGTGGCAGCTTTTTCATCTGCCAGCCGGGGATTTGGAGAGAGAATGTGCTGAATTGGTGCCACACGGCAGTGCAGAGGTAATGCACAGCCATTAGTACTGTTTAATGGGCAAAGTGGCATGGTATCTGTCTTTGTTACAGGGGGAAATAAGTAGAATTCTTCACTACATGCACAGTGAATGCTGAGTAAAACTTATTTTTTTATAGAAACACCGTTGCTTGTGCACATACACGAGCAAAGGCTCTTTGACATTGATTTCTGCATGCTCAATGTGATTTACAGAAGCGGGACATGTTGCTGGATCAGCTTTCTTTGTTGTTTCTGGAGCAACATTCCTAGCAACCAACCACAGTGCTGTGATGTGAAGGCTTGGGGAATCCGGGAACAACAAAGCATCCAGGAACTTGTCCTGCTTGTGTAAATCACATTATCGAGTTTGTTTATCCAGACAGGAGTAATGAAATCAGCTATCTAGAATCCAAGGCCACTGTATGAACAATGTGCTAATACAGTTGGGCCTCACTGTGCCTTCAGTACTGCAACAAATTCTGCTTCTGCAATCTGAAAATTACAGACTCATCAGAACAGACAAACTTTTATTGCCAAACTTATATTTCCTATTCATAGCTGACATCAACGCTGTGCTCTTTTTCTGCTGCTGTAGC
Source organism: Danio kyathit (assembly GCA_903798195.1). Lineage (NCBI taxonomy): Eukaryota > Metazoa > Chordata > Actinopteri > Cypriniformes > Danionidae > Danio > Danio kyathit. Next base: position 36,659,137 of record LR812534.1, read on the forward strand.
TCATCTACTTCAAGTTTTTTGTGTCCAGAGATGCTCTTCTGTATACCTTGATTGTAACAAGTGGTTATATGATTTCCTGGTGCCAGTCTGCTCACCACAAGGTATTTTCACCAATGGAACTGCGGCTCACTGGATATTTTCTCTTTTTCAAATCCTTCCAAATAACCCTAGAAATGGTCGTGTGTGGTTGTGGGATTTTTTTCCAGTAAACATTGGCTCAAATAATTTTGATTAATATTTCTGACCACTGCTGTATTTTTAGAAAAAAATAAAAAGTCAAATCTAACCATTTCAAACAAGTACAGTCATTTCCATATCCCTAAAAAATGTTAAAAAGCACCTGTTCTGTTTTATTTGATTTTAATGAGATATATACAAACACTTTTTATAGCCATTAAACATAATTAGAGTGACCAGCATAAATGTATACCCCTCACAAATCTATCTTTTAAATGAATATTTTCTATAGGAGGCTATATAATAATATATTTGTGCATACACAATAGATTAGTCAATACCAAAAACCAAAACTGGACGTAATCTAACAAAATTTAAAAATGCAATAAAGTTGAAAACTTTACTTACCAAGAAATTCTCATGTTAACGTGTTCTTCCGATTCACTTCACTGCATCCAAAGTCTAATCGATCCCATGATTCTGCTCGCGCAAAATTCAGTGCCTTATTGAGGCACTTCATGACAGTTTTGACCTTGGTTAGAGCGATCTTGGGCAGAGTTAGTGTAAATAGCTTCTGCCCGAAATAGCCATTTCAAAAAAGGCAACTATAGATCACAGCCTTCATAAGAAGAACATACAAATATATTAAAATTAGTTACGTTTGTAGCTTTTTTTTTTTGTTTGTTTTTTGCAGAACCTTTTTTTTTTTCTTATTTAAGGGCTCTATTTAACGATCTAGGTGCAAAGTTTAAAGCGCATGACACGAAAGCATTAAGGGCATGTCCAAATCCACTTTTGCTAGTTTAAGGATGAAAAAATACGGTTTGTTTCAAAACTATTTCTAAATTCAGTTCTAATTTAGACCAAACGAATAAATGAACAATAATAACGAAGTTTGGTCAAAAAGAGTTCCAAACACAAACACACATCCTATTCTTATGCCTCATATGGCGATGCATATGTCTCCAAAACCCGACAGGAGGACAAATCTAAACATACTTTTATTAAAAAAAATATATAAATAATAATAAAAAAAAATATATATATATATATATGCAAATAATAAATAATACTACTAATAATAATAGCATTATAATAAAAATGCAAATTGTCATGAATAAACTAAAAAAAGCCCCCCAGGCATGGAGGTAGCGGTTTTTATAACTATGTAGTAAATAATAATTTTGCAACATTTTAATCATTTATTTTTTTCATATGTAAAGATCTTTGTGTATTGCTGTACATGTGTGTATTAAGCGTTTGAACCTGCATAGGCGCATAACTAACACGCTCTGCGCTGGACTTTAGACCAGCTTTTACTTGGTCAATGGCACGGTCTATTTCAGTTTCTCAAAATAGCAACGCAACAACAATGCACCTTAACACATCTCCTTTGTAGACCGGAACACCCATGAGTCCACAAACTACCGCAAATGGATTTGCTATTTAAACAAAGTAGCGCAAAATGTGAAAATCAGGGTTGCGCTGGTCTGAAAATAGCAACAAATTGCATCAAACACGTTTTGCGCCTTATTGCGCCGGATGTATGATAGGGCCCTACGTGTGTTATCTTAAGTGTATCCTAAAGTTACTAGGTGACCAAAGTATTATTTAATGAAAATATTTTTTTAATAAAACTGTGTTGTTCAAATGGACTGTACAGTATATTGCAATCCAATCAACTTTATCAATCTGTCAGACAAAGTGTATGTTCACACTATACCCACTTTTTTCCACTCATGTTTAAGTGTACAGGCATCTTTTCAACTTGTTGTATGTTTTCAAGCGCACATCCGCAAAACTTTTCAAGATGACACAAGGCCGCATTCATCACTCAAAGATTCTGTTTCCAGTTGACAGCCCTGGGAGAATAAAAAGTACACCATGCCTCTCTTGGTCTCCCTGTTTTCCCCAGGAGGACTATAGTGTTAGCAGGCCATCCCCTCTCAGTGACAAAGACAAAGTAAAGAAAGCTGTTTCGTGGGCTTCAGGAAGATCCAGCGAAATGGACTGGCTGTTCCTCGGTTCAGTGCGGTATACGGGATGAGTGGGAGATTGAGGAAGCGGCGCTGCTCTCTCTCTGTAGACTGCCAGGATGAGTAGGCTCTTATTGTCTTCTGCCCTTGTCAAACGCCTGGAGCTCTCCAGGGTCTCCGCAGCCCAGCTGAGGCTCTATTCATCTCCACCTGCCACATCCCGATAAAGGTACAAGAGTGCACGGTGTTAAAAAAAGAAACCGAGTTCGAAAGAGAGAAGCGGGGAGGGAGATATGACTCATTTTGAAAGCATCAGAGGACCAGCTATACCTGAGGGGAAGAGCAGACAGATGGAACGGTGTTAGACAACTCGCACACATATATACGCAGACACAGGTGTGCAGTCTATTGCTTTTCAATGCTTCATTATGCAGCGAATATTCTCTCTGTTTCTTAGCGTCGCTCGTGTATGTGTGTGTGCGTGTGTGTGTGAAAGAGAGAAGCAATCCCACCTGTTTGTTGTGTCAGGTTCGAGACTGGGAGGCAGGCTGAGTAATGTTGCTCACCTGTGTTCAGTGGCTCAGGAGGTCCTGAGAGGCCTGTCACAATACGGCAGATTAAACCAGGGAAACTAGAGCATACAGAAGGACCTCACACACACACACACATGCTCTTGCTTTCGTATGCATATTGCGCAGGTGTTTCTGGTTAACTCGATGAAAAGGGTGACTGAAGAGGGCTGTGACAGACAGAACAGTCTGGTCCTGATAATTAGAAATTGCATTTGTAATAATGTTAGATATTTATGGTGTTCTGATTGCTGTTGGGATGATTAATGTTTTTTAAAGTTAAATGTTTAGGTTGTGAAATGTGAAAATGACTATGATGGGCAATTAAATCAAAGGAGGTGGAGCTTTACTGTTCACAGATACCAGAGATGGGCTGTTTCTCAATTTCAGTAATGCAGAGAACGAACTTGCGTTCTCATGGAGAGCGGTCTTGCAGGGTTACCTCAAAAAAACGAACTCGGAATACCACGAGAACACAGAACATGTCCTCTGAGAAACGAGATGCTGCATTCTTCCTGATGGTCACCTGATCTTCACACATTGTAATGGAAAATTATGTCAACATTAAAGCATTCATACAATGATTTATTGTTATTTCCCTTTTTCAATGTATATAACATGCACGGAAGTAGGGCTGCACAATATATAGTTTCAGCATCAATAATGCAATGTGCGCATCCGCAATAGTCACATCGCAAATATATGCAATGTCCAGTCTGAATTATAGTTGACCAGGAGCTACAGAATTGTATTTAATCACTGTATTTATTTGGAATTTATATGATTTTTGCAAAAAAAAAAAAAAAAACATTTCTGACTTAGAATTTTTGTCATGTTTCTAGTTCAAATATCTGCATTTCAAAGCAAAAACAAGATTATTACACTTACCTCACTAGCAAATAATTATCTTAAAACAAGCAAAAAAAAACCCTCTTTTTTTTCACTTGTTTTTTCTGACGGTTAAAACTAAACAATATTACTTGGGCTTTTTTTATGTTTGGACTAGAAACAAAACAAAAAAATGTAAGAAAAAGCATTTTTTTGCATTGTGATTATTAAATTTCCGTACCTGAATACTTTTAGACTCCCCAGCAAACCATCAAATAGAGCTATTCAAATGATCTTTTGATCTTGTGAAATTGTATTCATATCGCAATATTTATTGCAGAAAAATATAATATCTCAATATTCGATTTTTTCCAGTATCGTGCAGGCCTACACAGAAGGCTATCTTACAAAGATACATTGCACTGGGACTTGGAAAGGCTACAGTGCTCACAAGTCTCCATTCAATGCATGCTTGGTATCACAAACACATTGGGTTATTTTCACGCATTCACTGTTCTTGCGGTCTTGAGTTTTGAAACTGAACTTTAGTGGTTGACAAAAACGCTATATGAGAACACAAGGACACAAGATCGCATATGCAGAAACAGCTATGAATTTTAGTGTCACAGTTTTGATTGTTTTAATTAGTTTTGAGCTTTAATTCTGTTTTTAATTGTGAAAGAATAAAAGGATTTAATAATTGACTTTATTATTTGAATTGAATTGAATAGAATTGAATTAAATTGGACTGATGACCAACAGCAGTATCCTGTATTGCAACTTTGTTTACATATTTTTTTTTGAGAATATTGGATACATTGTTCATGTGGTTCATATACTTTAATTTATAAGTGAATGTGACAATTTTGCAACACACATTCACTCTTTTTTGTTTAATAAAACACAAGTTTAAGAGACGATTGCATACACTTTTATTCTTTCTTTTTTGTCATCATCTAACAAAAATATTATGAAATGAAATACAGTAAAGCCATTTTTTTTTTTCATCTGAAGTGGGATGAATGATATATAAATGTTTAGGCATGTAAGATTGTAAAATATTACATTATAGTTTGTATTTTAATACATAAAATGTGTGTTGTATTAAAAATACAAATTTGTGGTAAAATAATATATGATAAAAGACAGTCATCTTAAATAAAATAGTTTTAAATGATTAAAAATATTCATTAAAATGTATTTGGGCATCACACTATTACAATTTAAATTATTTTGCATTGTTATGATGTATATTAATGTTTTTAGGGTAAGATGTGTTTTTTTAATATAACATGGATTCCCAAAACTTTTCTATCAAACAAATAAATGTCGAATTATATCATTTATTTATTCTATTTTATTTACTGAAATTTGATGGATCAAAAGATTATTCGTAATAAATGATCAAGTCTGGTTTCAGTACTTAATTTATAACTCTAATTGGATGAGCCACATTTGAAAGCATTGAAAAATTGCCAAAATATGAATACCCATGACAGTGTGATTAATATGGCAAGTTGCAATGTTGTCCGGCAACCAAAAACAAGCAACAGATATGTGTTAAGACCATGAGTAAGCCGAAGAATGTTTCACAACTGATCATTATAATCAACAAAGCCAGCTTAACTGAACAGAAAAGCAAACAATAGTTTTCTGCTCAGTGATTATTAAAATCATATCACGCATATCCTGATATTCTGCAGTATAAATGATATAGCAGCATCTCTGTCTGTTGACATGAAATTGCTCTACAGTGCAGTGTATCAATGATTAAATCTTTAATCGATGATTTAAGAAGATACAGACTAGAAAAAAAGTAAAATTATCTGCCAGTGCAGTACTTGGTAAGATTTCTTGAAATAATAAAACTTGGCAATGCTTTAGTTTAGGCCACAATTTACTGTATTAACAAACCATTAACGAACACTACTAGCTTAATAAGCTACTACAGTAATTAGCTGTTTATTAATAGTTAGTAAGGTAGAGGTTGGGTTTGAGTTTTGGCTGGGATTAGGAATGCAGAATAAGATTATACTTGATAATGACTAATGAACAGTTAATATGTTAATAAGAGGCAGGTAATAAGCCAGCAGTTAATAACATGAATTGTGACCTAAACTAAAGTGTTACCAAAAACTTAGTAAAGCAAAAAAAATGTCTTAAAATAAGTAACGCTTATTCCAGGCAGTGTATTTTGAATGCACTATTGTATTTCAATGTATGCTGTTTTTATTTTGTGTAAAAGGTATAGTCTTAAAATGAGCCAAACATTTACACTTAAAACAAGATTATTTTATGAATTAAATCAGGATCACACATACAGTTGAAGTCAGAATTATTAGCCCCCTTTTGAATTCATTTTTCTTTTATAAATATTTCCCAAATGATGTTTAACAGAGTAAGGAAATTTTCACAGTATGTCTGATGTTTTTTCTTCTGAAGAAAGTCTTATTTGTTTTATTTCGGCTAGAATAGAAGCAGTTTTTAATTTTTTAAAAGCCATTTTAAGGACAAAATTATTAGCCCCTTTAAGCTATTTTTTTTTCAACAGTCTACAGAACAAACCATCGTTATACAATAACTTGCCCAATTCCCATTTCCTGCCTAGTTAACCTAATTAACCTAGTTAAGCCTTTAAATGTCACTTTTAGCTGTATAGAAGTGTCTTGAAAAATATCAAATCAAATATTATTTACTGTCATCATGGCAAAGATAAAATAAATCAGTTATTAAAAATGAGTTATTAAAACTATTATGATTAGAAATGTGTTGAGAAAATCTTCTCTCTGTTAAACAGAAATTGGGGAAAAAATAATCAGGGGGGCTAATAATTCTGACTTCAACTGTACATGCATATTGTCCGCAATTTGTCACTCAAATTAAGACTTATTAAATAGTTACACTGCACAATTATTACTTTTCTGCTTCTCAAAATAATGCTTTGGTCACTTTCTAACACAACCTAAATCCAACCAAATTTCAACGTAATTTGACATTGTACATCATTTGACAAAATAACATTGTTCTTAGGCTAGATGTTGAATATTGGTAACCTGACATCACTACCAAAATCAAACCTAATATTAACGTCTTATGAAGTTGTGTGCCTGCTGGGCAATAACTAAATGCACTACAGAATGTTACGTTTACACACATCCACAAATTACATGTAAATGCATTTTTATGCATACTTTTTACTCCTACTTTGAGTAATATTTACAACAGATACTTTTACTCTACTTGCACTACATTTTTAGGCAAGTAATGGTACTTTTACTTAAGTATGATTTTTTAGTAGTTATTCCACCACTGGTGCTAGTAGGATTCTGAAAAGTTTACTATTTTTCACATATAAACAATAAAACTAATTAACTCAGTTAAATCTACTGTAGTAAAATTATTATTTATTTTGCAGTTACTATTGTTTAACTTTAAATTTCATAGTAAAACTATAGTTCATTTTGTGGTTACTATTGTTTTATTACAAAAAAAAAAAAAAAAAAAAAACATGTACTTTTTACTGTGGTTACTGCAATAAAACAATGGTTAATTTTCAAAAGGATACCCTGGTGTGCAAATGATGAATTTAACCATCACTTTTTGCTGGAAAATCTGCATTGGAGTTACATGATTGAACAAGGCAGCCATGATTGGCATTGAAGCCTGCAAAGATGACAGCTGTCTGCATGGCCCAATCTGAAGGGAGCAGATGAACCACAATGACTTTTCAAATTTGTGCTACAAAAAAAAAAAAGTAGCAGACAGAAATCCTGCTCTTTGTAGGCCTGTTCCCGGTGAAATGTTACAAGGTGACACCTCCATGTCTGAGCTCCGCGAGGTGGACAGAGATGTTTCAGCCAATTAGGGAACAGCCTGCTCATGTCCCAGTGATAAAATGGCAAATCTGCTAATATCTACAGTGAGACCAGAGTTCACAGACTGCGTCAGCTGTCAGACCAGATTTCACACTAGCATTGCACCTGCGCTTGTATATGAATCACTGGTTAGTGTAATGACTGTGTGTGTGTGTGTGTGTGTGTGTGTGTGTGTGTGTGTGTGTGTGTGTGTGTGTGTGTGTGTGTGTGTGTGTGTGTGTGTGTGTGTGTGTGTGTGTGTGTGTGTGTGTGTGTGTGTGTGTTAAATGTGTTTGTAATGTGATAGAATGCTGCTTGATACTCAGGTCATATGTTGTTTTTTTAGTAAAATGCAGGACCGTGTGATCATGACTCAAGGCTTGTTTTTCAGAAAAGTGTGTGTTGGTTCAAGGTTGTGATATAATGCGGAAGTTGACAGAAACTAGACAGGACAGTACTGTATATTAAGTATCTACCTGACTGGGAAAATGAGTAGGAGAGACAGATGGGGGCATTTTCAAGCAACCAATTCAATAAAGAATGATGTTCTGCAACTATTACAGTACATCTGGCTGAATGGCACATGTTTGTGCAGGACAAATCAAAAAGATGTTTACATGTGTTAGCTGTTCTATGACATGTAATATATGCTAATGTATGTTCAAGATAAAGCTGGTTGGTTACTGTAATTCCAATGTATAGTGCAAAGAAATGCAATTGAATCTATAAAGGCAATTTGAGCCCCAATTTCAGTTAGTTCAATTTCTGACATGATGCTGGTGAATTTCATAGCTTCTGCAAGTGTGTCCATATAATTTTTTTCTTGTTACACCATTTTACTAATGATCGTTTTGTTTTTTCTTTTCTTTTCTTTTCTTTTCTTTTCTTTTCTTTTCTTTTTTTCTTCTCTTTTCTTTTGGTTTGGTTTGTTTTTTGTCCATATCATTTTTGTCTTGTTACACCTTTTTACTAATAATCGTTTTGTTTTGTTTTGTTTTGTTTTTCTTTTTTTGTTTTGTTTTGGGGTTTTGTTCTGTTCTGTTTTGTTTTGTTCTATTTTGTTATGTTTTGCTGTTTTGTTTTGTTCTGTTCTGTTCTGTTCTGTTCTGTCCTGTCCTGTCATGTCCTGTCCTGTCCTGTCCTGTCCTGTCCTGTCCTGTCCTGATTTGTTTTCTGTTCTGGGGTGCATTTCCGAAAACCATGGTTAGCCAACTAAAGTCGCAAGTTGCATCGTTACAAACATAGTTTGTTGATCCATCGTCGGAATCCATCGTTCCAACGAACATTCGCAAACTGCGTCGCTAACTTGTATGTTTGCGACTACACCTCTAAAGCTGTAGTTAGAAACATAGTTCCTGGCTATGTTCTATTCCCAGTTATTCCCCCTATGTCGTATTCGTTTAGAACATTCAAACATTTAAACTTGAAAAAAAAAAATTTTTTTAAAGCATTAAAGTCATCACTCTTAGGTGTAATTTGCTTTCAAAGTATTTTTACAGTTCAGTTTTAGCGATCTTCATGTTTACAAATTGTGCTCCTTTCGCAGTGCACTTTGAAAACATTGATGTCATTTTGAACACAGCTGTGGCTCATATTGAAAGCTATGGGTGACCTATTATTTAAAAGCAGAATTTATGTTACATCCCCAAAGTCTGTGAAAACAAAAAACATATCATACGTTATTGCTTTTAATTTATAGGTTATTTATTAAGTATCTGTACTGTATATGACATGGGCCTGTTGGTTAAAACATTTCTGCAGTGGTTTGCATGTGTCACGATCACCAGCGATCTTCTTCCCATAGATCGCTGGTTAACATGCACATTAACTAATGGACTACAAATCCGCCATCTAATGGACTACATCTCCAAACATGCACTACTCTAACATCACACACAAACGGTTCCATATCATCACTGATTACATCCCACAGCTGAAGCCGCTCAAGAACTGATAACACACAGTACATAAACAGCACACACACTCACTCCAGTTGCCGAGTCTTGTTATCTGTTATCAGTTACAATTCTAAGCATTTCCTTGTCTTGTTCTTGCCGTGTTTGGACCCTCACCTTGATTGTCTATTTCTCCCTGTCTGCTGCCAGCCTTGTGACCATCTGCTTTCTATATTGACTACGATTCTGGATTGCCTTCATACATCTGTTTGCTCCTGTATTGATCTTTGCTTGCCTGACCATCCCTTTAATAAAACCTGCATTTGGATCCACATCCTGTTGTCAGCGTGCTATCCCTGGTTACAGCATGTATCAAATTGTAAAAGTAGACTTTTCAAATAATAAATAAACAATGTCCTATACTTAATAATAATAATAATAATAATAGTAATAGTAATAATAATAATCATAATCATCATCAATATTATTAATATTATTTATAAAGTAGGATTTTTTTCATTTCCTAATAAATAATAACAATAAATTAATAAATTTTAATAATAAAAAATAAAAAATTTTAGCCTCATTATTTATTTATTGAATTTTATGATTTACAGTATATACGATATTAGAATATGTATGGGCGACGCAGTGGCGCAGTAGGTAGTGCTGTCGCCTCACAGCAAGAAGGTCGCTGGTTCGAGTCTCGGCTGGGTCAGTTGTCGTTTCTGTGTGGAGTTTGCATGTTCTCCCTGCATTCGCGAAGATTTCCTCCGGATGCTCCGGTTTCCCCCACAGTCCAAAGACATGCGGCACAGGTGAATTGGGTAGGCTAAATTGTCCGTAGTGTATGAGTGTGTGTGGATGTTTCCCAGAGATGGGTTGTGGCTGGAAGGGCATCCGCTGCGTAAATAAATGCTGGATAAGTTGGCAGTTCATTCCACTGCGACCCCGAATTAATAAAGGGACTAAGCTGAAAAGAAAATGAAGGAATGAATGAATGAATTAGAATACGTGTTCGCTTTTGTTAGTGATTTTCTGTTTTAGAATAGAATGTGTAATGTTCTCAATATTTGTAAAGGAAACATAGGTCCTATACAGTATGTGCTATTTACATATATTTCAAATAATATGGAAAGCGAGTGCATGTTTTTACCAAAACTAATATTACATTTTTTTTAAATGTGTGTGCGTGTAAAACAATATAATTTGCACAAAGAAATTATGTGGTTCTTCTCTAAAGAAGTTGTTACCACCCAGTTTAGAGCATCATTATGGGCGTTTTACATTATAACTAACGTGGTTCAAACGATGGATCTGCGGCAGAGAAACTACGGGTTTTGGGAAAAACTCATCATTACATCGTTGTTTTCCCTAAGGATGCATCATACTATGATTGTTCAGCCGTGAGTTACATCATTGTTTGGGAAACGCACACCTGTTCTGTTCTTTTCTCATGACGTAGAAAATTGTGATCACTTATTAGGTTAATAGGGTCGTTGTTTGTATGATATCAGTCTCATAAAATGCATATTCAACTCTCTGGAAGTGGTCAAAATATTTTAAAGCCTGTTATCACATTTTTTTTTTGCTTAGTCCACTTGTGGTTGGATTGATGAAATGCATCTTTATGATAGGCTAAACAGGGAATTTATTTTGACTGTTTTGCAAGGACAAAAATTTTGATTTGTGATTCCAACCACCAGATATATTACACTTGTCCAGTTGTCCAAATCATATGTATCTCAACATTTACCACTTGGGTTGTAATCTCTCTATCTTTGAAAAAAATTTGCACCTAGTATTTATTCATTCCAAGAAAATGTTTAAAACGTCTCTGCAAATATGCAATTCGCTGTGCAGTTTCCCGTATTGCTTGCCATATATTACTTGGATCATTCACCACTGTCATTCAGATGCTTGAACCGGTTGTTAAACATTCTGAAAATGTACTTGACTTTTGATCATCATCTGATGAATTACAGCTGCCATGATCAATAGAAAACACCTTTTAAATGTTCCGCCTGCTTCTGGGCGTTGTGTTAATTGTGCCAGGGAAATAGAGTTGCTGTTTGTAAAACAATGTTTTGTGTAATGATCACATTTACATAAAAGTATGTATTTTATGTAAATCACATATATTTACATATAAAGTGTCCCTGTTCCGAAACAGTGACAAACACTTAAATACGTTTTCAGTGCATTTATCATCTACTAAAACATGATTATGGTTGGTAAGTGAGTAAGATGAAGGTTTTTATAATAACATACATATCAGCGCAACCTTTTCCTAAAGAGAATGAGTGCAACTAAGAGTAGCATGGTCAACAGAGCATGTTTTTTTCCTCCTCTTTATTTCTCACCCATTTGGTGTGATCCCACCAGGCTAGCACCAATAAACACATCCAGTTTTATCTTTTTACAGAGGGTTAACCATGAAAAAGAGAACTAATGAAAACCTTATGCTGTGTGCAGTTCACAGCTTTTTATTGTCTTTGAAACGCCTTGCACACCGGCCTTAGTTTCCACTATAGTGCCTTTATATCTCTCATATAGGCTCTTTACCCTGCACGTATTGATGGGATTCCTTTAGGGTCTATTAACATGAGGTTTTTTAGTAGCAACATAAAACCCTTTGAGGTCTGTTATCTCAGTCGGTGAATCTAAGAACATTTGAGATGCAGATATCAAAGGAACAAGCACTATATGAGATGCAAGATGCTGCATTACTTGTTAACATTGTGAATAGCAACCACTGCTGAAAGCTTATAAAAGTATCTTAATGGGCTTTTTTTCACATTGTAGTGAAGACACGTACATCAATAATATGCTAAAGGATCTCTCTTTACACATCACATGCAGACAAAGCTCTGTTCTTCCACATTGATTAACCCGTCAGTGTTTGATCATTAGCACACAACAGAATTGATTTAATTGACTGGAGGTCGGAGGTCAATTAGAGCATCTCTTCACCTCAAATTCTCATTAATCCCAACACAACTCAGGGTTAAAGTGCATGTTTGTTATTTGCAGTCTATGCCGCTGGATCAACTGGAGCACTTCATTTACACTACAGCAGAAAAGGAAGGTTTTATATGAAACGTTTCAGATTTTCTGCCAAACAAGAGTTGTTTTTGACACTTTAAAATATATTTTCCATTGGTTGGTTAAAATAGTCTTTTGTTCTTCCTTATCTGTCAATTATTCATGAGGCAGATGTTTCATTGAAATTCTAAATTATCTTCTGAAGGGCGAAATCTAAAGCATCATGAATATGAGAATATCCAAAACTAATTATGAGTAGAGCGTTTAGACTTGCTCATCAACATTAGCGGCAAATGCTTTAATGTGCCTTATCAATCATATCAGTCGTGGAATGGGTTTATACCATAAACATTTCATTCTGTCAAAGACATCATCATGTTTTCAGGCTGTAAAAAATATCAATAAAGAAAGAGAGAAAGAGAGAGAGCTGTGCTTTTTGAAATGCCTGTTAATTAAAAAAAGAGGCTGACCTGGTGTTTTTAAGAAGCATAAAATGCAGCATATTTCTGTCAGACTTTAGTTAGATTTGTGGAAAAAACAAACCTAGATGACAAGGGTGAGATTAATTATTTTAAATAAAGTTTAGTGCATAATTACATAGTTCACTCCCAAAAACAAAAAGTAATCAGTCGTCATTCTCACCCATGTTTCAAACTTCTAGGAAATGTGTGATGAGGTTTAGAAAATTACCATGTGTTATGTACTGTATCTTGGCTTATGTACTTGTATGATGGTTTAAATAATAACCTAAAGCACTACTGGAAGAATTGACTATGGATTGATTCAAAATTTTAATGCTTTTGGTGTAGTATGCAAAATTGTTCAGCCTTTACTTTAGTGCGTTCCATCTGTAAAGTTCTGTAAACTGGTTAATGGTGCATTTCATGGTCATTCACTTATTCACTGTTATGCTTATTTACATCATTTTTCAATGTAAATTTGCGCTAGATGGGCGATTTGACCATCATGCTTTATAAACTTATCATAACTAATTATAACTTTAGAACATCTTGAGACATGTTTTCAGTGTTTTTTTTTTTAGTGGCATGTTTTGTGTTTTAAAATGCAACAATTTAAGCTGATAAATATTTTAAAAATCTGATAAAATCACAGATTTATGTCAAACTTTTCTTCTTTCTTCTGTCAACTCAATATTGGCATGTAGATGTCTTCAGGCAGTTTGGACATTGTGTGGCTTTGAGTTTGAGTTTTGAGTTATAAGTACTTCCTCCTCCATGGCAATACACTGAACTTTGTCAGTCCGCCATGGACACGCCCTTCGACGAAAACTCTAGATCTTCACAATTTAACATTGCAAAGGCCTTTGGATTATACTGACAAACTTGGCTTCAATCTTATGAAATTTGTAGGAAAAAAATTGTTATACTGTTAAACATGACATTTCCTGTTGCCAGCAGGTGGTGCTATAACTGGATATTGGCATGTAAACATGTTCAGGTCAGGACTGTTATAAAACTTTTGGATTTTGAGGCAGATCAGACAATGCATGCCTGAGCTCAGTCTCTAACTAGAAGGCAGCATCTTTTTGTAGGCATCCATTAGATACTTGCATACTAAGGGTGTGACGAGATATCGTGTGATGAGATCTTGCAAGATTAAATTGCGTTGAGATTTCTCGTCAAGGTGAAAAGTTGTCTCGTGAGTTGTGATGTCATGATGAAATGTGAGGGTGAAATTAGCATTGAAGATTGGAGGCAGGATTGCACATGCCTTCATCACCGAACACATTTATACTGTTTCTTTTAATTTGTTGTGCGGCATCAAATTCCACTACAACAACACTTTCCTATTAGTCCTTACTTCATACTCGCATCCAGTAGCGAGTCACTGGGCCATGAAATGTTGCTGAATAAAAGTAAAACTGATGAAAAATTAGGAAATGAAATCTCAAAAAATACACTTTTTTTAAAGATAAATTTGTGGAAAGGAGTTTGATTTCTCATGTGAAATTGTACAGGGGAGAAGCTAGTCAGTAGAGTTTATAGCAAAATATTTTTGCATGTCATTTACTGCATATAATTCATTAAAATAGAAGTAAATTACCATTTATTATGAAAATTTCAAGATAAAAAAAATATGTGATAAAAATACCATTTATCGCGTTGATTGCAAAAAGCACCTAAATTGTTTTGCATTTTGTGATTTTTTTTTTTTTTTTTTATAGTATAGAATAAAAACAGGATGTCACGGTGGTGCAATGGGTAGCACGTTTGCCTCACAGCAAAAAAGTCGCTGGTTCAAGCCCCAGCTGGGTCAGTTGGCATTTCTGTGTGGAGTTTGCATGTTTTTCCTGTGTTGGCGTGGGTTTCCTCCGGGTGCTTCGGTTTCCTCCACAGTCCAAAGACATGTGCTGTAGGTGAATTGAGTAAGGTAAATTGTCCGTAATGTATGTCTGTAAATGAGTGTGTATGGATGTTTCCCAGTGATGGGTTGCAGCTGGAAGGGCATCCGCTGCGTAAAACATACAGTATGCTGAATAAGTTGGTGGTTCATTCCGCTGTGGTGACCTCAGATTAAAAAAGGAACTGAAAATAAAATAAAAATAAATCTGTTTTCCATTCATATTCGCAAGTATTTTGCTAATATTTCAAATGATATAAAAAGACTATTTTCTTTTCATGTATATTAGCAAAATTCATTTAATTAGAAGCAAAATGACATTAATTACAAGTTGATTTAAAAAACAGCTAGTTTAGCATTTTCTGATTTCTATTTTTTTAGTTGAATAAAAGACATCATCGAAGATTTCTTAAAAATGTGTCAAAATCTCGTCTCATTCTCATGAACCCACTCGCATGTGTCATGTTGTCTCGTGGAGTAAGCATCTCGTCAGATCCCTATTGCATGCTTTAACAGTATAGACCAATTTGAGGGATGTACTGTAAACAAAACCAATGGTCCGAATGTATTTCCTGTTTTATATTTTTAATTTCCATAGCTTCCAAGAATACAAAAAGGTCCACATATTGATAAATAATGTTATGACAGCTGTTTTAATGTTAAGTTATGATTGAATTGTCTCCTGTTACAGTTATGAAGTAGTTTGAGAACAAGCAGAAAATGTGCATTGGCTAATGACATCACCACATTGAAATGGTCTATAGAAATAAACAGCACTCACATTTTGTTTTTCTGTTGGAAAGCAGAAGTCAGAATTTGAGGAAAAGGAAAATTTTCCCATTCTCTCTGTTCCTTTTGCTGTGTACTTACTGATTTTTTTCTTTTAGATTTACATGTATATTCGTTTGTGATGCTGCCACAGAATGAATCTCAACTGTTTTGCTTTGAACCTCTTCAAAATAAGGAAAAGAAATCAGCAAATATCTTTATGAATGAGTAAGCATTTGCTGAATTAGGTTGGAATTCAGATTTCTCTGTTTTTTTTCTGAAAAATGAAATGTTATCTTGCTTCGCCACCATATCAGTGTTGTTGTTTTTGGAAGGTGGAGTTTTTTTTATGTGAGTGTACACTGACATTTTTGTGGTTCCAGTGGTGTGTGTATGCTCTGAAAACTCTCTTCTGTGCAGCTCCCTTGAAGCAGGCATCATTAGTGTGTTTTGCTGTGTAAAGTCAGTGGGCTCTGTTGGGAGTTAG
Source organism: Danio kyathit (assembly GCA_903798195.1). NCBI lineage: Eukaryota > Metazoa > Chordata > Actinopteri > Cypriniformes > Danionidae > Danio > Danio kyathit. Next base: position 36,675,097 of record LR812534.1, read on the forward strand.
CTTGCTAACTTCTTACAGATACGCATTTTTTTTTCCCTGTCAGTGCTTGTCACCATGCAGCAGAGGGGAACTGTCCTCCTCTTGGCACTCTTTTCTCACCCACAACAAAAATCTTGATATGGTGTGTGTGCAACCATGTGTTTATAAAAATCATTCTACAGTTTGGCTAATGGACCATTTTCACAGGACTGTTACAGTATGACACGCTTAACAGTCATCATAATCTCAAATCCTTGAAAGATTTTAATATTTTTGATTTTAAAAAAAACTTATGAATTTTTATTTGCATTTATGAATGTATTATATCATCTTAGTGTCAAATTACAAAAAACAAATTACCGCTTATGCGAGGCGTTTCTGATGCAGCGTCTATAGGGCATGACAGTAAATGTGACGTTATTCTCTCCTCTGGCTGCCGTCGTCAGTCTCACACAATTTCTGAAAGTCTTGACAACACCATCGTGGAGTTTTTCTGTTAATATTTCAGTAAATAGGATTGAAAAATAATTTGTTGTACTCTCTCATTCACTGTGCTCTAAGTATACTCAACCATGATGCCTTCCACTACTGAGAAACCTGGAAATGTGAAAAGGGTCTATACCAAGTAAATAAATTCCTTACTCTTATGTGTAAATGTCTTTTATTACCAGATGAAATTATACACCTAAGTAAACTATGCAGAGTATAGAGGAAATACAGTGGTCTTGTAGGGGAGAGAAGTAAGGGATACAGTGTTTGTTACATTTCCATTGCCACACATGAGTCAAGGCAAATATGGCTTTCTGTTTTATTTCCCTGCTGAATAAAGTCAAAGGTGTTTGGCTGTGTTCATGTGACTTTCCATTCATGTCTACAGAACAAATTCTGGCACCGCTGACACTTTTATTGTTTTGTGATTGTATTTTGGCTTTGCTGATTTTCTGTTTACTTTGTTTCGATTTTTTTTTTTCTCCTCTGCCCTAAAGGGATATTGTGATAAATAGACAGGCATCCATCGGTGAGGTTTATGCCTTTTCAAAGGAGCCTTTTATGTGGAAAACTGATGGACTGCACAGTCTCTGTTAACAGAAGAATTAGAAAGAGGTGTTTTTTTCTTAAAGGGATTATTTGTTTTTGATTGTTTTCTCCCAATTGTACGCTAGGTTAGACCTTGATTTTTTTCTTTCTTTTTTCTCCTGATGTAAAATTCATTAGGTTCTTTTTATAGCCAAACAATTGTTCTTTTTATGGAAAGCTTTAGGTTTCCAGAACTTCTCATCTGTCCATTTTGTCTTACAGAGGCTGAAAGAGTTGAAGCAGAGAGAATTTGCACGGAACGTTTCCTCCAAGTCTTGGAAAGATGAAAAAAAGCAGAAACGAGCTCTGAAACGACTGCATCAGCTTGCACAACTCAAACAGCAAAGAGAAAGGTAAATCGTTGTGCACTTTTAATTCTGTGTGTAGTAAATGTATGAATAATATAATGCATGCACTATTGATCTGATTTAAAGAGACCTGTCAACAATGGTGCACTGTCTAATTACAACATTCTGTCTTCTGTTCTTGCCAGCAGTGATGACAAGAAAGGTCCAAAATTAAGGTCTACAAACAAGGATAAGGATCAAGTTAAAATCCCATCTGCTGGCAGTAGCAAGTTTGACAGAAAACCAACTGCATCATTGGTCCAGAATTCAACCCCTATCTCCACAAACGTCTCATTGAAGGGCTTGTCCTCTACTCGTATTCCCACACTTCAGCAGGCATGTCACGAAAAACATCCCTTACTGACAAAACCCTCTGCAGGACACCGGAGCCCCAGAGCAGGGGTTTCATTCTGTTTCTCCAGGCGAGCTCAGCTCAAGCTTGACTCCTGTGCCTCTGTGTTTAGTGATGGACTTGATGAGGCTAGTGACTATCAAGAGCTCCAGCGCCACAGGCACAGGCTTGCCCTGGAGGCCCTCTGGTCCTGCTCGAGCTCACCCAGAACCCCCTGTAATGATGACCATGATTTGTCCCATGATCCTCCTACCCTGCACTGGGTGGATGGAGACTCTCAAACACTGCAAATGGAAGCACAAGAGAAACATGTGGAGAGTGATGAATTTGAGGCAAACTACAGCACAAGCGAGCCAGAAAAGCTGGGGTGTCCTGACACACAGAGTCCTGGAGCAGACTGGAAGCCAGCTGGTTCAGAAGACAGATTGCTTGATGGGGGGCAGAGACCCAGGGCAGAGGGGGCTTATGGGGGATCAGAGGAGAGAGAATGCCTCAAGTGCCCCAGCCTTACTGTTTACACAGATGGACAGGGCACTATGGCCCAAAGCCAACTCCAAATACAGAAAGACTCACACTACCATACACAGAAAAGCAGTGAAGAGGTTATTATGCAGAATGAGAGAGACTATGAGCCAGAAAAAGAGACAGAGGAATATAAAATACAAAGAGTTTGCAAAGATGAAAATACAGGTTCCTTTCTTAATGTACTCAGCAAGGATGGAAATGTGACGAAATGGCCATTTGAGCTGGTTCAATTCACTTCTGAGGAGCCACGTGTATCTTTCAGCTGTAACCCTCTCTGCTGCTATTTTAAACACAAGAAGGGCAAACACAAAAGCACAAAGGCTGAGGAGGTAAATCTTGATGCTGTTGACAAGCTCACAGACCAGAATGACAGAGCTGGGCCACAAACACAGAATGTTCCAGGGGATAAATTAGGCATTTTAAAACCAAAGAAACCCAAACACAGGAGAAAGGAGAAAAGACGTAGGCGTAAATTAGATGCTGTCAGGATCCGGCAAGCAGGCTGCGCATTCAAAACCTGCTCACAGACAGAAGCTGGAGGACACTTTGAATTCCAAAGCACTCCAACCGACACGTCACAAAACAAGCAAGTGTGCACAGAGAGGAGGCACAAGCTGGGGAAAAGGAAAAGATCAGTGAGAGATGAGACTTCAAATGAAAGTGACACCCCAGAGCACAGCCTCAAAAGCATTGTTGTAAGCTCGCTTTCCGCCCCGGCACGTAAAAAAAAGAAATGTCAAACGATGAGGGGGCTTGTGTCTGCGCTACGCTTGGTAAGGCGGAGGCCTTTGCCATATTCGGCTCACAACTCAACAGGAAGAGAGGATAATTATCGCTGGTATGACAATGCCTACGAGTCAAAGAGGGATGCTGCCTCAACACCCACCAGTGACAAATCTGGGTCATGGGGTGGCCTGTCAGACTTGACCTCAGATGGAGAGTGGCCTGTGTACCACATGGGAAGATGCTCCACCTCCCCAAGATCAAGCTATCTATACCCTTTGAGAAAGGAGCACAGTCAGCCCAGGTCTTACGTTAGAGGTTCCTCATACAATGTTCCTCACTACAGTTGTAGTCCATGTAGAGATTTTGAACATACAGGAGAAAGTTGGGATTACACAGACTCCTACATCTACAATAAGCAAAGATATTCAACCATTTGTAACAGCCCAGATCAGCACGAGAGGTACGGCATGAGAAGGCACAAACCATTTTTTGAGGACCATAAACATAGAGAGCACAGAATTCAACATGCAGGCAGACAGTTGTTTTACAGAGTCTATGACAGCCCTGAACCTCAGGAAGATGACAGGGACTGGTGGTACAATGACAGATTTAGTCCTGTAGGTAGGAGGTATCAGGAAAGAGAAGAATTTCAATGGTCAAGTCCAGAAAGAAGTGAAGACAGGTGGTATAACAAGCCGGTGTCCATTCGTAGCCCCAGTTCCTCTAGTAGCACTAGCATCTCTGATCTTAGTGGGGATTGGTCATCTAATTCCCAAATTAGACCATCACCAACAAGACAGAGCCAGAAACATTCTGAATTGCCTTCTGAGAGATTGGTCAAGACCAAATTCTCCCTTTCTCCTCTTCGAAAGAGAAGTCATTCTCCGGCCTTACCCACAAGTAACCATGCCACTCAGCCTAATACCGTACACGTAGGTATAGTGAAGGAAGATGTTACACACAAGATTACCACAATAGCAACAGATCCATTGATTGAGAAGGATACTAAAGTAAAAAAAGCTAATTTCACACTCTCACTTCCACTAATTGGCAAATTACCATCCATTAAGAATGGGGCAAGAAAAAGAGGGATAAATAAAGATGCAGGTGCCAGTATTAGTAGCCAGGTTCAAACACCCTCAACTCTCCTATCAAATCCACAAGTTATGCCTCACATTGACATCAAGACTCCAGAATGCTTGGAACACAGAAATGGCCAGAATCCCAGTGTGTCCCACACTTGTCTTGAAACTACCAATGAGAATAGATCGAAAGAATTCTCTGCTACTTTAGCTTTGGATTCAAACAATATTCAGAAACATACCAGCAGAGGACAAGCAGACCATGCAGAAATTGCAGAGATTCACTGTTCAAAACGTACCACTCCTCCCCTTTCTGAACAACCGATCACCTTCACTGATGATGAAATTGAGAAGTACAGATTGCTTCAACTCCAGGCCCAGCAGCACATGCAGCAGCAGCACCTTCAAGAGCAAGCATCTGTGGAGATGACTTGTATACCAGTCCCAGCTCCAAAGCCACTCAACCAGACTGCACTTTCAGCCTGTATGCCATACAGCATACTTCAGCCATCCTCTCCAACCTCTTCTATCATTCCTCACCCTTCCCCTGTTGCCCTCTTGCCTTCCATTCATTCCTCCCTTTCTCGGACCCATTTTGCCCCTACAATCCCTGCTGCCTTCTTTCCTGTGCCGCCTGCAACTCTGTTGGCAGCTCAGCCATTCCAACTGATCCCAGCCTCATCCCTCCATCCAGTTCACCCTCACCATCATGTCCCTGGGTTGACTCTCCACCCCCTGCCTCCCACTTCTCTGCTCCCCGCAATGCTTAGTCCAATGCCCATGGCTGCTGCTACTGCCGCTGCTGCAGCTGTCGCTGCTGCCAGTACCCTGCAGATCCACCCCCTACTACACCCTCTGTTCCACAGCCAGGACCTTCAGCGTCACCCTGGACCAACCAGTTAGCTCTGGGCAGAATTATAAGTAAAATTTGAATAAACAAAAAGAGTATAGTTCTGACATTAATTTTTTTACAAGCTGACTGCACATGTGCTGTGAACTTTCTGATGTTTAGGTTCTCTCAGCCAAAGGTCCTGTTTAGCCATGATTTTTTGTTTTGTTTTATTTGTTACATCGTTGACTCAAAGATAAAGGGACATTTAGTTATTATTTACCGTTCTTTGTATATGTGTCCTCACCCTGAATTAACACACAGATGAACCTCTCCTGCCTCAGTGCACTGTGATTTATCAGAAGTTAAGCCCATTCAGCTGTTGGCTGAAATTTAGTCAAATTAGAGTGTTAATGCCTTTTTCAATTAGTAATAACTATAATTAGCATATTTTACAGTTATGTTTCCCAGCAAGTATTCAAAGGGTTTTATTTATGAAGAACTAGGTGAAATATCTACAAACAGTCTTAAACTAAGCTAAATGTACATGAAAATTCAGAAAAAAATTCTGATTTGAAGAGAGATGAAATGGTTTTTTTTTTAGAATATGCAAATTGGCATTATTTAAGGCAGAAATACAGCATGTGATTGAGCTATTGTATCTCCTAATGGATTTAGCAGTGCCCACCACTTTGGGTGCAGACATCCCATTTTAATGATTTTTTTTTCTGTGTTGTTTTGTAGGGTAGAGTGAGTTTGGACTTGCTCAGCTGTAGTGTGGACATGCAATAATGTTTTTTTTCCAATCTATTTAAAGTGTAAAATATTGAACTGTATTTATGTATTCATACTTTGTAATGTAAGTAATAACAAATAACATGCACTTGATTGTTCGTACATGTTTAAGATGCTTTTTATTCACTTTTATTTTTGGTAGAGTCCAACATACTTTCATCTGTAAGATAATGCCATGGGAATAATAATAAATTAAATGTCATTCCAAGAAATGGCAGTTTTGTCATTAGTGTTTTTAAGGTCTAGATTTTGACTTTAGGCTTTTGCAGCTTGAGACTTTTACACTTTTCGAAGACCAGGAGCACCGATTGGCATTTTGCCTGGAGGTGGATTGTGGCTGAATTGGCATTTACCCACCTCTAAAAAAGCCCCTCCAGAAAATGGCATAATACATGTCACATTCAGTGAATGTTAACACACCTTTGTTTCAAATGAATGGTGCTTCACTGTTCAGATCTAAGGGACTGGGAGTTTGTGTTAATGATGCTTCTCATTGCCAGCAGTGGCCCAATAACACAACTGCACTTTTGCACTAATTAACTCTCTCTGGTATGAGTCGTCTGCTCTGGCAAACAGCAGCTCCACTCTGCAGCACTAAACGGATTGGTGATTCATATCTCCACTTTCTTATTCAAACTGTGTTGATCCTGCCCTTTAATAAACACTGCACAAAAAAGGAAAAGCTGTGTCCTGCTGGATAGACCTTCACCGAAAATGCAGTGATGTAAAAAGATTATGCGAAACTTACAAGCTGACATTTGATTTAGCATTCAATTGTATTGTGAGTCACACAAAATATGTAGTTTTTTTTTTTTTTTGGAGTGCACTTTATGTTGGAAACGATGACAAAAGATGCCAATAATGGTCTAGGTATGGTTATGGAGCACAAAGTGTCCCAGACAATACAAAACACTTATTTCTAAAGTGACTGGAAAGGACAGATGTGAATATAAAAATTGCATAGGATAAATTGATGGACTGGTCACATTTCTCCTGCCATCACTTTTGACTGAGCCTGCATGGTTTGTTCCTTATTGGATCAGAGGTGAGTTGGCTCCCTCCTACTGATTTTCAAAGACTCAAAATTGATTTTTTGACAACCTCGGCCATGCAGATATCCGGTAAGCTGGGCTACCTTTGGGGAGAGCCATAAGGGGAAGCAGTGTGTGGAACGATTGCCCTCTCATGCCCCAAATACAGCCTCTCTGCTGGCAGACCTGCTGCCGCATGCTCATACACCACAGGACAGCAGATCAAACAGACTGTATGAAATAGAAAGCAAGGATAATTAGCAGATGTTACAGAATAAGCTCACTTCTCAGCCATGCTCGCTACACAACAAGCCAAACGTACTGATTAATACACTCGAAAGAAAGAAAGATGATGAATGAGGCGTAATGAAACATGAAAGATGAATTGTACTGATCAGAAATGTTGTGAAAAACAAGAAGAATCGGCATTACAAGCTTCAAGCATTTGCATCGAGGTGGGGTATATTTGATGTAAGCCACACCATATACAAGTTCTTCTGATATAGCCACAGAAATCCATATTACACATAATGTAAGTAAGCCTTGGAGCCAAATATAATCACAGAAGGTTATGTAATGTAAAAGTTTCTACAGCCAAACTTTTCCCTCATTATTAATTTCTTCTACAGTAACTATGAGACATACAGTAAGACAGAAGAACTCTACGTGCGGCGGCTCCGAGACTAGTGCCCTGCCAGCCTCTTATTTAATATGCCACTGAAGTAGGGAGCCACTGTTTTCTGCTCAGTGCCTGTAGGGGCCTCTCAGAGTCTGTTTAGCATGTTTCAAAACTGCAGGACATCGCAATCTCCGCTGCTAAATGCCTAGTGTGGTGCAGACAGTGTACATATCATCCTTGTTCATTCTTCCATTCTTAGTTTGCACCCTCTGGTAATAGTCTCTCTATGACACCAACCACCACAATCACTGAGAAAAATCATCTATTCGGAGCACCAGTACACCCTCATACTACTGCTATTTTTTTATTTTGAGTTATTCATATGATTCATTTATTTATTGTGATAATGTCTAGACATATCCCTCCACATGTCCAGGGAGATGAGATGGAAAGACCAATGAAGCAGGATTTAGAGGAGTAACAAGTAAATTGTGTTCTGTGCTGTAATCACTCGGGTTGTAATTGTGCACTGAGGGTGGGAATGATTTCAGTGTGAATGAATTGCACATGCTGGTAGTGCTGTTTATTGGCATGTGATGTCTGCAGTGTGTGGTTCTGATTGCTAGTTTGTGGAGGATGCACTATACTGCAATCAGACAACCAAGTGTGCCAAGTGACATCCTTCATGGATTTCGACACATTTAGCATCTGGTTAAATGGGTTAAATGTCTCCTATTATGCCCTTTTCATAACATGTACTGCAATATACGCCTCTTAATTTCCCAGGATGTGACTGAAATTTGCTATAAATTTCCTTTTTTGAGGGATGGAAAGTTGCTGTTTCAATAAATGTCTCTTTAAATGCAGAGGAGGGCAGTGCATGCAGCATGTGCCTCAGTTACTCCAGCAACAACAAACTGTATCTGCATATGTCTTAAAGGGATAGTTCATCAAAAAATGACAATGTACACATAATTTACTCATCTTCTTTGCTACGTAGTGTGCGAACAGAAAACAATAAAATGGCACCATTATACCACACCTAACATGATAATTATGGTACAATATGTGAGAAGAGAATCAGATCCTTGGTTGCTCCTTACCAAAACAGATTGAGATTTAAAGAGCCCCTATTATGGGTTTTTGAAAATGACCTTCCATGCAGTGTGTAACACAGCTCTAAGTGAAGTGAAATATCCAGCTAAGGCTTAAATCTGAAAGTGTGTCGTGTTTAAAACTATTGATTCATCTATAAAAGAGTTAATTCATAGTGGTTCGAATGAATCGGCGCTGTAACGAGTCTTCAGCTGTGTAGGTGTGACGTCGATACGGAACACAAGCCCCGCCCATTTGTTGTGCGCATAGACCTGGGGAAATTGAAACCCCCGGTCCCACCCACAAACACTGTGGGAAAAAAAAGAAGACAAACACTGTAGCAGATCCTAGTTGAATCATGTCACGGAGACTCTGTGTGAGGGAAAGTTAGTGTTATTTTCCCTACCCAAAGTCATACAAGTTTCAAAATAGTTCAGTTTTTGCCACTGTGTGGAATAATACTGAATGTGTGTCGTTGTTTTTACTTATGGTTAAGAATAGAGCAATATGCTGGTGTTTAACTGCATTGCTTTAATGCACTCCTGCATTGGGTTCACACATACACTCTGCACTCTGACTACTTTAAAATTGTTGATAAGCCGTGGTGGGCATTTCTCTCTGTCTCACACTGAGACTCAGTTGACCAATCGCAATAGACTGGGTCATCGGACCAATCAGCTCAGATTAGCATCACGCTAAGAAGGAGTTTGGGAAGAAATTAATTGCTAAACAAATCATATGGGAGTCGTTGGGATAATTAGGTAAAAATAAATGCATATTATAAGACAATAAAAGTGTTTTTTGACCTTGCATGCATAACAGCCTGTGTTGGAGACCATCAAAACCAAATATGACTTTTTATAATGCATAATAGGGGCTCTTTAAATCATTCAACCAAATGCGTAATATTGGTTTGTTCATTCAATAGTAGGCAGAAAGCAGAAGCAAAGCAGATAATGACAAAAAAAAGTGTATGTTTGTGACTGGATCATTAAAACACCTTAATACCAGATGAAAGCAGGCTAAGAGTCACAGACATGGTTGTTATCCAGCAAAATATTTATTGGTCTGTATCCAAAATTGCCCCCTGTACCTTCAAATAGCGCACTAGGAAGGAGCAGCCATTTCTAGCGAAGTGCAAAACCATATTGGACATTATGAAGTGCACTCAATCAATCCCACAATGCACAGCAATAACAAGTCTACAACTCATGCACACTTGACACCTAGAAAATCCCCATAATGCATGATGAGTTTATGCATCGAAAAAAAAAATCTGACAACAAGATGGCATAATTTTATTGGTGTAAGTTTCAAAATAAAATATGTTTAAATTCAAGTGACATGCATGTCAGAAAGTCTTTGTTTCATTACTAATAGACAACTCGCTAAGTGTTCATAACTATCACAGGGTCTGACCAAGAAGTTTGAATTGCTAATCCTTCTGAAGGGTTCATCACAACAGCAAGATACAAACACAACAGCGTCTGATTTGAACAAGCACAAATTTGTTTCTGATTTTAAGATTTTGTCAAGAATTTTCTGAAAAAAATGTTGATGAATGAAGACCCAGGGAAACGTTTTTTTTAAGTGTTTTCTTAAAGGTAAATTTTTATTTTATTATGATGCAATCAACCCATTTATAAGATTTATGTGTTCTAGTCAACCTTTTACAAACATTTAGAAGAACTACAGCATTACACATTGCTTTCTCACCACTCACTGCTGTGCTACAGACTCATGCCTAAAACAAACATAAATATAGACAATAAAATTTCATTTAAATCCAAAATCTGTTTGTAGACTTTTAAAGAGTTCACCCTAATAAGAAAATTCTGTTAATATTTAACCACCCTCAAGATCTTCAAAAACTCACAAGAACTTCATTCATCTTTAAAACACAAATGATGATATTTTAGAAGAAATCCAAGGGCTCTCTCATCCTCCATAAACAGCAACGGTACTGATGAACTCCTGAAAGGTACCAAACATTATTAAAACAGTCCAAATGTTTTCAGTTGTTCAACCATAAAGTTTTGAAGCATCTAAAAAAATTTAAAACACTTTATTAGGTACACCTTACTAGTACCAGAATGGACCCCCTTTTGCCTTCAGAACGGCCTTAATCTTTTATAGATTCAACAAGATACTGGAAATAATCCTCAATCCTGCATCATGCAGTTGCTGTAGATTTGTCAGCTGTACATCTATGATAAGAATCTCCCTTTCCACCACATCCCAAAGATGCTCTATTGAATTGAGTTCAGGTGACTGTGGAGGCCATTTGAGTACAGTTAACTCATTGTCATGTTCAAGAAACTAGTCAGATGATTCGTGCTTTATGACATGGTGTGTTATACTGCTGGAAGTATGGTCTTCTGCTGCTGTAGCCCATTCGCCTCAAGATTCGACGTGTTGTGCATTCAGAGATTCTCTTCTGCATAGCTCTGTTGTAACGAGTGGTTATTTGAGTTACTGTTGTCTTTCTATCAGTTCGAACTAGTCTGGTCATTTTAGCATCAACAAGGCATTTGCGCCCACAGAACCATTCTCCGTAAAGCCTAGAGATGGTTGTGAGTGAAAATCCAAGTAGATCAGCAGTCTGAAATACTCAGAAATACTCAGTCCAGCCTGTCTGGCACCAACAACCATGCCAGGTTCAAAGTCACCTAAATCACCTCTCCTCCCCATTCTGATGCTCGGTTTGAACTGCAGCAGATCGCCTTGACCATGTCTACATGCCTAAATGCATTGAGTTGCTGCCATGTGATTGGCTGATTAGAAATTTGCACTAACGAGCAGTTGGACAGGTGCACCTAATAAAGTGGCCGGTGAGTCTATGGTAGCAAAGGTTATACCTAAGCATCATGACACAAGTACAGCTTGCAGTGCTCAGTGCTGAACAGACAAAAGTATCTATAGCTTTGTAAGATTAGGATCGAATGACTGAAGAAATATGTAATGTTTTAATGATGTTTTTAAAAGTCTCAGGGGTTTAGAACAACATGACGTGAGTAATTAACAGAATTTTAATTTTAGGGTAAACTAACCATTTAAAGCCAGTCAAAACCCATAATTCTCATCCTTACAGCCAACGATGAAGAGATTCTACAGCCACTGTGTCTGTAATCATCTCCTGTGCCAGCGAAATTAAAGTTAGATCAGCCAGAGCCTGTTTTTGATCCAGCTTTAAATGGCTTCACCCACCTGTGGAGCAGCACTCATCTGATTATTTCTCTTCTCCTTTATGTAAACTCTCTTTCTTCTGGCTCCCTCTTAATCATCCCTCAGGTGCTTGACTGAGCCAGTGACAAAAAGTGAAATAGGCATGTGTGTGCGCGTGTATGTGTGTTCATGTGTGCTTGTCTTGTATTTCTGCTCCAATCCCCTTGATTTGTAGTCTCTTCCCTTTCACTTCAAATACAATTCTTGGCTCTATTGGGCCAAAACTAATTTAATATTGATTCATGTTGTGCATGTCAGTCTGAGCATACAAACTTTGTTTATTTTTGATGCAAGGTCTGACCTCAGAAATGACATGGAGGTATGTTTTCATTTAAAGATGTTCATATAATACACACTTTTGATTTTTTTTCTTCTTTATACCCCCTATATCCCTCTCTCTCGCTGCCTCTCTGTCTTTTTTCCACCAGGGAAACATTAAATGAAATTGTATACTTTTGAAAAGCTTAATTTGATTGCCTCCTACAAAGTGAACGCCGCAGTCAACAGTCATTTCTAGATTTTCAAAAGACGGTTAATTGATACAGAGTTAGCTGTGTGATTTCACTCCAGCACTTTCATGCTCTGCCTCTTTTTATGTTTCACTCTCATTCCCATTTTCCCATATATTTAGTCTGCTGTCTAAAATTATAATGTATATCAATTTAAATTTAAGGTTCCTGTTTAAATGTTGGCATAAATTAAATGCAATAATAATGAAATATGTATCATAATTTATTGTAAAGTGTATTATAGTTGTTTGTGTAGTATCATTATGTGGATTTAATTTTTTATGTTAATTTAACTGACTAAAAAATTTGTAAATTCGTAACATTTGACTTGGTAACAATTTACACTTTACACAAGTGTCATTTGCTCAGTTGTCATAATAAAATGTAAAGGTGACATTGTTATTAATATTAAATATGAATGACATTATAATACAATTATTTGGCATAGTAATAATACATTTAATAAGAAATTTTGATGACAAACTCATTTTGTTCCACTGATAAAAAGTGATCAGAAAAATATATGATATATATATGAAAAATATATGAGTATAATGACTTCATAACAATCATGTTTATGATTCATTCATTCATTCATTTTCCTTAAGCTTAGTCCCTTTAGTCCGCCATAGCGGAATGAACCGCCAACCAATAAATGTTTTACAGAGGGAATGCCCTTCCAGCTGCAACCCAGTACTGGAAAACATCCTTATACACTCATTCACAAATATACGGCCAATTTATTTTATTCAATTCACCTACAGCGCCTATATTTGGACTCTGGGGGAAGCTAGAGCCGTCGGAGGAAACCCACGAAAACACAGGGAGAACATGCAAACTCCACACAGAAAAGCCATCTGACCCAGCCGGGATTCTACAGTGCTAACCACTGAGCCACCGTGTCACCATATTTATGATTAATAATGTCACATTCTCATGACAAAGACAGGTTATGAGGCATTTGGTAATGTCAAGTTATCATAACAAAGATATCCCAAACAATGACATTTACAGTTAAAATTACAGAAATGGCATAACTAATAACATTTACTGACAGCACAGTATAGTATGCATAAAGTATTCTTCATATGTATAATATGTGTCGTGTCATGGTTATAAAGGTGTTATAACAGCCTTATGAACACCCCTACAAGTAAAATGCAATACTGTATATCCATATTCGTCCGAGTTGAGTCGTACGAAAATGTACAATTTTAAAAAGGAGGCGTGGCACCCAACCTAACCCAACCGTCATTGGTACAAATCGTACTAAATTGTACGAATTAGATCGTACGAATTCATACGAATTAGCCACTAAATCAAAAAGTTACGAATAACCGTGAGATTATGTTGCATACAGTTGAAACCAGAAGTTTACATACACTCTAAAAAAGAACATAACCATTTTTTTTTTATGTCTGATGGTAAATCATATTAAACATTTTTCTATTTTAGGTCCTTTAGGATTACCTAAATCATTTACACTTGCTAAATGCCAGAATAATGAGAGATTATTTTTTTTTTGAGAATTTTTTATTTATTTCAAGACAGTCAAAAGTTTACATACATTTCCTTGGTATTTTTTTAGTTTTGCTTTTAAACTGTATAACTTTGGTCAAATGTTTTGGGTATCCTTCCACAAGCTTCTCACAATACGAGTTTGAAGGAATTTCAGCCTATTCCTCCTGACAGAATTGGTGTAATTGAGTCAGATTTGTAGGCTGTCTTGCTCGCACATGCTTTTTCAAATCTGCCCACAAATTTTCTATAGAATTGTGAGCAGGGCTTTATGATGGCCCCTCTAATACATTCACTCTGTTGTCCTTAAAGCACATTTGAACTAATTTGGCAGTATGCTTAGGGTCATGGTCTGTTTGGAAGACCCATTTGTGGCCAAGTTTTAATTTCCTGGCTGATGTCTTGAGATGTTGCTTCAGTATTTCTACCTAATGTTCTTTCTTCATGATGCCATCTATGCTGTGAAGTGGACCAGTCCCTCCTGCAACAAAACAGCCCCACAACATGATGCTGCCGCCCCCTTACTTCACAGTTGGGATAGTTTTCCTAGGCTTGGAAGCTTTCCTCTTTGTCCTCCAAATATAACACTGGTCATTAGGGTCAAACAGTTTAATCTTAGTTCCATCAGACCACAGGACATGTCTCCAAAAAGTATTCTTTTTCCCAATGTAATTTAGCAAATTGTAATATGTGCCTTTTTATACAGTGTATGTAAACTTCTGGTTTCAACTGTATATTGGCTTTAGTTTTGGTTAACTAGAATAAAATTGCTGTGAGGTCAGCTGTTATAGTTATGAAATAAGAATTACATTATAAATGCATCAAGAACATTATTCAGAGAACATTATTCAGTCAGACTCTAGATAAAAATGTGTTCTATTTATGGACACTTTTTAAGTCCTTTTGTTTCCTGTGTTTTCTCTTTGCACGGTCAGTAAATTTCTGTCAGTAAAAATACTTTTTAATGGTCATTAAGTGCTCAAACTTACAGTAGAAGTTTGAACATGATAAGTTTAAATTTTGTATCTTTTGTTTGTCTTTATTGTAGCCTAATATTAACAAGTCTTGTTTAGCTATTTGGACTATCTCTAGAGTTCCCACTTGTGATAGTTATCATTACTTTTAGAGTAAACTTATATCACTAAGAAGTGTTTTATACATCAAAGCTTTAGCTGCTGTGAAATTAAAACTCTCCTCCGCTTTCTTAGACTTAACAATTAACTATATAAATTATATTTCAGTAAAAAAAGATTTTACCCATTCCAAATTATTTATTATATTTCATTAAAAGTTTAGTCTCTGCTTCAAGCTTCTAACAAAAACCAGCTTACATATCCATTATAGCACTGCTCCAGTATAATTCAGCAGTAAAAAGCCTCCTTAGTAGTTGCACTAGAGTTGCGTGAGTTGATTATGCATTTTGATTCCATCTTGCATTTTTATACACCATCTTTTCATGTTCCACTCCCATTCTCATTTCCGAAAAGAGCTAAAAAAGAGAGAATGCCAAAACTCATTTTAATAAAATAACCATATTAGTATTCCTGAGGGTTGGTGTAAGCTTTGCCCTGCAGCGATCATAACTCATAAAGCCATTTTCAGGAGGCCACTTAGTCCACAGCTCCTCCTGTGACTCTGTGCTTCTGAAAAAGACCCTCTACTGTGCTCTGTATGACATTAAAGGCGTGAAGGTCTGTGAAATCAAGCCTTAATGCTCTGAAGATGTGCTTGCACTCAAGTTAAGTAGACCAAAAATAAACTCATTTGTAACTAATTTTTAAAGAACGTTATTTTTTATGGTGTATTGGTTACAGTGCAATTAAACATTGAAGTTTACTACAGTATATACAGTTAGGTCCATAAATATTTGGACATAGACACAATTCTAACATTTTTGGCTCTATACACCAACACAATCTATTTGAAATGAAACAAGATGTGCTTTAACTGCAGACTTTCAGCTTTAAATTTGAGGGTATTTACATCCAAATCAGGTGAACGCTGTAGGAATTACAACAGTTTGCATATGTGCCTCCCACTTGTTAAGGTTCCAAAAGTAATTGGACAGAATAATAATCATAAATCAAACTTTCCTTTTTAATACTTAGTTGCTAATCCTTTGTAGTCAATTACAGCCTGAAGTCTGGAATGCATAGACATCACTAGACACTGGATTTCATTCCTGGTGGTCCTCTGGCAGGCCTATACAGCAACTGTCTTCAGTTCCTGCTTGTTTTTGATGCATTTTCCCTTCAGCTTTGTCTTCAGCAAGTGAAATGCAAGCTCAATTGGATTCAGGTCAGGTGATTGACTTGGCCATTGCATAACATTCTACTTATTTCCCTTCAAAGACTCTTTGGTTCCTTTTGCACTATGCTTTGGGTCATTCTCCATCTGCACTGTGAAGCACTGCCCAATGAGTTCTGAAGTATTTGGCTTAATATGAGCAAAAAATATTGCCTGAAACACTTCAGAATTCATCTTGCTGCTTTTGTCACCAGTCACTTCATCAATAAATACAGTACAAGAGAACCAGTTCCATTGACAGCCATACATGGCCACGCCATGTCACTACTACAGTACCACCATGCTTCCCTACTTAAGATCTTGAGCAGTACCTTTCCTTCTCCATGCTCTTTTATTCCCATCACTTACAAGTTGATCTTGATCTCATCTGTCCATAGAATGTTGTTCCAGCACTGTGAAGGTTTTTTTTAGAACTCTAATATGGCCTTCTTGTTTTTGAAGCTCACCAATGGTTTACATTTTGTGGTGAACCCTCTGTGTTCACTCTGGTGTAGTCCTCTCTTGATTGTTGACATACACCTACTGTACCTCTTGATGAGTGTTCTTAAACTGACCAACTGTTGTGAAGGGTGTTTTCTTCACCAGGGAAAAAATTATTTGGTCGTCCACCACAGTTGTTTTCTGTGGTCTTCCAGGTCTTTTGGTGTTGCTGAGCTCACTGGTGCATTCTTTCTTTTTAAGAATGTTCCAAACAGTTGTTTTGTCCATGCCTGATGTTTTTGCTATCTCTCTGATGGGTTTGTCTTGTTTTTTCAGCCTAATGATGACTTTCTTGACTGATAGTGACAGCTCTTTGGATCTCATCTTGAGAGTTGACAGTAACAAATTCCAAATGCAAATAGCACACTTGAAATTAACTCTGGACCTTTTATCTGCTCATTGTAATTGGGATCATTAGGGAATAACGCACACCTGGCCATAGATTGTCCAAATTGTCAAACTACTTTTGGACCCTTAACAAGTGGGAGGCACATACGCAAACTGTTGCAATTATTACAGCGTTCATCTGATTTAGAAGTAAATACCCTCAAATTAAAGCTGACAGTCTGCAGATAAAGCACATCTTGTTTCTTTCATTTCAAATCGATTGTGTTGGTGTATAGAGCCAAAAATGTTAGAATTAGGTCGATGTGCAAATATTTATGGACCTAACTGTATTTGTACATGTATATGTTTAGGGTTAAGATGAGAATTAGGCTTAGTTACTGTAGTTATATATAATTATGCAGAATGTGTTGTTATTATTATTATAGTAAGCCAAGTGTACGAAGGCAGAGAGAATGAAACGTGCTGCAATTTAAGAACACTGGCAATTTAAGAACACTGGCAATTACAAAAACACCAGCAAATTAAGAAAAAATCTTCATCCGTTTGACAGCACACGTGCTGTAAATCCTCACAACGCAAACACATTTTTAAAAAAGGGGCTGCATTTTCACACAATGCAAACAAATTAATAAAATGTGCTGCATTTTCTCACAACGAAAACAATTAGTTTGCGTTGTGAGAAAATGCAGCATGTTTTATTAATTTGTTTGCATTGTGTGAAAATGCAGCTTGTTTTATTAATTTGTTTGCGCTGTGTGAAAATGCAGCTTGCTTTATAAATTTGTTTGCATTGTGAGAAAATGCAGATGGTTTTATTATTTGTTTGCGTTATGAGAAAATGCAGCTGGTTTTATTATTTGTTTGCGCTGTGAGAAAATGCAGCGTGTTTTATTAATTTGTTTGCATTGTGTGAAAATGCAGCGCATTTTTTATGTGTATGCGTTGTGAGGATTTGCAGCACGTGTGCTGTCAAACAGATAAAGATATTTCTTAATTTCCTGGCGTTTTTTGTAATTGCATGTTTTTCTTAAATTGCAGCATGTTAAGCTCACTCAGGCACTGTATACAAGTCAGCCGACAGAACATGAAAGGATAAAGTAGTGGAAGGATAATATAAAGTAGCAAGGATCAAAGAAAGAGTTACAGGTAAATATGCTGATAAATAACTTTTATCATATACACACCTTGGCAAAAAAATAGTAAAATGAATTTTACTTTCATATGTTTTTTCACAATTGCAGTACACCCCTTACAAATCTCTCTTTTAAATGGATACTTTCTATAGGATGTTATACAATACCAAACGTATTTCTATACATTACATTAGCCAGTATTAAAGCTAAAACAAGAACTAATTTAACAAATTGACTTAAGATAAAAAATTAAAAAAAAACATGTACAACTCCCAATGAATAGGTTAGGTAAAAATATTATATGACATTTTAATAGAGGAAAAATCAAAATATATTTTCATAAAAATATAAAAGTCATAAAAATATATTTTGTGTAATATAATAACTTTTTGCCAACCAATTTCATTTTTTTATTTGTATTATATTATTTTTATTATGTTAGTAACTTTATTTTAATAAAGTAAAAAAGGCTAATTTGTATTATCTTTCTATTCGTAAATATGTTAGTGGACAGCATTGCTATTTTAATTGATATAACTGTTTAACAACAACAACAACAAAAAACATTTTTTTTTTAATGCACCAAATGTATTGATAAATATATGCAATATGCATCTAAGCAAAGTTTTTGCTGTGCACTGTATAAAGTAGTCAACATTTGAAGTGGATCAAAAGAGGTTTTCAAAATTGTGCTGAGACAAGAAGAATGAGGCTTGGTATACTTTTACAAAACTTAAAACTTAAAAAAATAGTTTTAGGACAACTTTGATGAAAGGTTTTGGTCCACTTTATATGATGACTGCTGTACACACACAAACAGAGACACAGTATAACCTGGTTCTGAAATATTTATTTGCTAACAGGATTTACATATACATTAGGGCATTAGCTGTTTATTTATTATTAAAAGTGCATCCTCAGCATTGAAGTAATGCCACAGTATGATGATAAACAATTTAATATAGGCACATTTACAACCTGGACCCATGTACTACTCCTAAAATTGTTCCACCACACACACACACACACAAAAAACACTAGATAGTTGAAACCTCTAGATCAGCTTTAGCTTTGTTACAACATGTTTCCCCTCTCCTTTTCCTGACAGAGAGAGATTTTAGAGAAACTCTAACAGTAAGAGCCTTATCTCAAGGCGCCATGCATAAAAACGAACCATCTCTCACCATGCAAGAGCACTACATCATGAAAAAAGCTGCTCGGTAGTTCGAACACGACCACAGCCTGGGGTTCGAGCCAGCTGGCTACAACAGGCAGCATTAGGAATGTGCGGTTTAGTTATTCAGCGCCTAACGCTAATGATTAAAGAGACCTAGGCAATGGACAGGACCTACACAGTGTGTGAGCGCTAAAGTGAGAGAGAAACGAAGGGGGTTGAGGGAAAGAAGGGGAAAAAAGTGAGTTAGAATATAAGAAAAAAATAAAGCGCTCGATAGAAACTTCCTCCTTAGGATTGTCTGGTACAAGCTGTATCGCTGTAGATATGCTTTTGAAGTCTCGTCTTTTCTCTGCTCCGAGATCTGCAAGCCCGAGCTGTGCAAGCGCTGCTGCGAACAAGGCTTTCTTAGGCCAACGTCTCACTGATACATATTCATACCTGTGAGCTCCCCTCATGAGAGAACGAGCTTTTGAACCCGCATTTCACTGATCTGCTCTCAAGTCTCAGACAACCTGAAACTACGACATGCTACAAAACTTCTAGGGAAAATGAGAAAGTCTAGGGGGGAAAAAATGGCTGACTATCTTCATATCTCAACCGAAATGAAGATGCAAGGAAGGCAGAGGATCTGTAATCCCACTGGCAGATGATCATAGTGGGTCGAAAGGTGTAAGGAGATGTTCTCACTAATCAAATTGAATGAGCACTTCTGACTGTGAGGCTCTGACAGCCTCTCACTCACAGATACCACTCATCTGTGTCCGCAATGGAATATGATTGAGGAGAGTCTGTGATCAGGGAGAAATAAGGAGCACTGAAAATGAATTACTGAAAGTTTGAATATTACCCTTAGTAAATTAGGTCTCAGCCTCTTGCGAGAAGTCACTTTCTTTTTAGTAGTACCAATTTTTCATGTTAAAATGTGCAATATAGTTCTGTAAGACATATTTTTGTAGGTCAAAACCCAAAGGACTTCCAATCCCATCATCCCAAAGTCTCTCTTTTCTTTGGTTAAATGTCTGAAATATTGTAGATAGAAAGATATATATATATTCCCATTTTATTCTACAAAATGAAATCAATGTAATACCCTTATACAGTATTTTGAAATGTCTTGAAAGGCATAGTTCAACCAAAACTGAAGATTCTGTGGTCATTTACTCTTCACTTCACTTCTTCTAAACCTGTTTGTCTTTTTTTTTCTTCTGTTGAACAGAAAAGAAGATATTTTGAAGAAAGCTGTAAAAGAGTAACCATTGACTTGCACAGTTTTAAATTTTTTTCTATGCATGTCAATGGTTAATGGTTTTTATCTTTCATTAAAATATAATATTTAGTGTTTGACAGAAAAAAGACACTTATTAAAGTTTGGAACCAATTGAGGGTGAGTAAATAGTGAGTACATTTTTATTTTTGGTTGAACTATCCCTGTAAAAATGCCAGTGTGCACTAAACAAATAGCATGAAATGTAATTTTTGGTCTGGACAAATTAAACTAATAGAAATAAAATATAAGTGTGAACACACCCTTAAATAGAGTCTGTAAAAGTGGTTTGATGCTTACATTAGCTGTCACATTGAAGTCATTAATGCTCACCCTGAGGCTCAGTCTCAGCTTCAGCAAAATAGGAATTTAAAATGGCAAAACATGCAACCAAATGTAGGTAACACTTTACAATGCGGTTGTGTTAGTTAGTTAAAGTTGGTTAATGTGTTAGTTTACATAATGATGAACAATACATTTGTACTAAAGCATACTTAATCAGAATCAGAAAAAAACATTATTGCCAGGCACACCCAGGCTCATTCTGAAAATGTAGTCCCGTGGACGTTTCTGGAGACCGCGAAATACGTCCCAGGAGGTACGTATTTTTGCAGTTTTTGTTTTCGCGAATCCGCAAGAGGCCGCTGTGTGCGCTTTTTTGTATCTCAAATGTCTCTCGCAAGTGCCGTTTGCGCCCGCGCTGTTCTTGCGCAAACCCACCAGAGGCCGCTGTCGACTGACCGACCGACCGACCGACCGTCCGTCCGTCCGTCCGTCCGTCCGTCCGTCCGTCCGTCCGTCCGTCCGTCCGTCCGTCTGTCTGTCTGTCTGACTGAATGATTGACTGGGCGACCGGCCAATCGACTGACCCACCCTTCTCCTTCCCTAAAACCAACCAATTTTACCGATTGATCGGTAAAAAATCAGATTAAGCATCTGATTTACAAAAGCTGTCCAGAAAAAGAAAAGCCCTCATTTGATTTTTGCCTCGTTTTCGGATTTTCCGCATTTTCACCCTGCTGTTTACCTGATTTCTGGATCCGTTCTTCCCCAGACTCGAACCTGATCGTCGTCGTCATGGTCAACTCCGCCGACATACACGACGAGCTAACTGGACAAACTGGTTGTGGCTGGAAAGGCCTCCACACGGAGGTAAGCGGTCAGCCGGTAAGCGCCAAAAGGAATGGCGTAGCGTTTGCTTAAAAAAATAAATGCAGCCATACGTACCTCTGGCTACATAATTCCCGGTCTCCAGAAACGTCCACGGGACAACGTTTTCAGAATGAGCCTGTGCTGATTTCGTAAACATGACTTCATTCAGCATTACATAATCTTTTTTAATGTTAATTTACTCATATTCTAATGCAATTCTTTACATTAACAGCTTAATTAGTTAATGTTTACTAGCACATACATGTTTGATAATGAATTAGAAAATGAACAATATACTTATTCAGCAACACTAAATATTTGCTTATGTAAACCCACAATTATAGTAATGTGTTATTTAGTAGCATAAACAAATAGGCCTAATGAGCAATGGCTTAGGTTCACAATCTTCAACTTGCATGTATGCCACAACACTGGGCATCGGGTGGTTAGTGGTTAGTCATGTGAATAAATAGTCTAAAAATGGCATTAGTTAATGTTTAAATAGTGAAGTTTTTCTAGTTTTCATTGTTACTGCAACATCATTTTGTAGTTACAGCTTAGTTTTTCTAGTTACCACAACTTAATTTTTCTAGTTATCATAATGAATTTTTCTAATTGCCGCAACTGAATTTTTCTAGTTATCATAAATATTGTTTTAGTTACTGCAACTACATTTTTCTATTTACATCAACTTAATTTTTCTATTTACCAAAACCTAATTTTTCCAGTCACTTAATATTTCCAGTTTCTATTTTCCAGTTACCGCAAACCAAAGTCCACATGAATGAATGCAAAATTACACACACATTCTTCTTGTGCCAGCAAAAACTTTTTAAAATAACATTAAATTATTGCAATAATATATTTATAATCATAAAGAAATAAATGAAAAAAAGAGTAAAATATGTTGAAAAAATGGTGCTTTTGGTGATTAGCAGCCTAAATGGCATGTTTGTCAATTAAATTATTTTTAATTTAGAGTCAGAGTCAGTGAGACATATGTCCGAAACTGTTTTGTACAATGCATTTTTATCCAATGCCTTATTTTTTTGTAATGGTGGTTTGTCTGATGTCATTTTATCTGAGGCCATTTCACCCGATACATCCTTTTTTAGACACTTTTTTGAAGATCTAAAGGCTTTTAGTCTGAAGCACAATGCTCTTTTCTCCAATGGCTGAAGCCTTTTAGTCAAATGGCAAAAGTCTGAGGAAATCCTAAAATGCACACCATATGGCTACTCCTCAAATTATATGGTATTGCCATGTTTAAAGGGATAGTTTTAGCTGGTCTCACCTGGTTTTAAATAGAATATTAGAGTAGGTTTACACAATAACAACAAACTGTAAACTGAAATGTTTTTTTCCTGTGTATTTTTGAAATGTATGGACATAATATTTACAAAGTTATCCCCATTTTCACAGAACAGCAATAATGTCTAAAAAAATCCTGTATTCTGTATTCCAATCCAACAGTTGGTGATGCCACTTTGTAAACAAAAACAGTATATGTCTGAACATATATGGTTTTGTAGTTTGCTATAGTTGATTTGGTTTTCAGTTTTTAGTTTCAAAGCCTCCCTCAATTCAATCAAGGTGATCTTCAATGCATAAAAACTAAAACTAGACTTACAAACGTAAAAGGCTAGCAAATTAATATTTTATATAATACAATTTTAACTAATTTTACAGGAAGATAAAGAATTAAAAATATGAAAAATATTGAAATATTACACCAATTCCATGCGTGTTCAATAAAAAAGATCAGGAGCGGGTTTTCTTCGATGTCAAAAATATTAGTAATTTATTAGGTACAAATGAATAATTCGATGAACAGAATTCTGGTTATCCCCAATGCAATGCAAGAATTATATTCAGGAAGTGCCCAACATTTCTACATTTCCTGACTCAAGAATTTATACACAGTTGATATTAACAGGTGGAGTTTAATGGAATTTGTCACTTGTCAATCATTCTGCAGTCCTCCGGTGGCTGCACCCAAACATACTTCCTCTTTTTCTACAAATTCTCTGTGCACAAAAGCTGGCATTACTCTCAGATAAGGCATGCTCTGTAACATTCTGTCTTCACAACTTTAACTTTCCTGTACAATGAGATGTGCTTAAAGTTATTTTCAGATATTGATGTCACTCTATCCTTCCAGTAAGCTGCGTCTACTTCTGCAAAATCCTAATTAGTTTTCAAGCATGTCACAGAGAAGAAGTTTGGTTAATATATCACCTTAAGCAATCCAAATGTTTAATGAAAAGAAAAAATGACAACAGTAATACTGTATAATAATAAAAAAAAAATCCTTTTTCCAACAATATATCTGCTTAAGCTAATTTTGTTTGTTTCAGGGAGAACACTCGCGGGTGTATGGATGAATTCAAAGCTAAGAGCAATGGCTTAAAACCCACGATTTATTTTCAAATTTTCTAACCACTTGAAAATGACATCTGCATTTGCTACTTGAAAATTTTCCCAACAGCTTTTCATCACATCATCTTAAAGCAGGGGTGCCCAAACTCGGTTCTAGATGGCCGGTGTCCTGCAAAATGTTTAGCTCTAACCTCAATTAGACAAACCTGAACCAGCTTATCAAGCTCTTTCTAGGTATGGTAGAATCTTCATGGCAGGTGTGTTGAGGGAAGTTGGAGCTAAACTATGCAGGACACCGGTTAGATCACCCAAAATAGAAAACAAAAATCAGGTCATTCAGGAATTTTTGGGTTAGTTCACCAAAATAGAAAAATTCTGTTATTAATCACTCACCCTCATAATGTTCCACACCCCTGAGACGTTTATTCATCTTTTGAATTAAGATATTAAATTCATTTTCTTTTCAGCTTAGTCCCCTTATTAATCTAGGGGCCCACAGCGGAATGAACCGCCAACTTATTCAGCATATGTTTTACGCAGCGGATGCCCTTCCAGCTGCAATCCATCACTGGGAAACATCCACACACACTCATTCACACACTCACATACACTACGGACAATTTAGCCTACCCAATTCACCTATAGCGCATGTCTTTGGACTTGTGGGGGAAACCTGAGGACCCAGAGGAAACCCACGCAAACACAGAGAGAACATGCAAACTCCACACAGAAATGCAATCCGACCCAGCCAAAGCTTGAACCAGCGACCTTCTTGCTGTGAAGTGATCGTGCTACCGACTGCGCCACCGTGATACCCAAAATAAGATATTTTACATGAAATTCAAGACATCTTTGATCCGCCATAGACAGCAACAGTCACAAGATATTCAGAAGTCCAGAAAAGGAAAAAAAAAATTGTCAAAACCTTTATTCAACTATGTCTTTCACTTCAGGGTCAGGGTACATTTACTATGGGCAATATGCTTGCATGTTGCGCTGCTGATTCTAATGGCAAATGTATTGTCTGTAGTAAATGCGCACCCTGACCCTGATGTGGAAGAAAAGACATTGGCAAACAAAGTTATGTTTGGTGCAAAAATGATTTACTTGAAGCTTTGTATGATTACAGTTCCACAGAAGTCACATGAAATGTTTTGACAAAGTTTTTGGTTGAATGTCTTTGAATGTCTCAGGACCATTGCTGTCTATGGATGGTCAGAGAGCACTCATATTTATTTTAAAATATCTTCATTTGTGTTTCAAGGATGAATGAAGATCTCGTGGAACTGGAATGGTGAACATGGAACGTGAGTGAGTTATTAAAAAATGAATTGTTTTATTTTTGGGTGAACTAACCCTTTAACTGGCTTCTGGCTGCTGCCACTGCTGTTGAATATTACTGGCATTAAAAGGGTCTCTGATTGGTGGATTAGTTTGAACCTCCAATCAGAGCTATTCACTTAGTTATGTATGAAAAGTGGGCTGAGAGCAAGTGTCGGTCTGTGTGTGCGCATCCGCCTCTGATTAGAGTCTGATGGAGACCCCGGGGAGCTAATCAAAATGAAAAGAAGCTGAATGAGGGAGAGTGTGGGAGAGAGAGAATGCTGTAATCAGAGTTTTTATTTGGGTTGATGGTGTGTGTAAATCATGCCCTGGCCTGGCTTTCAGAGCATCAGTGGAAGTCCCTGTGATCAGAGCTGTGAATGAATGCCTTAAGTGGGTATTTTGGCCGACGGGGGGTCCTGCGTCGCACCGGTTATGGAACATTAGGCACAGCGCCTGA
Organism: Danio kyathit; assembly: GCA_903798195.1. Lineage (NCBI taxonomy): Eukaryota > Metazoa > Chordata > Actinopteri > Cypriniformes > Danionidae > Danio > Danio kyathit. The sequence goes on from LR812534.1 coordinate 36,700,829, forward strand.
ACAAACAACGCCCGCGGTCTGCTGAGGTTTGTGCTCTCCTGTTTTCATGGGCACCTGCTTCAGAACAAACACAGCCCAAAGTCCTGGCTCTTGAAGATTCACACAAAACAAAACAAAAGATTTGCTTTCTGCTTTTCCAGGATTAAAGAACTACTTTTTTTTTTTTTATTTTGTTTTATTGTACTTTTGGAGACCTATGGGTAAGAATATGTTATAATAGAATTTAATCCCTTTTTTTTTTAAACAAAGTAGCATGTAATCGTCAACTTCCAAATTAATGGATCAACCATATGCATGAATTTGTACAGTGTACAAATGCTTTAAATGAATGTAATGAAAGAAATACATTAAAGGGATAGAAACATTTGCGCCCCAGAGTGTTGTGAAATAAATAGTGTTCAGATTCATGCATAAATCAATCATTTTGTATTATTTTTGTATACTGTATGGATTTTTTTTGACTCTCAAAATGTCAGTGGCCATTGACTTGCATTTTAAAAACCTGTAAGGAAGTCTAAGTATCTCCATAATATTAAACCCTGAGAACTGTTATGGAATTCCACGAGGCGAGACCACGAGAATTGTCAGGCACTAAAACAAAAAATAAACTTTCTAATCTGAGAAGATCAGCTAGGGGTGCGTTTCCCAAACAACGACGTAACTGACGGCTGAACTATTATAGTACGATGCATCGTTTGAGCAACATTAGTTATAACGTAAAACGCCCATAATGATGCTCTAAATGGGGTGGAGTAACATCTTCTTTAGAGAAAAACCCCATCATTTCTTCATGCAAATTATATTGTTTTACACGCACACGCATTTAAAATAAAATCCAATATTAGTTTTGGTAAAAGCATGCACTTTATTTCCATATTAATTGAAATATATGTAAATGGCACATATACTGTAGTGCCTATGTTTCCTTTACAAATATTATTGAGAATACTCCATATTCTATAAAAACATAAAATTATTATTATTATTATTAAGTAGGATATTGTTTATTTTATTTTTTTGAAAAGTCTACGTTTACACTTTGACATGCAAACCACTGCAGAAATGTTCTAACCAACAGGCCCATACAGTACATATACTGTACTTAATAAATAACCTACTATAAATTAAAAGCATTAACGTATGCTATGTTTTTTGTTTTCACAAGCTTTGGAGACATAACATAAATTACGCTTTTAAATAATAGGTCACCTATAACTTTCGCCATGAGCCATGACTGTGTTCCAAATGGCACCAATGTTTTCAAAGTGCACTACGAAGGGAGTGCAATTGTAAACATGAAGATTGCTAAAACTGAACTGTAAAAATACTTTAAAAAGCAAATTACACCTAAGAGTGATGACTTTAATGCTTTAAAAAAAATCATTCCGTTTAAATGTTAGAATGTTCTAAACAAATAGGGCATAGGGGGGATAACTGGGAATAGGACACAGCCAGGAACTATGTTTCTAACTACAGAGAAACTAAATCAAACTTTTTTTTATGAATGAGCAAGCATAGGGCGGCCTAATATTACTTAAAGTAAATTGTTATATCCTCTATCTAAGGTCCAGAACTGGCGAGGCTGTGTCCGTGAGCAGATGTAACTGGCCAGCATACTGACTCTAAGCGACTTCGGGTAAATGATGAACCATTAACTGAAAATAAGGATTTATTAGGTTAATCAATATAAATTAGACCAGATCACAACCTATTAGGTGATCAGCTTGAATTAGATGAATCTAAATTTAAATGATTATAAATTGGATGTTTCCCAGAGATGGGTTGCAGCTGGAAGGGCATCTGCTGCGTAAAACATATGCTGGATAAGTTGGTGGTTCATTCCGCTGTGGCGACCCCTAATTAATAAAGGGACTAAGCCGAAAAGAAAATGAATGCATGAATGAAATTGGAATCAGATTAAATTCGGAGCTGGAAACAAATTAAAATAAATTTTAACAAATAAAATATTTCTTTTCACATGTGCTAAAAAAGGCTAACATTCATCCATGCTGTTAGTTTCGACATTGGACTAATAGATGTACCTGTACAAACCTGTTAGCCAGCACTCACATTTAGGGATTTAAACCTACCTAACTTTAAATAGTAACAGTTCTTGTCCCCGGTAAGCTACAAACAAAAACTAGGCATCATTGGAAGCTTGAGCTTTACTATGGTGCTCAACCTTGTTCCTGGAGATCTATCTTCCTGCAGAGCTCACCTGCAACCTTGATCAAACACACCTGTCTTTAATTACCAAGTGCTCCTTCAGATCCTATTTAGTTGGTTTAGTTGCGTTTGATGAGGGTTGTAGCTAAACTCTGCAGGAAGGTAGATCTCCAGGAACAAGGTTGAGCACCCCTGGTCTATACTATGGAAATTTTCATGCTCAAAAATATAAAAAGTTATACATTATGAAATAATGGGAAAAAATTGTATTGTGTTCAATATATGTTTTTCCATATACAAACACAGAAAAACATTAATGTAATGACCTAGAAAAATATGCCTTGAAAGCTGTGTTTCATGAGTTTATATTTCAAATTTAATGAAGATAGCATGCAAAATAAGATTTCTGTAAAAAGTCTTCTGAGACTATATCTGTGTCCTTCTCTCCCTCACCATCAGAGGTATTTTTTTTTTTCAAAAATGACCTTCTCAAACTAAAACAGTAGCTGAATCATTTTGTAACGCCACACCAGCAGTGAGAGCCTTCGCTCGACTACTGACTCAGCTCCGCTCCCTCTCCACTCACTTCCTGTTTGGGCTGTATATCAGCTAGAACTCGGGGCATGCTTTCTTGCGAAGTATTGCCAGTTTAGCTGCCTTACCAAGCGTTGTTTCAAGTGACTTTCATGATTGCTATCCCGTGTATGACCCTACTTGCTCTGATCACGTACGTTCTTTGTCTTTGCCCTTTTCATCTGCTTTGGACTGATTGTTGTTGCCTTGAACTTCTGCCTGCCTTATCACTACGTCTTTTGGATTTGCCCCTTTGTTTGTTGAATGATCCGGACTGCTCACCTGTTGCCAACTATTTGCCTGTCTACTCGTTGATGTCTTTGTATAATAAATAAACTTCCGCATATGGATTCTAACAAAACCTCAGTCTCCTCGTTACAAATTTAGTCTACATTCACAGTTCATGTATCTTTGGAAAGAAGACACTTTGGGCTTCATTATCCATCATCTACAGTTTATAATGCTTAAAATTAAAAAGTTATACAGTAGATGCTTAAGTAATGTAAAAAAAATGCACAGCACTAAACATTTTTAACATTTCATAAACAGATATAGAGCAATACAGAAAAGTAATAGGTCAAAAGCCACTCATCTCCTGAGTATATGTTTTGAATTTGATGGCAATATCATGCAAAATGAAATTTCTGGAATTATTTTTCATTGAGTTAACATTCATTTTTGAACATGCACAAAATTCTCATTATTTTTGCATCCAACACTACAACATTTTTGTGGACTGAAATTTGCTGAATTTTACCAGTATTCCACCAAAACTAAATCGTAAATATGAGGGGTTTTGTTTGTTTTTTATTAAAAAAATACAACTTTTTTAAAATAAAAAAATGTTCAGGCGGCATTTTCAGTTAAAGGGTTAGTTCACACATACTTTAAAGTGTAACTTTTATTATTAATTATTCACCCTCATGTCATTCCAATCCCCTGAGACATTAATTCATCGATATACAAAAATGAAGATATTTTAAGTGAAATCTGAGAGCTCCCTCATCAAAGAACGCTTTCAAAATAGACCTCATGCCTTCAGTGGTTCATTATCAAGCTGCACGAATACTTTTGTGCAAACACAAAACAAAAATAATGACTTCATACAAAAGTTTCTTCTCCTCAGTGTCAGTAGGGTGCATGTTCATAAACACTGTGCATGTCGTCTCCTGCTGACATACAGTATTACCTTGGATGCACCTGTGATTTGTTTCAAACAGAGGAAATTATGCAAAGGCATCTGGGGTATATATCAGTGAACAGCGCTCATGAATGCGTGCCCTATACTGTCACTGAGAAGAAGAAACTGTTGAATAAACTTATTTTTGTTTTGTGTGTGCACAAAGTATTCTTATAGCTTGATAATTTTCAGACTAAACCAACACAAGCTATGTTTCCATCAAAAGATGCAAATTAAATGTATGCGCATAACTGGAATATCGCATATAAGACATGTGAATAAAGTAGCGATTCCATCCAAGTAGTCAAAGAGAACAAAATCGTCACTTCCTGATTAACTGGCGCCAAATATTCAAAACTAAAAATGGAATTTTCTGCGGTAGGAGAAGCTGTATGAATCTTTTCTTCATTTAATAAATGACTTGCGCCTCAGAACACGCAATGAACGCGTGGTGGCATTTGAAGGTGTGTAACGCGGAGCACATGGCGCTCTTGACAGTTCTGAAGGTAATTCATAATATACTAACACTAACACTGAAATGGTTAAGGTGTTTTAGAATGACCAAAACAACATTTCAGATGTTTCACAATGTGCTCAGCCTCTCTCATAACATGACGTTTTTTAATGCGTATACTGGGATTTGTTGGGTAAAAAGTGTTTCTATCGTAGTTTATGTGCATCTTTTCTTATCGAATAAAAAGTTGATCCTACTCAGTTATGCGCATAAATTTCTTGGCATTTCCATCAACCATTTTTTATGCGCATATTTAAAATGCGCATAAAAATAGGTGAATGGAAACATAGCTAAAGACATATGGTCCGTTTGGATGATTTTTATTTTCGGCATATTTTTCTAGACTATTTTGTCTATAGACAATGGATGAAGGGCATCCGCTCTTATATTTTAATCTAAAATATCTTAATTTGTGTTCTGAAGATGAATGAAAGTCTTGGGGGATTGAAACAGCATTAGTATTAGTATTAGCATTAAGTAATTCCTTACATAGTTTAAATTTTGGGTGAACTAACCCTTTAATATCTTCCAAATACACACATTTTTTCCCACAATAAGCTATATATTTCTTTTCAATAAGAGCCTACAGGCAGATCAGTGGTTAGAAGCTCTGTAAAGCTTTGCAAATCTACATTTGCCCTGACAAACGAAACAGGGAATCAATTCTGAGAATAACATGTTTGACAGTACTTAGTTAAAAGCGAAAGAAAAAGTGATCAAAGTTTTCCACCTCAAGCGTTTTTGAGAAATGAAAGCCTAATCAATATCCATAGTGCTGTGCTGTGTGTCGAGGGTTAGCGCTGGCTTTGTACCTCAGAGACCTACAGGACTGCGTTTGTGAGCTCTTTTGTGTGCTGCTGTTGCAGAGGTAATGGCTCAGCTTTACGTTATTGCTTGACAGAAATGTGCTGCTGTATCCAGAGAATTCAATTAGTTGGCCAAAGCTATTCCACAATCACTACACTGGCCTTTTCACCCTCTCTCTCATTAGATCTCGTGTTTCTTGTTGTCTGTCTTTCTGGGATGCTTTCATTTGCTTCTTAATTCGCTAACACACACACACACTAATGTTGCAATACGTTTTGCACCAGTCCCTCCTCCTGATATCCCTCTCTTGTCAGATTAGCTCCTTTTGTTTATGTGTCAATTCCCCTGTAAAGTTGTTGGGTTCGGATCCATTTGTGGCATTGCGAATTGTTTTCTTAACGCAGTTTAGATCTGACAAACAAAATCATGCTAATTCAACCATTTTTCAGAGCGAGCGAGAGTGATAAGGAAAAAGAGAGAAATGCCTTCAGTCTAAACCATTCTTTCCATTTGCAGCTCTTTCTGACAAAGTGCCACATACTCAACATTCAGTTCTGCATCATTAAACCTCTGAACCAATTTACTGCTGAAAGTGTCTAATCACAAGAATAGGCCTTTCACTGCTACATAAATCACCTGTCAGGAGGTACTTTCCATTTCTTATCAGTCCAACTTTCTTTTGCTTTTCTTGCTTATGTGATCAATCTCTCATAACCAACAATCTGGTCCTCAATTTCCCCCTGTGCACTGAATACTTTCATATTTGTTTGTTTTTATGTCTGTTTATTCTGTTATGCAGAGATTATACCAACGTTTTTTTACATATATAATTTTCACTTATTCACACCTTCACACTTATAAACCATGGCTCTTTTAGAAACTATTCACAGAAAAAAAATTTTTGGAGACCCAAAAGATGGTTATTCTATAGCATCATTGTGGAAACCTTCTTGTTTTATATGTTCTATTTAATGTAAGCATTACAAACGTGTTGGCAATACATTTGTGACATTTTCATGACAAAAAAGCAAGTTTGATTTGAATTGAATGTAGAAAGCAGAAAAAGAGGAAGACTTCTAAATGAAAATCGACTTGGTCGTCATAACAGTAACCCAGGGCCGTGCAGAGACCCTTACAGGGGCAGGTGCTCATGAAGGGGGGGGGGGGGGGGGTTGGGGGGGTAGTGGGAAAGAGCGTTGGGGGGCGGGTTTTGGGGGGGTTGGTGGAGATTGCGAAGTGAAGAGCGGGGGTGGGGGGTATATGGGAAGAGATCGCGAAGTGAAGGGGGGTAAGAGATCGCAAAGTGAACAGCGGGTGGGGGGGAGGATCGCGAAGTGAACAGCGAAAGGGGGTGGGGGGGGCACTTTCATTAGTTTAAAGGGCGCAATTTTTCTCAGAGAGAAAAAAGGGCATGTGCTCAAGCACCCAAATCCCCCCCGCGCTCTAAGTAAGCCGAACATCCCTTTTTAGCCATCCCTTTATTTGTCATTAGCCAGAAATAAGTCGGAGGAGTTCATCGAGATCTACCTGAGCTCAAACTCCTCTCTCGCCCTGCTAACGGGAGGGAGTTCAGGGCTCTCTCCCGGGACAGCATGCCAGACAAGTTTCATTATCAGTCAGCAGCTCAGTGTAAACTCTTGAACTGGTATTATACAGAGCACCCCATGTGGAGAACCATTGAATTTTTAAAAAGTTTTGTAACAGTAATCATGTAACAAAGCCTCGTTTACTGAAATCGCATGACCTTGCCCATTTGATATGTTCTGCGAAACCACTGATTCGAAACAAAACATTAGATTCATGAAGCAGTGCTTCGAAAACAGCCATCGCTAATTAAGAGCCAACAGTATTAATTTTGTTTTGCCTCTAAATGTTTTGTTTTGTTTCTTGGTTGATTGTTTTTTTCTGTTAGAAGTTGACTTGCAATTTATGCATCACAAATGACAAAATTTTTTTAATGTTCTACTGCTGAAAAAAATCACCTACATCTTGGATGGGTATAAGAGTGAGTAAATTAAAAAGGTTCTGTTGTTAGATGAACTATCTCTGCATGTTGGTATGTCATATTAAGAATAATTATGCTTCAAACAACATCAGATTTACTTTACTTTTCAGTGTATCTCTTTCCTTTTTCCCCACACATGTCTCTTTCACCCACATGTTTCCTGCCTAAACTTCATTCTCTCTCCTCTTTTCTCCTGGAGTCTTTCATCTTTTTAGAGTCTTTCTTCCTGCTCTTCTCTCTGCTTTACTTCACATCTATATCTACTTTCTCATTACAAGTTTTTGTTGTTGTTGTTGTTGTTGTTAAATTCAAAAACAAAGTTTTTGTTTGTTTCCTGTTTGTGAAATAGTTTATAAACTTTTTATCCACCGCAACTCAGTGCTGATAAGTTTGTCACACAGCAATGATGCACATGATCTAGATGTGAGAGTGGCTAAATGATATGTGAATGGAACACTACAGATTTTTTTTGCTAACATCTCAACATAATTTTGTATCCCGCTTGAGGGTAAGCACAGAAATCGGTGTCTCGGCATTGCGAACATTGACACCTTTTTCATGCTTTTTGTTTTTTGTTATTTTTTTGGTCACAACTATAATAACAACACAATCATTAATAATAATAATAATAAGAAGAAGAATAACAATTCTACATTTTATTTGTAATATTAATTTAAATAACACTTTAAATTAATGGTTCGTTAGTTAATGTTAGTTAATGTATTTACAAACATGAACAAACTATTAGTAATACATTTACTACTGTATTTGTTCCTCTTTATTAACGTTAGTTAATGTTAAGTTAAAGAGTTAGTTCATGTTAACTCATGGTGCATTAACTAATGTTAACAAGCACAACTTTAATAATGCATTAGTTAATGTTAAACTATGATTAATAAATGCTTTACAAGATTATTCATGTTTAGTTAATGTTAATAAATATATTAGCTAACATTAACTAACGGACAATTATTCTACAGTGTTACCTTCATTTAATTTACAATAATATAATTTATAATATCAATAATTGTGAACAGTAATAAAATATTTATGATGAAAATAATAGAATAAAATAATAATAATAATAATAATAATAATAATAACAATAATAATAATAATAATAATAATAATAATAATAATAATAATAATAATAATAATGGTAATAATAATAATAATAATAATGATATCAATAATAATAACAACAATCGGTTAATTTATTTCATTTGTAATGTGCAATAAATGACAATGTTGTTATCTGAAACAATGCTAAAAATGAAATACAATAACAATAGTAACAATTTTAATTTATAATAATACGAAGAATAACCAATAATAATTGTCTCCATCGGCAGTTAAATTTATTTTAGATATGCTAAAATCTAAAGTACAAAATGTATGTAAAAAAAATTACAATAAATAAACCGCTTGAACTGATTAAACATAAGAAAACTTATTCTGAAACATTTCCAAACCCTTATTTCAGTTTCCTCTAGATGAAAGTGCATTTTAAATGAGTTAGGTGTGTAATATTTAAAAAGGGCTATTAATTCTTTTCATGGCCAATTTTCCTCTTTCCTCTTTGCTCACAGTTGCTTCACATCTCCTTCATTTCTTTTCTTGCTCTCTTGTGTTTTTATTCCCTCTAAAAAAATGAGCTGAAAGGTAGAGGCGAGGAAACGCGGAACGAGTGGTGTGCAAACGAGGGAGAGAGAAGGGGCAAAGTGATGGAGGAGAAAAGGGGACAGGCGAACGAGTGAAGAAAGAAAGGAAGGAAAGATAAATCACATTGTCACAGAGTTTCCTGCTGTCTGCAGATGACTGATTAAGTCATTCTCTGAACCACAGCATTGGGGCCCTCAGCATGAGCACCATCTTTCCCCTGCATTCTTATTATCCTCTCCATAATTTACTGCTTATGCATGTATGCGTGTGTGAGTGTGCTTGCGTATGTGTGTGTGTTTTCCGCGCCACACCAATTGATTGCTTCGCCCCTTGCCAAGCAGAGGGAAATAAAAGATTATTTCTGAAATCATATTTGCACAGTTTACCTGCTCGCTGATCAGCTTTGGCACAGGAGGGCACTTCTGAAGCCTGGAGGCCTGAGAGAACACCTAAAAAAATCATTTCCAACATGCAAAGGTGAGGTTTTGAGGTTGAGCTTTGGCATTCTGCCCTTTCTGCGCTGGCCTGGTATTAAACTGAGTTGGCAATATAATTCAGGCGGCACTAAAAGCTCCACTCTCCTTAACACCTTTCAGTGGAGTCATTGGTCATCATCTGAGCTCCACTGGAGAGCAGACACCATTGGTTCTGTGACCAGCAAAGACTTTGGAACAAAGAGAAAAAAAAAGTCTCTACCGCTGAGAGATGATGCTTCAAATGTAGCGCTGGAGAATTAGATTACTGTAGTGTCAGGGCGCTACTGAAAGGAATACTTTCACTTTAATGAATTTATTTATGAGCTTTGAGTTTATTCTGTCAGTTACAGATTTACAGTTGTATCTTACAAGAAAGAAAATATGAAAACAACTCAAAAACAGGGTTGTATAGCCAGCCTAGTGAAAGAAAAAACTGGAAAAGTAAGAGGTTATTATTATTATTATTATTATTATTATTATTATTCCCATCATTTAAATAATGCATTTTGGTGACAATTTATTCAGTTCAGTTCATTTCATGTTTACTTCTATTGCGCTTCTACAATGTTGTGTCAAAGCAGCTTAACATAGAAGTTCTAGTAAATGTAAACTGTGTCAGTCCAGTTTTCAGAGTTGAATTCAGTTTAGTTTAGTTCAGTGTCGTTTATTTTCACTGCTGAAAGTCCAAACACAGAAGAGCAAATCCATTGATGAGCAGCTCCACAAGTCCCAAACCAAGCAAGCTATTTATGCATTAATTTCAGGCATGTATCTAGTCTAATAAAAGGGGTGGTTATTTTTTTCTGAAAAAATTGACTTTTTTTGCAGTTATTCACCTCATTTTCTAATCAATTGTGCATTTTAGTGACATTTTAAGAACTAATCTTTGCTGGATCAGCTTGTCGGATGGTGATCATAACCACACTTTTTTGATGCACAAAAAATGTTTCCTACAATTTTGTCAAAGTGATCATCAAACTATTTATTACACATTCATTCATCCATTCATTTTCTTTTCGGCTTAGTCCCTTTATTAACCCGGGGTTGCCACAGTGGAATGAACCACCAACTTATCCAGCGCACATTTTTACACAGCGGATGCCCTTCCAGCTGCAACCCATCTCTGGGAAACATCCATACACACTCATTCACACTCATACATTATGGACAATTTAGCCAACCCAGTTCATCTGTCCCGCATGTCTTTGGACTGTGGGGGAAACCGGAGCACCCGGAGGAAACCCACGCGAATGCAGGGAGAACATGCAAACTTCACACAGAAATGACAACTGACCCAGTCAAGGCTCGAACCAGCGACCTTCTTGCTGTGAGGCGACAGCACTACCTACTGCACCACTGGGTCGCCTTTATTACACATTAGGATTTAAAATGTAAGTTAATATCAGTTTTATAAATATTCTTATGAGATTAGAATTGAAAACAAATTAATTTAAAAATATGGAAAAATGCTTGTCTTTAAATACAAATTTATTATCATCCATCATTTAAAAAATAGGAATCTGCTAAAACTTGTTTAAAAAAAAAAAACTGTAGCCTGTAGGCAAATAAAAACTTGTCTTAAAGCCTTCTTCTATCTATAATTTCCACAATTTATAATGGCATAGCAGTCAAAAATGGGATAAATGAGCTTATATAGGAATCAAATTCTGGACTGTCAGTGGGGGGTGGGTTTTTCAAACCACCCGAACCCCCCTGGCTATGGCCTGAATTTGTGCTGCATTTGCTTGTCTATTGGTATAATGTGCATGTTTTTTAATGCATCAAGAATATTTACTACAATTTTGTGAAAATGGCTTACCCAATTTACCTTTTTTCAAACAACTTATGTATTTAATAAGTACCTTTTATATTAGTTTTATAAATACTGTTATGAGAATATTGTTTTAAATGTAAATTTGAACAAAGAAATGTGAAATGTTTAAGGAAAATACAGGTACATTGCTTAATTAGACCATGTCACAAGAGAATACAAATATTTTCATATTAAACTTCATTAAAAAAAAAAATGTTTTGTCAATTATTATGCAAATAACAAAATGAAAGGCACATTATGGTTAGCCATCTAAATAATAAAAAATAAAATATAGGTATAATTTTAATAATACCAAAGTGTTTCACAATTTTTGTTTCTTCTGTAAAAAAAAAAAGGAAACTCGAAAATTCATGAATAACAACAATGGCCTAATTACTTTAGCATTATAATAAACCTATAGATTTAATATAGGTCGCTTTTAGTCTTATATTTACGTTTAGTCATTTAGCAGATGCATTTGTCCTTGCTTTGTGTCTTGACACATTTTATTGGACGTTTTGAGCTCAAGATAAGCTCCAAGAACATATTAAAAGTTACCTGTAAAATGTTTTTCTCTATTTGACAACATTAGCAGTAAAAGATGACTTCTCTTACTAAAAACTCCTCATGTAGATTGCATGTTTTCCTTCGCAACTGGATGTTGGAGTCATGAACTGTTGTCATTGCATAAAATCGATTTTCTTAAGTCAGAAACACAAACTGCAATAGCAATACAATGAGTGCTGTTTTATAGTATGAAGTCGGAGTAACAGATGGCGAATTCTGCTTGGTCTTAAAGCCTTTATCAAATAGCTATTTTCACAATATGTGATGCCAGTCAAAAAATAGACAAGATATACATGATAACATTTTGACAAATTCTGGCCGAGGTATGGGTCGATTGCTTAATTCATTCAAATCCTCCTTGGCTATGAGCCTGTAAAAGTTGCCAGGAGGTATGATAAATAGGATAGGATAGGATACACATTTCAGAACTTTAAAACCAGCTTTTATTGTAAGAAAAAAGCCAAAATGGCTCCGTTTGTGTTTTGTCTTAGTAATAGACTTTGCCCCCCACTGATTTGTGCATGTAACATGGGAGAGAAATAAACATAGGATTATTCGAGCCACAAAAAGCTAGAGATTCCTCTGAGGATTGCAAGATGTTGTGCTTGCCATGTGGTGAAAAAAAAAATAGCATTTGCATCACATTCTTTGTGATCCTAGCATCATGTCTACACCAACGGTTGTTGCATCATGTTGCAAATCCATTTCTTCTTCATGTCAGAAATAGCATGAGCGATGTCAGACTAGAAGCTTCTCGGGGGCCATTTGGATCCAAAAACCTGACCAAAGGCCTGATTAGCTTTAGATTCAAAGTTTTGACTCAGACACAGGTTGGCTTCAGTACCAGAGACACTTGGGTTTTGAGTAAACCCAAAAAGACCCTTAAAGGTATAGGATGTGCTGTGGTCATCGTTGAGAGCTCATAAGTGAAACAAAAGTTTGTATCTACACAAACAGAAATTCGTGTCATAGATATAATATCAATTAGGGAAAAAAGCCACTCACTTTATTCTGCTGAATGGCTTTTATTTTTTTTGTGTGTGCAAAAGCACTTTGCCAGAGAAGAGGTAAAAAGGATTGCAAACATCACAAGTGAACTCATGATTTATTAGGCTTTCAATTTTTTTATTGAGCTATAACATTTATCTTTCCAATCCACTGGTCACAATTCAAAACCAAACTCAGAAATAACTTCTACCCACCAGGAAGCAAATAATATAAAGCAATAATAAATAAGTAAATGAAAACATGAAAGTAATGGAGCTGTGGCCAAATCAGTCAGCAGGACACCAGGTTCTTTCATTACTGACTGTGGGGCTGCAGACTGTGCGCATTAACATTAGGAAAAACGGCTTGAGAAAACATCAGTAAGTTTATTTGCTTTGTTTTACAACAGATTCATTTTTAAAATATAGCTGCAAGCAGCAGTTATCGGGGCCAAGCTGCCCTGCAGCCTCATTATAAACAAGCATGGCAACAAGCTACAGAGCAACTGGAAAATTCTATAACTTTTTGGCAGCATTGTCTGAGCCAAATGTGGTGGAAATTGGGCTGATGATCTACGGAGAGTCAAAACAACAGATTTTCAAACTAATTCAAGATGGTGGACAGGAAGTCGTTTCAATTAGGGAATAAATTATATCAATGTTCTCTGCATGATACAAGAAATCTGCAAAGCCAGTCTCATGACAATAAAATAAAATAGAATAGAAAACTATTCAAAAGTCAATTGATAAAATTTGTATGATTTCTATTGATAGAATTTAATTGTTAAAAATTAAAAATTAAAATAATTAAAAATTGTATTTTTTACCTAGAAAATGGTGCAAACTGTAGTTTGGTCAATGTCAGGTCTTGATTCATTCATTCATTTATTCATTTTCTTTTCGGCTTAGTTCCTTTATTAATCAGGGGTCGCCACAGCAGAATGAACCGCCAACTTATCCAGCATACTGTATGTTTTACGCAGCAGATGCCCTTCCAGCTGCAACCCATCACTGGGAAACATCCATACACTCTCATTCACACACATACAGTACACTACGGACAATTTTAGCTTACCCAATTCACCTGTACCGCATGTGTTTGGACTTGTGGGGGAAATCGGAGCACTCGGAGGAAACACATGCTAACACGGGGAGAACATGCAAACTCCACACAGAAATGCCAACTAACCCAGCTGAGGCTCGAACCAGCAACCTTCTTGCTGTGAGGCGACAGCACTACCTACTGAGCCACCGCGTCGCCTCAGGTCTTGATCACACACGTTAAGTTTGTTCAAATAGGTATTACGAAACATTTCATGATGGAAAATGAATGGTTTGAATCGGCTTGAGCCAAGGAATCCGAGGAAAAAATAATTTTGATAGCCCATTCAGTTCAAAAGTTATAACAATAAACATAAGTGAAACTTTGGAGTTTGAGTTAGAGAGTGCAAATTTGTTATGTTTAAAGATCAGACTGTCCTATATCAGTGTGCCAAAGTGTACGTAAATGCCGCAAATGGTTCATAGAGCTGCCATAGACTCCCAGAGAGGAATAATAATAATAATATATCCTTACATTTATATAGCGCTTTTTCTGGGCACTCAAATCGCTTTACACATTGGGGGGAATCTCCTCATCCACCATTAGTGTGCAGCATCCACCTGGATGACACGACTGCAGCCTTATTGTGCCAGACCGCAAGAAGAGACCGCAAGACCGGAAGAATAATAATAAGAACCGTAACGGATACAATAGGTGCCTATGCAGCTTTAGTGCTTGGTCCCTAAGACAGTTCATCACAGTCTTTTCACAGAGGTTGAAAATAATAGACGATGTGGTGCTGAGTATACTAGATCTAACAGAAATGTCACAACACTGAGTATAAGTGCTTTTACCAAGTGTCAGTATTGCTTTGTCTGTTACATATTGTTTTATTGAGTGAGTTTTTAATTAGAAAAAAACATATTAATTTTGGAGTACATAGCAAAAGTGTCCATTTATTATTTTAATGTGCAAAACCGATAAGCAATTAAAACATTGTTTCAATGAGAGTCAAAAACAGGATATTAATTAGCCCATTACTACTAAATGGTGTTTTTTTTATTTGTATTTTTTTATTCAAAACATTGTAAGTGGACCTTAGAGGACATTTTAAAAATGCTGTTTATGAAATCCTTTTTTTCTATAATTGTTTTTGTTTTATTCAAAAGCTGCTTTACAAACAATAGTGAACAGCAATCCCCAATAGCAAGCCAAAGGCAACAGTGGGGAAAAAAACATAATCCTTGAAATTTGTAGGTAGGATGTGGAAACCTTGAGGGGAATTAAACTCAGCTGGGACATTTAAATTCTGACACTATAAAAGTAATGCTGACAAAAAAAAATGCAATGGTTCATATATAAAACACATAAGGCCAAGTTGTAACACGTTTTATTCCAGTGTGTATTTCTCAAATTAAAAAAAAAAAAAAAAAAAAAAGAAAGAAAGAAGCAAAAACATGCCTTCTGTAAGATGTTGTTGCAATGGGAGCCTGCCGTTTATCTGCATATAATAGGATACTGTATGTAATAGGCTATTTTAAAGGAGACAAATTATGGCAATTTTTTTATAAGATGTAATGTAAGTCTCAGCTCACCACAGAAAGTATGTCAGATTTCAGCTAAAAATGCCCGTTTTTGATAAAAGGGCCTTCAATTAAATGCAAATCAACCGTTGCTTTCAGCCATCTTTCCAGAAGAAGCTTTTCAGCTTGTGTATCATAGATTTTGGGGTAAATGAATGAATGTATGAATGCATTTATTTAGTTAGTTAGTTAGTTAGTTAGTTAGTTAGTTAGTTAGTTAGTTAGTTAGTTAGTTAGTTAGTTAGTTAGTTAATTAGTTTTTAGGGGCTGGTGGTGGTGGGGGGGTGTTGATTATCATGCTTCTCGTGAAGGAAAATTATCTTCCATGTGGTGTTCAACAGCTCTAAGTGAATAAAAAACATCCAGCTGAGGTGGGGCTGGGCTGATAAACGATATTATATCGAATCATGATCAAATTTATATCAATAACAAAGATAAAGTCTGGACCTTTTCTTACTCTATATTGATCTAAGAGCCAATCACACAGCAGAAATGTGCAACAATGGGAATCTAAAAGTGTGTTAATGTACCAAATTTTCGACCACCAAAATGTTTCGGACTGAAAATATGTTATGTCATTTATTGGACCCTTTAAATTTTGTGGCTTCAGTTACTGGTGGGGTACTCTTTTAAATCTCGAAGCATTAACAACTTATATCGAAATATACAGTTGAAGTCAGAATTATTAGCCCCCCTGTTTATTTTTTTCCCCAATTTCTGTTTAACGGAGAGAAGATTTTGTCAATACATTTCTAAACTTAATAGTTTTAATAACTCATTTCTAATTTTATTTTATCTTTGCCATGATGACAGTAAATAATATTTTACTAGATTTTTTTCAAGACACTTCTATACAGCTTAAAGTGACATTTAAAGGCTTAACTAGGTTAATTAGGTTAACAAGGCAGGTTAGGGTAATTAGGCAAGTTATTGTATAACGATGGTTTGTTCTGCAGACAATCGAAAAAATATATATCTTAAAGGGGCTAATAATTTTAACCTTAAAATGGTTTTAAAAATTTAAAACTGCTTTTATTCTAGTCGTAATAAAACAAATAAGCCTTTCTCCAGAAGAAAAAGTATTATCAGACATACTGTGAAAATGTCCATGCTCTGTTATACATAATTTGGGAAATATTTAAAAAAGATTAAAAAAAATCAAAAGGGGGCTAATAATTCTGACTTCAACTGTATATCGTTATCGTTCAATATATAAAATAATTATCAAGATTGCATTTTGCCATATCACCCAGCCCTAATCTGAGGACTAAATCTGAAAGTGCACCTTGTTTGAAAATACAGATTTAAAAAAAAAAAAAAAAGTAGACTCGAATTATCGAGATATAAAAGAGTCGACTCAGAGTCGTTTAAATGATTCAACGTTCATCTGAATCGTTTGCCTGTTCGTAGCAACGTCTACATGAAATAATACCAAATATGAAGTGCCAGATCAGGTAAAACATGAACGCTCCTTTCTCACAGTTGCGAAGTGTGGGTGTGTGTGGGATTGATGACTGAAGATGAGTGAACATTATGAGTGAACATTCTGATAATTAATACAATAACCTACCCTGCAACGGGGGATTAGCCAGCTGTTTTTTTTTTTTTTAAAAAAAGGATCAGCAAAGACTAGTTGATGAAAATATGTGTGGGGCTTTGACAGACCTTGACAAGAACTTTTGTCAGTACATAGTTTATATGGACCAGTTTCTTCTTCCTCCAGATTTCAAACTATAAGTGAGATTTAAATGGTTGTCTCCTGGCTTTCTCTAGCTTGCAAAATATGTATTTTATTGTATGTTGTTATTTGTAATCACTCTGGGTATCTTGTACTGTATCTGGTTAACTCTTTATATTCACATATTGCATCTAAAACCATGTTGAAAACACAACGCAAGTGATTTAAATGCAATTGTGAGCTTGCGATCCCCTGCCGTTTGTTGTTGCTAGGGTCACCATCAGCTGTTCTTACACACGTGCTGCGGTCAAGTTTCAAAATAGTTCAGCTTTTGCCATTGTGTGGGTTAATACTGAATGTGTGTCATTGTTATTGCTTATGGTTAGGAGTAAAGCATTATGATGGGTTGTTTTGCATTGCCTTACTGCACTTCTGCAGTGGGCTCACACATATACTCTGCACTCTGGCTACTTTAACAATGTTGATAAGCTGTGGTGGGCGTTTCTTTCCTCACTCTGAACGCAGTCGACCAATCACAACAGACTGGGTCGTCAGACCAATCACCGCAAACTAGCATAATGCAAATCAGGTGTTTGGGAACAAATGAATCGCTGAACAAATCACATGTGAGCTGTTGAGATAATTAGGTAAAAATAAATGCATATTATAAAACAATGAAAGTGTATAAAACAATGACCTTGCTTGCATATAAGCCTGAACATGACCGAAACATGACCTTTTATAGTCCATAATAGGGGCTCTTTAATACTGTATGCTCATATGACATTACAGTTTCTCTTGATGTTAAGCATTATGCATATAAAATATGACAATACTGTAGGTTAAATTAGAATGATAACATACAGCTATGACAAATTAAAACAGACTTGCACTCAGGGGCATTGCTAGACATAAAGCTGTACTGGGGCACAGTTCCCCCTCAAAAAAAAAAAAAAAAAAAAAAAAATATATATATATATATATATATATATATATATATATATATATATATATATATATATATATATATATAATTATAAATAAATAACAGCATTATTGTTATTATACAATTATTATTCTAAATAAATAACATAAATTAATCCTAAATGTAACTGGAAAACTAAAGACGTGACTATGAAATCTAAAGACACGATTGGAGTGATGCTAAGATAATTTAAGAAATCTTTTGCATGAATATTAATTTCATTAGAATGAAATTCTACAGACAACTCTATAGAATACAAAAAAATATGTTTTATAGAATTATCGAGAATTTATTGAGCTTATTGAGTCCCTTTTTTGCGTCATACACAAAATCTATCATGAAGCCATGCTTAGTCTAAATAAGATCACCACCATATAACTTAAACTTTGTTTTGTCGACTTGCAAAACTCATTGCGTGCCGACTGTTACACCAGTTTCAAAGTGCAAGAGCGGCGCGTGAGCAGCGCAGCAATTTTTCGTGCATGTTCACAACCGGGACACCGGGAGCAGAGCAGTGCATCATCGTCAAGCAGGAGCAGTGCGTGAGGTGCCCAGGTATGTTTTTTTCTGCGCACATGCTCAGTTTGCTTTTCGATTAAACTACACTGCTTTTACCAGCCTCGGTTCGGTTGCATAGAGAATAGCGCCATTATTCTGGGATTAGAATAGTAAAAACACTTGCATATAAAGTAAATCGTATCTCAAAGCATTTACTGGGGCACTGGCGATTTTTACTGGGGCACGTGCCAGACACACAGACACAATGCATTGAAACTTCAGCTGCTGTGTGTGACCCGATTGTCTGCCATTAGACCCCAATATACTGTATGCTGCTTTACAATGGAAGAACCTTTTTATCTCTTCTATTCATTCACTTTCCATCTCTCTCTTTCACTCTCATCTATTTCTTTTCCCTTTCTATTCAAAAGACTCAAAGATATTGTAATTTCACAGAGATTTGGCTGACCCTGGCAGCCTTTAGGGAGGCGAGAGCCAATGTTCTATGGCGGATATTGAATTTAGACGTGTGGAGCTCCACAGACTGCGAGGGGGAAAATAGCTCCCCACATCTCATTAGGCTCTGTGATTCGGATCCAAACACTGAGCTGATAGAGCCAGTCAACGCATCAGCCCCCTATCACCATGCAGCCAAGGCTTTTCTTGATACCTGTACAGTTTTTACATTCACATATTGGGATCATCTTACAGGAAAATCGCTCTTCGTCATATACTGTATACTCCGACAAAACATATTCAAAAAAGGGCCATTTCCATATCAATCATCAATAGCTACTAAATCTTCAAATGCAGGTGGCACGGTGGCTCAGTGATTAGCACTGTCGCTTCACAGCAAGAAGGTTGCTGGTTTGAGTCCCAGCTGGACCAGTTGGCATTTCTGTGTAGAGTTTGTGTTCTCCCCGTGTTGGCGTGGGTTTCCTACAAGTGCTCCGGTTTTTCCCACAATCCAAAGACATGAGCTATAAGTGAATTGGGTAAACAAAATTGGCCGTAGTGTATGAGTGTGTGTGTGGGTGTTTGCCAGTACAGGGTTGCAGCTAAAAGGGCATCCGCTATGTAATACATATGCTGGAATTGTTGGCAGTTTATTCCACTGTGGCGACCCCTGATAAATAAAGGACTAAGCCAAAGGAAAACGAATGAATGAGTCTTCAGATGCAGTACAATGCATAGACAACTAGAGACAGATTTAAAACATGATGAAATATAAACAGGAAGCAGCAATATTAATACAATCCACCTTCACACACTTCAGAAAAAAATGTAACTCTATTTAAACTCTTAGGGGCAGATTTAATAACATCTTGCCCCAGCGCAAACTATCTTTTAGTATAAAAAAAATGGACAGAATTTATTAAAGATACACAGTTAGAATAGTGTCATGGACACATTGATTTTTTGCGCCTGAACTTTTTGCATGTGTATTTGTAGGAGTTTCATTTTCAGATGCAAGATATACAGCAGTACAGTATTTCAAGAACTGTTATAATGTTACTTCTGCATTACGAAGAGGTTTATGTAGTCAAATTATGTATTTGCACCATTGTTTAACACCCAGAAAAGCAGTCATTCAAAAATTTGTTATAGGAGGAGGAACACAGACATAGAGTTTATGGTAGAAGAGCAAAATTTTCCTAAATTGTCTTTGGAAAGTTACCATATGAAAAACATATGCCAGAATAGTTGGCAGTTCATTCCGCTGTGGCGACCCCTGATAAACAAGAGACTAAGGCGAAGGAAAAGGAATGAAGGAACAAATTAATTCACTCACTCACTGTTCTTAGTTCCTGATTTATCAGACGTTGCCACAGCAGAATGAACCGCCAAAAATGTTGGTCTATTTGGCAGCACTCGGAAACACATACACTCTTTTACACACACACACACACACACACACACACACACACACACACACACACACACACACACACACACACACACACACTCATTCAATATGAAATACTATTTAGGCTAATTTCTGTATTTTATACCTTTGTTACTGAAATCATCTCCTCCGTCTGCTTTGGAATTGCACTTGTAATTACCTATTCATTTAAAGCACAAAAATAGGAAGTTAAATTGGAATACATTTTTTTTAATGATCCCCATTTCAAGTTACAACATCCTCTCTTATGCCTGAGACATACGGCCTGATTCACACTGCAAGCATGAGCAGTTACAATTATTATTATAGGTTTGATTGTTGTGAAATCTAATTTAAATGTAAACAGGAATCACATTTACATCCAATTAAGCTTATTAATTAAATCCAAAGTGTAGCTTTAACCCTATGTGATCATTTGGGGGATGGGATGGGGTCCAGCTTATTTAATTTTTTTACAGAAAAGGGGGGATTTGAGTAGTTAAATTATATTATATTATATTATATTATATTATATTATATTATATTATATTATATTATATTATATTATATTATATTATATTATAATATATTATATTGTATTATATTATATTATATTATATTATATTATATTATAATGTATTATATTATATTATATTATATTATATTATATTATATTATATTATATTATATTATATTATATTATATTATATTATATTATATTATATTATATTATATTTAGTGGTGTGCCGTTATCGTGCTGCGGTAATGTGAGACTCTTATCGGGCGATAAAAAAATATCGCCGTTCATCTATTCTCAAAGTTGGGTTGGGAGCTGGGTCTATTCTACGGAAGCTATGTTGACTTTTACCTTGATATTTTAGCGCGGATGTATACCTGACCGGTGAGCCGTCTAACAAAAAAGTGCCCTTCTGAATCAAATCAGCAGGATGCCCTTCTGGATCGTTCACTTACTTCAAAGACACTACTGGCTACATTTACATGGACATCTGTAGTCTGGTTATTTGGCTTAATAGACAATAATATAATTAAGATGTTTACGTGAAGTGCTTTCATGTAAGAGTTTCCTGTAATGTTGGGTGACTTTAACTGCAGTTCGGCACTTTCACTTTCACTCATAAACATTTCATTCATCCCCCGTGACAAACTGGGGTATTAGAGGCAAATAAGGAGTAATGACTGATAAGAGTGTTATGGAATTTAATAACGCATGCCGAATAGAATGAAAAAACTTCCGCATTTCGCAATGTGTGTGTGTGTGTGTGTGTGTGCGGTCCTTTACAGACAGCCGCGTGTGTGGATCTTGTCGGAAAATATGGCAAAAAGTCCTACATGGCGGTAATAGTTTAATCATGGTGTTTACTTCAATAATGCCACTAATATATGCATACTCCACATGTCTTAATTTCATTTCTGTTTTGTTCAGTTATGACTTAGTTCTATTTAGTTCAGTTATCAAATGAAGGTAATCAAAAATCGCTGTTTCGAGCTTATGTAGGTCTACAGTTCAAAATTCATGTTTAACTAAATAGACAACAGTAAACACAAGTACATATTATTGAACATAATTTATTTTCATTATCATAGTAGATGGGCGACGCAGTAGGTAGTGCTGTCGCCTCACAGCAAGAAGGTCGCTGGTTCGAGGCTCGGCAGGGTCAGTTGGCGTTTCTGTGTGGAGTTTGCATGTTCTCCCTGCTTTCTCGTGGGTTTCCTCCGGGTGCTCCACTTTCCCCACAGTCCAAAGACATGCGGTACAGGTAAATTGGGTAGGCTAAATTGTCCGTAGTGTTTAAGTGTGTATGGATGTTTCCCAGAGATGGGTTGCAGCTGGAAGGGCATCTGCTGTGTAAAACATATGATGGATAAGTTGGCGGTTCATTCTGCTGTGGCGACCCCGGATTAATGTAGGGACTAAGCCGAAAAGAAAATGAATGAATGAATGAATGAATCCTAGTAGATCAGTTTCTCAAGCAGCTTGTGATGCATTTTGGAAACGGGAGATGAGCCCCTGATCTAATGCGCCACCTGGCTTGAAAAACCCGCTCTCAAAGACTTTGCTATGGGTAGCACACATATTCTGAAAGCCTTTGGCAAAATTCAAATGAGCCATTTTAATCTAGATTAATCTATATTAATTCCAAGATTACAGTGAGATTAATCTAGATTAAAAAAAATAATCTATGCCCACCTATAATTAAATTATTCATTCATTCATTCATTTTATTTTTGGCTTAGTCCCCCCATTAATCCGGGGTCACCACAGCAGAATGAACCGCCAACTTATCCAGCACGTTTTTACGCAGTGGATGCCCTTCCAGTTGCAACCAATCTCTGGGAATAATTATATTATATTATATTATATTATATTATATTATATTATATTATATTATATTATATTATATTATATTATATTATATTATATTATATTATATTATTCATTCATTCATTTTCTTGTCGGCTTTGTCCCTTGCGGGGTCGCCACAGCGGAATGAACCGCCAACTTATCCAGCACGATTTTACGCAGCGGATGCCCTTCCAGCCGCAACCCATCTCTGGGAACTTGCACACACACATTCACACTCATACACTATGGACAATTTAGCTTACCCAATTCACCTGTACTGCATGTCTTTGGACTGTGGGGGAAACCGGAGCACCCGGAGGAAACCCACGCAAACCCAGGGAGAACATGCAAACTCCACACAGAAACGCCAACTGACCCAGCCCAGCCGAGGTTCGAACCTACGACCCAGCGACGTTCTTGCTGTGAGGCAACAGCACTACCTACTGCGCCACTGGGTTGCCCTATATTATATTATATTATATTATATTATATTATATTATATTACTAATAATAAAAACTTTGTCAGCTTTACAAATGCCCCTGCCTACTAATTCATATTAAACAATATATTGATTTTACTTTCGTGAGACACCTCTTCTTTTGTAAGATTACTTTTTAAATAATCTTAATTCAGTCAGATTTACTTGGCGTGTATGTGCTTGTATGCTAAAACTGTAAAACGTTTCAACACGTTTTGCACTGAGTTTAGCACTTTTCATAGCAGAAATATCCTCAACATTACTATGCTCATCTTTACAGTATAAAAACTGCAACCTTCGATATGACTTTCTTTGGCGTGTGATCTGAAAGAGTGTAGGACAGTTCAGTCCACTTACACACACACACAGTTGACTTCAAATGACATGGTTTATTACATTAGTCACTTTAAAGCTGCTAATGTGTCTTTTTGACATGATAATAGCTGGCAGATATAACGTTGCTCGAGAAGCTCAGTTGCATCGTGCCACAGGTATTTGTGTCTAATAACTGTAGTTTATTTGTTCTGCGCTGTCTGAATGCTTTTTTTCCTGAACTTTTTCTAACTTATCCACGCAATCATCTCCCTGTCAGACCATTCTACACACTTGTGATTTAAATACCATTTTGCTGCCAGTCAAATCAAATTGAATGGAAAATCACATTAAGCTTGGTGTCTAGCTTCGCACATACACATGCTTTTGAATGTCATTTTCTTTTCTGGTCAATACTCACTCTGCCACCATCACATCTCACTTACTCCATGCTACAATACATCACGGCAGTTGCGGTGATAAAAAAAAAAAAAAAAAAGTAGCCAGGCTGCTACTCAGCGACATTTACCAGCCCGGCCGAATGACCATTCAATAGTGTTATTTATTGAGATCAATCAAGCTCATTTAAGCTTCACTCAGAGCCACAAAACTCATTTAACTTTCCCTTGGTTCCCTGAATGTCAAAGTGAACAACAACCATGCATCCCCCTTTGCTGCTATGCTCATAGTCTAAAAGACTTAGAAATGCATTTAAAGGATTAGATGTCTTGGCATTCACACAGTGGGGATGAAGAATGTCAAACATCCTTTGAAATATGATCTGTGTTTTTTTTTCAGTCTCTTGATGAAACACCCTCATAAATTTGCATCGGCAGATCTATATTTGTTTTCAGCGGTGATGAATTTTTTCAGTTATTTATGAGACTAAGGAATCCTACATTATTTTTGCATCCGCCATTGTTCTAATTAAGAAATGATTCAGGTTTGTTCTATCCAGCTGATTTTTTTCTGTCTTGACTAGCAAAGTTTGTCAAAGCCTGTCACTTATATTTTCTTTCAAAGTTAGTGTGCTCGCGTGCTCTTATCTAAGACATAGAAATAAAAGCAGTTGAAACATTCCACTTCATCATTTCAGTCCGGTAGAATTAATTAATTAGCAAATGGTATTTTCCCCTAATTAAATACTTTATCTTCTCTTTCTGCCCCTGACACACATATGTCCTTCTTCCAAGAATCCAGATGGAAGAAGAAAGGCGAGATGCTGACAGCCTTGAGGAGGGAATAGCATTCATTTTTTTAAAGACACACACTCTCTCTTTCTTTCCATCTCTCTCTCTCTCTCTCTCTCTTTCTCACACACACACACACACAAAACACTTATTTTGAACATGTACAAAGTATTTAATTTACCTAGTGATTAAGAGATGACAGTGACAGTTATTAGGTATGTCATTTAATATTTGTGTAAACACAAGCTTGGTGGTTTGTGTTTTTGTTTCTGAGTTAAGTCCTTGAATTGAACAAAATTGACATGAAACATAAGATAAATTTGCTCTTTTCCCCCCCAGTTGTGATATACATTCGATTGAAATGGTTTCTGAAGTGATGAAAAAAGAAATGTAGGCCGATGCATGATTTCGTTCCTTGGGAACTGATTTAATTGTTGGAAGATGGGCATTGCTATAAAAATGCAAGAAAATTAGAATGCTAGTTTGCAGTTTGTTGTGGAGGATTACAGTCCACCAGAAGCACCATTGGCATACAGCCTCTTTACAAATTAATGAAGTGTGCAGATGTATTGCTCATAACAGTACTACTACTATATAACATACTCTATACATTAAAATAAATAATAATAATAATAATAATAATAATAATAAAGAAACTAAGCTGAAAAGAAAATGAATGAATGAACGAACGAATGAATGAATGAATGAATGAATGAATGAATGAATGAATGAATGAATGAATGAATGAATGAATGAATGAATGAATGATAATAAAGCATACATTTTTATTTCAAGCCAACTTTAAGTAAAAGTGAACACTATTCATTGAGTATTATTTGTCATTTGAAACGTTCTTGGTAATACTTGGTTTTAAGTACATTTGTGACCCTGGGCCCTGGGCATAAATATAATTTTTTGTGGAAATTGATATGTATACATTACACGAAAGCTGAAAAAATAAACTTTCCATTGATGTCTACTTTGTTAGAATAGAACCATATTTAATATAAAATCACCTTTAAAGTTGTCCAAATTAAGTTTGTAGCAATGCATTTTACTAAGTTTTGATAGGAAATTAAAAAAATATCTTCATGGGACAAAAACGTTACTTAATATTCTAATAATTGATGATATCAAAGAAAAATCTTTTTTAACTCATGCAACACATTTTTGGCTATTCCTACTAATATATCCAATGCAACTTAAGACTGCTTTTGTGATTCAGGGTTACATTTTACTCTATACTGTATGTTTAAATTATTTATAAAAATATTTCCCAGAGATGGGTTGCAGCTGGAAGGGCATCCGCTGCGTAAACAAGTGCTGGATAAGTTGGCGGTTCATTCTGCTGTGGCGACCCCGGATTAATAAAGGGACCAAGCCGAAAAGAAAATGAATGAATGAATGATTTATAAAAAATAAATTATAGATTTACATTCTCATTCACACATGCACTTTTATACTACAGCCAATTTAGTGCATCCAATTCACCTACTGTATACCGCATGCCTTAGGGCAGGGGTGCCCAAACTCGGTCCTGGAGGGCCGGTGTCCTGGAGAGTTTAGCTCCAACCCTAATCAAACACACCTGAACCAGCTAATCAAGCTCTTACTAGATACTAGAAACTTCCTGGCAGGTGTGTTAAAGCAAGTTGGAACTAAACTCAGCAGGACACCGGCCCTCCAGGACCGAGCTTGGACACCCCTGCCTTAGGGCTTCGGGGGAAACAAGGAGGAAACCCATGCAAACACGGAAAGAACATGCAAACACAACACAGAAACGCCAACTGGCCCAGCCCTAACTCGAACCAGCGACCTTCTTACTGTGAGGCATGCCACCCCAATTATTCAATTCAATTCATCTTTATTTGTATAGCGCTTATACAATGTAGATTGTGTCAAAGCAGCTTCACATGGAAGATTATAGTGAATTGAAACAGTGTCAGTTCAGTTTTCAGAGATTAAGTTCAGTTCAGTTTAGCTTAGTTCAAATTATAAACATAACAAGCAATTCTACTTTTTTAGCTATACAGTTGTTTGTGTAGTCCACCAGCAACAATGTCTGATAGGGACACTGACATCCACAAAATAACATGCTGTGTGGTGCACATGCGGCAGGCTTTTTTCATCAGTTAATGCACATCTTTTTTTTTTTTACATGTTTGTGTTCAAAATACCTCTAAGGCTTATTTTTGAAGAACCAATTCAAATGCAATCAGACACACAGGGACAATCCTTTCAGCAACAAGGTAAGACACAAAGCTCTGAACACTGCTGCACAGGTGCAAAAAAAAAAAAAGATGACAAATATGTCCTTGTTCATGCCCTCGTAGAGTTCAGAATGCCAAATCCCCCACTAATTACGTGTCAAACTACAAGACTGACAGCTCTATTAGCCTGTTTTGTATATGCACGGAGTGCATGCTGTTGTCTCTTATGGATGAATGGGCTTATTATAAATGCTTTTCTCATATATATGCATGATTCAAGCCTTATACTTTCTTAGACGTTTCTGAGGGGCCCCAACGAGTGCAAATGTGCTGCTTGAAATATCCTTTTAAGCATTTTATACAGTAAGTTTTATTCTATATTATTGAAACAATAAGTCTATGCATATCACTTTTTGGCATATAACATTTTCATTTGCATGTTTTTAAGATTTGTAAAATCTTAAAGTAAAAAGAGGCAGATGGTTATTGCAGAAAGCTACACAAACACCAGTTTAAGCAGGCTTTTAACCTATTTAATTCCACCCATCATGACTGTGACTGTGAAGGTTTTAAATTATAATGCTTCTAAGAATGTTACTAACTGGTTTAAATACATTTCCTGCATATATGACAAATTTAAAAGGTCTCAATTAAGAATGTGGAGTGTCGCATGACCAGTGTAGTTTACTTCCTATTTGCACAATAAGGAGATGATGGCTAATTCAATTCCAAAACATAGGTTTAGTAAAGTATGTAAGCATTAATAAATGGCAAAGATACACTGTAAAAAATTATTCAGCATTTTAGTATTTTCAACTTGATTTTGTCAGTTGAAACAACAAAGATGGTAATTCAACGTGATCTGGCAAGTTTTCGCTGTCTCGACTAGTCTGTAATATAGTGTTTGTTGACTCAACTTAAAAACATATGCTGAACCAGCATCCTTTAAGTTGGGCCCCATACTTCCAATCCAGCAGGTGGCGGAATATAACGCCAGAAGAAGTCAGACACGTGGGATATTTTTCATCAGATTTTTTATTGTTCAATCATCACATTTGGGAAGTAATGCTTCTTCAAATTTGTGTTATAACTTGTAGAATTACACATATGAACTGATTGTCAATGTATTGTTCCCAGTATAAATGTTTCAGATTAAACCTTTGCTAATACATGTGGAGTTTGGCCACATTTATGATGCTTAGTAAAGTTGTTTTAGGTTTGAATTTGCAATATCTTTATATGTGTATTTTTTTTTTTTTCTAGTTCCCTGACTAATCTACTACAGGTATTTTTATATATAGATTTTAATGGATCTCCCATTTATATTGAGTAGAAAATATTTTGGTAAAATATCAACAGTAATTCATTTAAATGTACTTTTCTCATTTTAAATATTGTTCTCAGAAAGCATACTGACTTATTAAAGGTGAGATTTTACCAGTATTTTTATTCATAAATGTACAGTAGTCAAATATTTAAGACCAAATAATTACAGCAATTTACCCCAATGTGATTTTCCCATTTTAAAGTTTGCAGCACATTCCCAGAGGCCAGACTGACTTACAACAGGTGAGATTTTATTACACATCTCTTTTTTTCGTATGTTTACAGTAGACTAATATTTAAGAAAAATATTTTTAAAATTTACATGAATGGCAGGAAAATTAATAAATGAATTAATATTAAACTGAGTTTAACAAGTTAACATAATATAATTTGGATGACTTTAAAAATAAGCTAATTAAGTGTACGAATGATCATCCCATAGATCAAAATTATGCTGACCATAAAAGCTATCAATATTTTTCCAAAACAATAATTGTGCATTTTATACTTGTACTGAGCTTGGGCTAAATGTTCATGGTTTGTTTTTTGGTGTATTATGTTACAAGTAAGTTTGAGGCTTGCAAATTACATTACCGTTTGTACATATTTCGTTTTGATGTTTTCATAGCCATTTCCAGTTCCTTAGAGCAAATAGGCAGACGATTATAGCAGAGAGCTACACAAACACCATTTAAACAAGGTTTTAATTAGGCTTCTTTTCATTCAACCTCCTCATTCCAATAATAGTCCTTGAGGGATAACGTTAAATTGACTTTTAATGTGTGTACTTAAAGGAGCAATGCTAAATAAATCTTTTATGAAATGCAGGTCAGGGGTCTGCTTGGGAATGGGTAGGGACAGATATTGAATATAGTCGATATTTTAAACATTCAGCTGCGAAACAGATTCATTACCCCATTCCATATCACATATTATAATCACGGCTATTAGTATTACTTTGAGGTTCCTGATTTCCTCTGATGTGTAGAAATAATGGTGATTTAAAATGAGATCGAATCCTAAGAGCTTTCATTTGGCCTGAGGACACGGAGGACATTGAGACCCATCAACCCTCAAGAAACCAATCAGCTTCCATGAAGACAGTTCAAACAATGGTGATAACCAAGCACATTAAAATTTAACACAGTAATTGAAAAGGGAAACTCAACAACATGACCGGAGAAAGTGATGTTTGATGCTATAATACTATCAAGAACTGGTAACAGAGGCACTGACAAATTTTTTTGTTGATATTTAATCATGGTTTAGCATATCATAAATATTTACACAAGGGTATTGAAGGCTACTAAATAATATGTGCACTTTACAGAATGTCCACTTTTTCAGATCAAACACTTTGGGCAGGTAGAAATATAAAAATGTATAATAAAATGCTTCCACTGTAAATAAACACTTAATGCCCTGTTCATTTTAATGTAATATGACTTAAATAATGAAAATGGAAAATACTGTATATTTCATAACCCCCCTGGAAACATACTTTTCCACACAAAACCTGAAATTAGGAGACTGCAATGTTTTATAAAATACATTTAATTTGTGTTCATCTTCACATGTCAGATTTTTTTTTTTTAGATTTTTACTTGACAAAAGTTCTGAATTACTGCAGAAAGTCATATTTTCTTTCTTTATACAAAGCTATTGAAGTTGTTATCTAAATAAATGAAACTCTACAGAAAGCATGGTGCACATAGGGATTTATTATAGGGGTGGCTCTAATTGCTGGAAAACTTTTTTAAGACCAAAAAATCCCATCAGTTTTGTTTCAGTTTAAGCAATATTCAAACTGCACTGAAAGGATAGACGTCGTTAGACAAACAAGCAAAGAGGTATTTTTAATAAAAATTATTTTAGCTTACTTGAAATTATTCATTCAATCATTCATTTTCCTTTGGCTTAGTTTCTTTATTCATCAGGGGTCGCCACAGCGGAATGAACCGCCAACTTATCAAGCATATGTTTTACCCAGCGGATGCCCTTCCAGCTGCAACCCGGTACTGGGAAACATCCATATACATTCATACACATACACACACACACACACACACACACACACACACACACACATGTTTGTTTTTGTGAAAAGTGGGTACATTACATAGACTTCCATTCATTTTCTACAGATCAAAGCGTATATTATATTGCCCTCACCCCACCCTACCCCTAAACCCAACCATCACAGGAGACAGTGCGCAGCTTTACTCCCTGAAAAAACTCATCCTGTGTGATTTAGAAGCTTTTTGAGAAGTGAGGACGTCACCAATGTCCTCATATTTCACCTGCTTTTTGTAATACCTGTGTCATACCCATGTCATTATACAGATTTGTGTCCTGATATG
The DNA here is from genome assembly GCA_903798195.1 of Danio kyathit. Lineage (NCBI taxonomy): Eukaryota > Metazoa > Chordata > Actinopteri > Cypriniformes > Danionidae > Danio > Danio kyathit. The sequence goes on from LR812534.1 coordinate 36,731,491, forward strand.
TCACAAAAACACGTACACACACACACACACACACACACACACACACACACACACACACACACACACACACTATGGCCAATTTAGTTTATTCAAATCACCTATACCACATGTCTTTGGACTATAGGGGAAACCGGAGCACCCTGAGGAAACCCATGCTAACACAGGGAGAACATACAAACTCCAGACAGAAATGCCAACTGAACCAGTGACCTTCTTGCTGTGAGACGACAGTGCTAACCATCAAGCCACCGTGTCGCCCTTCTTGAAATTATAAAACTATTATTATGTATACATTTTAAATTCAAAATTAATCTAAGCACTGTCAGAGGGTCAGCCACACTTCTCTTATTCAATTCAATTCAATTCAATTCATCTTTATTTGTATAGCGCTTATACAATGTAGATTGTGTCAAAGCAGCTTCACATGGAAGATTATAGTGAATTGAAACAAAGTCAGTTCAGTTTTTAGAGATTAAGTTCAGTTCAGTTTAGCTCAGTTCAGTGTGGATTAATAATCACTACTGAGAGTCCAAACACTGAAGAGCAAATCCATCGATGCGCAGCTCTACAGATCCCGAACCATGCAAGCCAGTGGCGACAGCGGCGAGGAAAAAACTTCACCAATTGGCGAAAGCGAAGATAATGCTAAATGCTAAAAAACAATATGCTATTTTTGTAAAATCTTGTGATACATATCTGTGATTATGAGTGTATGTTGCCTGAATTTTATAGTCTAATTATAATCATTGTACAGTATAGACATGATCCATGGCGCAATATAGCTTATGAGTTTTTTTTAAATGCAATTGCGAGCGAACAATCCTATATCTCTTCCTCTGCAGAAAAGTCAACTTTTTGTATTTAGTTTCGGTTCCTTTTGTCAATAATTGTGACTCTTAAAAAACAGCGTAGTCACATTAAACTTGGATTCAAAAAAAGTAAAATATGTCAAAGCACACAAGTCAATGCATATAAAAAATGTAAAATAAATAAATAAATAAATAAAGCATGTACAATGTAAAGAGCAGTTAGTTGATTTTACTTTATAAAAAGTCCACCCAAAAGTCAAACCATTGCCTTAAAAATATTAAGTAAATGAACTATTTGCATGATTATTAAAATTAAGTTAGATCAACTTAACAGTTCCAAGTTATCGTGGGTTTACTAACTTGGTTTAATTGTCAGTTTGTAAGGCAATGGGTTAACTCACTTTTTTAAGAAAAGGAACTAATCACTTTTAAAAGTTTATACAACAGTTCGACGGCATAATAGTGTATATAAAAAAAGAAAATCTAAAAAATCATTTTGTATGAGAAACTACTTTCCTCCGCCATTCATTCACATCTGCAGCTGACGTCAGAACAGCAGAAACCGTTGCTACTTCACCAATGTCACTTTAGAGCTAGTGTTTAAATGATTCTCTAGCGTAATGTCTAAAGTGATGACAAAACAGGTGATTTTGCTGACATTTTAAGATGATAAGTCTGAGCGCCATGAAATGCCATCAGTCTACAGAGATTAAAAGCAGAAAAAGCCAAAGCAATGCAAACACTACCAGATTACTGTTGTGTTTACAATAACGAAAAACGCTAAACACATGCGGGCATTTCTTCTTTCTTTTTACTGAACTAGTCTGCAGTAACAAAAACGGGAGACTCATTAGAAACAAACAGATGGCCAACCAAAAAGTAACTCAGGGTTATACAAAGAGTGGCCAACACAAAATAGCGTACATCCATTCCTGATCTGTGAGTCTCATCTAACACTTAATACACTACAAATACTATGGTATAAATACATCACTGCAACATACAAAAGAGAGAGATCAATTTAAAATGTCACTTACCAGATTTATAAAGATTTGATAAGCTGTAGTTTGTAGTTTTACGCTGAGTTTTTCTCTTTTAAGGGCTTATTATGCGGTCTCTGTCACCATCTTGTGGATGTACAATGTCAACTATTTTTGCTCTGCTCAGTGTGACAGGCTGATAGATGTCGATGCGCTGAATCTCCAAAATTATAAATATTAAAATAGGCACTAACCTTATAAATAAACTGCATAGTTGCAATCTAAACAACAACATTCTAGACTAAAAAGCCTCAAAAGTCTCAATATTGTAGAGAACTGTAGTTCTCTGCTTACCATTCATGTGGGTGGATTTGAGAACCAGACAGAACTGTTGTGTGTATATTCCTGACTAATGTTGCACGCTTCTTATCAGTTTTTGTCATAGTATCAACCAAGCTGCTAAATATAAACCCACTAAACAAATGGTTTCATCCTCTACTAAAACACAAGTCAACTCATTTTCTTGTTTTTTCAGCCCTGCTGGCAGTAACAGATATTTACTGTGAGCTGATGAGTGACCATTAGTGCTCATCGATTAGAGGTAGCGAGGAGATAGACATGTGAAGATCTGATAATGAGACAGCCATAGAGAGAGAGAGAGAAAAAACACTGTCTGCTTCGGAAAGAATAACACTGGAAACAGAAAACTATAAGTCTCATAATCCTGCTATTAACGTTTCAAGTTAATAATTACAGAAAAAGGGAAGGGTTTTCACTCCACTTTTCATTTAGCAGGTATTGGATTTTAATTTTAAGGAAGATTTACGATTAGGTTTTCTAATCCTGTTGGGAGCTGCCATGATTAGCTTGGTAATTAACTCTTTGATGCAGTTTCCGCCTTGAGATATAGCGCTACTGCCTGCTTAATACACTTTGTCGATTTAGTTATCCGGTTGTTGTGATGACACACGAGTCCTAATCCTTTAATCCTTAAAATATTCATTCTTCCCCCAGTTCTAATTAAACACTAATATTTGGATTAATTGGAGGTTGTCTGGGTCTCCGCGGAGATAAAAAAAAAAAAAAAAGAAAGAAAAAAAAAAGCTGTGTGGGGCCCAGAAGCTAAATATGTGTGGTTGGATGTTTCAGAGGCTACAAATGTAATCAAATTGTAGGCTCTCCAGACTCTGGATGCGCTTGCTGGTGACTCTATTCCCAGAGGAATTGGTCTGGTATTGTAACGCGCTTGTTGGTTGAATGGTAAATAACATATTACATAAAGAATATGGAGCTTACTGGAGAGAAAATGGGATACTGAACTCTTATTTTCATATTCTGCCGTAGAGAGATACAATTTCATGCTGCCACGAAATGTGAAAGGTGAGAGATGTTTATTGTATCTGTCAATTTCGAGTTGCCATTGGATTCAGACTTCCGTCAAATATGCATTGGCTCAGAATGAGAGCGTAAAACTAATATGACATGTTCTACATTCATGAGAAGGGCTACTGTCATCGTCTGTCAGAAGAGAATATGAAATTTACAGCAAAAACATCCTTCGGTGCATATTCTCATATTCTCACTGAAGCGTGTGTGTGTCTGTGTGGTGGACATTTGTTTAGGCTGAATATACATCACTTGTTCCTGATTGTCAAAATGTAATTTAAAGGCTGTTACTGCCAAACAATTGAGAATTCATTGTGATTTATGGCTTTGGAAGTCCATTTACTGTATGTCATATATGTGTGACGGATGTATATATACATATATACATTATCCTGAATGGTGACCGGTTTTGGGGACTTTTATTTTGACGGGTGTTCTGTTTTTCCTTGCGGGTTCTGAGAGATCGCGAGTGAGTGAGAGAGAGACGGAGGAGAGCGCAGAGCGCAGTGTCTGAGTGCGCAACGGAAGAAAAGTGCGGTGTCGTGTTCAAAAAGCTGTTTGATAAGGTGCTTCAGTGGAAGATTATCGCGGTTAAAGTTGAATAAAGTATGACAGCACTGTCTGTGAAAGTGTCCGACTGGACTGTGATCTGTGCTTCGTCGTGCAAAGGTTTTTTTCAGTGTTTCTAGCTGCTAGAGTGACGCAGTTAGAGTGAAGGCCACTGAAGCTGTGAGTACGTTTTGAGTGCAAATATCGTTGTAGTTTGCAAACGTTTCCTGCCTGTCTTTAGTTTTTGTTTGGCATTTTGCGATTCTTACATTTTTGCGAGTGATAAATCGTGTCAGAGACTAACTACAGCGCTGCTCACTTGTTTTTTCTACCTTTCTGCTCGTGATCGAGCACGTGAGACTGAAATGGCTGCAGGATGATATAATACAGAACGACGAAGTTTTGATTTAACAAATAGTTTTTTATATGCCCTGCCATCTTAGTGACATCTCTCTTTGATTCATCTAAAGTTTATTTTTTTTCATATATATACACTTTAATTTGGAAATTTTCAAGAGACTGAGTCAATATATATTTTTTTATTCCTTGGAAGTCAACGGTTGATATTATAAAACCTCATCTTAGTATTTCAACGCACCCCACGTCGTGACAACGCACCCTAAATATTTTTGAGGGCTGATATTTTTCTCTTTTTCATTTTTTTCATCTGAACTGAAAGTGTGAACTGTGGTGAGTGAAGTGAGCCACAAAACAACGTGAACTGTGAGTACAACTGTGAGTAAACAGTTAAAGGGACTGCTCATATAAGTGTTTATTCTCCTGAAAGAGTAACATTGTGTATGTTTTGATTTCATCACTTTTGGGGTTTACCCGTTGTTAAATTGCTGTTTAAGAATTTGTCATAAGGGTAAATGAAAAAGTGAATTGTAAAGGAATTTAATTTTCTTATCTTTTAAAGGGTTTGTTATAAGGTATCTTAATTCAAGCATTTCTATTGTTGAATTTGGAGTTTATTGAGAGAAATTCAAGAAGTATTCAGAGACTGCAAATTTATTCACATTTTATTTTATTGGGTTACACAAATAAGACTCACACAAACACAACTAAAAATAAATTGTTAATTTTTTTTGTATATTTATTGGTAGTGTATTTTTCTTTGAGCTGTCAGGAAGTAGGGGAGTCTCCCTTACTTTATTAGATTCAGAGAGGAGGGCACATAGTAGACTAAGTCTCACATATGTAATTTATCTTCAGAAAGCCACCGTGTATAACAAACTGAAACTGAAGCCCCACCTTACTGTTTCTTTAGTGTTTTCGACACAATAATGTAAGCAACCTCATACACCCATTTGTGTGTAAGGAGACTTAAAAAAATTTGAAAAGTGAGGACAAAGATCCTTTGCGTATTCAAATTTCCACGGCAGCTCTAGTTGACTGCCCCTACAAAATAAGCAGGAAATATTCCTGCGTCACAAAAGTGGCGTCACGAACAGGATTCAAACCCGACATAGTTAAGTAGTCACACGTTCTCCAGGTCTCAAGTTATTATAGAGCAAGATGTCTGAACTAGAAGAATTGAGAAAAGAGATGGCGGAGATGCAGAGGAGGTTTTCTGAGCAGGCCGGGGCATTAGACCAGGCCAGGGCAGAGCACAGAGAAGCCCTATCCCTGGCAAAAGTGGTAATTGAAAGTCAGGCCTCTGCACAAACAACCCCTGCTGCCATTTACATACCTCGGGATCGTAAGCTTCCTGAATTCACTGGCAGAGTGTCAAAACCTGGGGAACTGAGTGTTGAAGAATGGGTGGCATCGATGAAGTCTGCATTCCAAGTCATGAGAGTGCCCACTGAGGACCGGGTTGAGCTGGTGAAACAGCACCTAAAAGATGAAGCCAAAGCCACAGTAAAGTTTATGATAGAAGAGAAAGAGGAGTCGACTGACAATATCTTTGAAGTTCTCCTTGACACTTATGGTGATAAAGTGCCTATTGGTACTAGGCTCAAAGACTTTTATGATCGTGCTCAGAATGCAGGAGAAACGATACGCTCCTATGCCTATGATCTTCGGGAAAGGCTTAGTTGTGTTCAACGCAGAGAGCCAGGAAGGGTGGCCGATGCTGAAAATGTTCTAAAAGAGCAGTTGGTGCTTGGCCTAAGAGATGACTTCTTGCGTCGGGAGATGAAACGCAGGGTTAAGGCAGAGCCAAATATGAGTTTTGTGGAGCTAATGCAAGCAGCAATCACCTGGTCAGAAGAGGAGGAAGTGCAGCCTGCTAGTAATATTCGAGTCAATACTCGTGCTAGAGGGGTTGTGAATGCAGCTGCAGGGCAGGATACTCACTCTACTTTGTCGTTGGAGAAACTGCATGAGGAGATCAAAAAAATAGCTGCTCGTCAGGAAGAATTATATCAAGTTGTGCATTCAAAAGAGTGGAATAGACCACAGCAGAGTTGTCTAAGAAAACAGCCACTGAAAGACAGTGAAGGGCGCTATATTTGTTACTCCTGTGGAGAACCCGGACACACCAGTCGCCGTTGTCCACACAGTGCCACGCCAGTAAGAGAACTAGTTCCATCACAAAATACAATGGAGTCAGCTGTTGTTAGAGGAAATGACTCAGGAGTTGCTGTACAGAAAGGCCCAGGACCCTCTTTGATTAGATGTCATACTGCAGAATGGCTGGCTGATGAGACTGCTGAAAAACTGAAAGACAGTGCTTTTGGAGATTGTCTAACTGTGGAGGTGAAAATAGCAGGTGTCAAGACTAAGTGCCTCTTAGATACAGGGTCCGAGGTGTCCACCATTTCTGAGTCACACTTCAGACAACACTTTGAGGAGCAAAAGTTGAAGTTGTCTTCAGCATGCTGGGTTAAGTTGACTGCAGCAAATGGATTAGACATCCCTGTGTTAGGTTGCTTACAGGCAGATGTAGAATGTTTGGGAAAAGTGCTTCCTAAGAGGTGTATATTCGTTCTGACTGATACAAGTCCTGATGTCAAGGAAATGAAAGGAGTGTCTGGGATTATTGGCATGAATATACTGAATGAAGTTCAGTCCTTATTCATTTCAGCAGATGGAATGGAACGTGTAAACAAGTATAATCAGCCAGATGAAGCTCAGGTCCGGAGGATTCTTGCCAGAGTTGAAAAAGAAGCAAAACACCTAGGACCCGATGGAAGGATTGGATATGTCAAGATTGCTGGAAGACAAGCTGTTACTATTCCTCCCCATTGTGAAAAAGTTCTGGAGGGCCGCTGTGGTGTACCGCCAAGACTGAAAAGTGATGTTCTAGTTGAACCTGCAATTGGAACAACTTTGCCAAAAGGACTCCTGGTAGCTCATGTTCTTGCTAAAACAGAAGGTGGAAAAGTCCCTGTGCGTATGGTGAACTTGAGTGAAAGGACTGTTAGACTTGCACCCCGATCTAGAGTGGCATCTATTTATAAGCCAAAGGAAGTGGTCACAAAGGAGGTGCTTGAGTTTGAAGAAGATGATGGTATACTCCATGTCAAGGAAAGACAGCAAGTAAAGTTGGAGGATAATGAGGATAATGAAAACTTACTCATGCAGCCTCCAGTGCCTGTTCAAGTTAACTATGAAGGCCTCACACCAGCACAATGTGAAAGACTCACTGAGTTGTTATCAAAGCACCGAGATGTCTTTTCGGTGAATGACCAAGATTATGGTTACACCACAGCTGTGGTGCATGCTATTCCAACTGGTGAAGCACCCCCAATAAAACAACGACATCGTAGGGTGCCACCACAGATATTTCAAGAGGTCAAAAGACATGTCCAAGGCCTAGTGTCCCAAGGAATCCTCAAAGAGAGCAGTAGCCCATGGGCATCGCCAGCAGTTATTGTTATGAAAAAAGATGGCAGTGTGCGGTTCTGCTGTGATTATCGGAAGCTGAACACAGTGACATGCAAGGATGCATACCCGCTTCCAAGAGTGGATGAGTCATTGGATGCATTAGGCAATGCAAAACTATTCTCCACATTGGATTTGACTGCTGGGTATTTCCAGGTGGCTCTAAGTGAGAAGGATCGGGAGAAGACAGCTGTCACCACCCCATTTGGCCTGTTTGAGTGGACCAGAATGCCCTTCGGGTTGTGCAACGCCCCGGCCACCTTTCAGCGCCTAATGGGTGTGGTGCTTGGTGACTTGTCATTTGACATCCTGCTGGTATACCTGGATGATATCATCATCTTTTCCAGGGATTTTGAAAGTCATTGTGAGAGGTTGGAACTTGTCTTTAATCGTCTCAAGCAGCATGGTTTAAAGTTAAAGCCAAGCAAGTGTTTTCTTCTTAGGCCTGAGGTGAAGTTTTTGGGGCACCAGATCTCTTCTGAAGGCATAGAAGTGGACAATGAGAAGATTAAAGTGTTGGACATGTGGCCTGTTCCCAGGAATGTGAGAGAAGTCAGACAAGTGCTTGGATTTTTAAGCTACTACCGAAGATTTGTCCCAAGGTTTGCTCAAATTGCCAAGCCACTACATGCTCTGATAAGTGGAGGAAAAGGGAGCAAGTCCCCAGGAACATTCACATGGGGCCCAGGATGCCAGATTGCCTTGGATGAATTAAAAGGGCATTTAATGTCACCCCCTATCCTGGCCTATCCCAACTTCAGTAAGCCCTTTATACTCACTACAGATGGAAGCTGTCATGGACTGGGGGCTGTTCTTAGCCAGAAGCAGGAAGGGCTTGAACGTGTGGTGGCCTATGCGAGCCGAGGCCTAAGGGGTTCGGAAAAGAATGACAAAAACTACAGCGCATTCAAGTTGGAACTACTTGCGTTAAAATGGGCAGTCACAGAAAAATTTAAGGAGTACCTTATGTATTCAAAGTTTACTGTGGTGACTGATCACAATCCGCTACGGTACCTTTACTCTGCTAATCTTGGAGCGGTGGAGCAACGCTGGGTAGCGCAGCTAGCGGAGTACAACTTTGAAGTGTGTTATAAACCAGGCCGACACAACACAAACGCGGATGCCCTGTCAAGAATACCCTCTAGAGAAGAACCAGAGAAGGATGATAGTGAGAAGGATTTTATCCGATTGGGAGCTGATGAGGTGAGAGCATGCTTGTGGCCAGGCAGCAGGATTGTCCAGGAGACTGACTGTAAAGTTGCAGTGCAGGCATCCATAAAAGGAGAAATAAGTGGATATAGCTGGAGTGAGATAAGTAAGCAGCAAAAGAATGATATGGTGGTTGGTCCCATTTATAAGGCAATATCTGAGAGCAAGAGGCCAAGCAGAATGGATTGTGCTAGCATGGAGCCAAAACTGAGGAAGTTAGCAAAAGAATTCGACAGACTTAAGCTGCGTCAAGGAGTTCTTTTCAGACGAATTCTGGATCCTAGAGATGGAGAAGAGATCTGGCAGATGGTTGTTCCTGGGCTCCTGCAGCATGAAGTGTATGAAGGACAGCATGAACATGGGGGGCATTTTGGAGGGAAAAGCACGTTGGCTCGGATGAGACGACATTATTACTGGCCTACCATGTCCACAGATGTTTCACACTGGACTAGTCTGTGTAAGAGATGCACACTTGCCAAAGATGTATTCCCCAGATTGAGAGCTCCCATGACGTGCAGTAATGTCTCTGCTCCATTGGAGGTCCTTGCTATGGACTATACGCAGCTTGAGCAATCCGCTGGAGGATATGAAAATGTGCTTGTCCTTACGGATATGTTTACTAGATTCACAGTGGCTGTGCCTACTAAGAACCAGACAGCCAACACCACAGCAAAAGCCCTTCTCAAACACTGGTTTGTTTATTATGGATGTCCAGCTCGTCTGCATTCTGATCAGGGCAGGTGTTTTGAGGCTAGTGTGATCAAGGAGCTCTGTAAGATCTATGGTATAGGAAAAAGTCGCACCAGCCCATACCATCCACAGGGAAACTCTCAATGTGAGAGATTTAACCGTACCATGCATGATTTGCTCCGAACCCTACCTCCAGAAAAGAAGAGAGATTGGAAGACTCACCTTCCCGAGCTTGTACTGGCCTACAACAGTCATGTCCATTCATCCACAGGCTATTCCCCATTCTATTTAATGTTTGGAAGGGATGCACGTTTACCAATGGATATTATGGGAGAAAACAGGTTAGAAGAGGATGAGGTGGAGAACCTAGATGACTGGGTGAAGGGACATCACACAAGGTTGAAGACAGCTGTGGAGATTGCAAACACCGCATCTCAAGAGGCCTCCAGGAGGAGAAAGAGGATTTATGACCGCAAGTCATTTGGAGCTCTTGTAAGACCTGGAGATCGGGTGCTACTGCGCAATCATAAATATCGTGGTAGAAACAAAATACAGGATAAATGGGAGGGCACACCATACATAGTGTTAAAGCAAAACCACGCAGACACACCTGTATTTACCATCAAGCCAGAAAAGGGTGGTTCCACAAAAGTAGTGCACCGAGATCAGCTGCGGCACTGTTCGTTTGTCTCACCTACTAGACAGCGTGCACAACGACACAATAGGAGAGACAAGACAGAAGTAGACACAGATAGCGCTGACATTGTTTACTTTCCTGAAACCTTACCACATTCCATTCACCATGCACACACAGGGGTGGGTCGAAGTGAAGTAGAGGAAGTAGAAATGGGTGATTGTAGTGAAAATCAGGATACAGTAGCCAACTCAGAGTTGAGAGTACAAGATGACTCAGATGATGCTGATGTGTCAGAAGTTGAACCAGAAAGTATTCCTGAGCTTAGACGATCTCAAAGGCAAAACAAAGGTATCTTACCAGTGAGGTACAGGAGTGACTATGTTGAGAAATAAGAGTTGTTTTCTAAATTTAGGGTATGACGAAGTTATACATGTTTCATGTGATGTTCTAACATGTTGTTTTGTGTTTCAGAGATGAACCTGCTGGAGATGTCACTGCAATGGCAGGGTTTAGCAGGGGGGAATGTGACGGATGTATATATACATATATACATTATCCTGAATGGTGACCGGTTTTGGGGACTTTTATTTTGACGGGTGTTCTGTTTTTCCTTGCGGGTTCTGAGAGATCGCGAGTGAGTGAGAGAGAGACGGAGGAGAGCGCAGAGCGCAGTGTCTGAGTGCGCAACGGAAGAAAAGTGCGGTGTCGTGTTCAAAAAGCTGTTTGATAAGGTGCTTCAGTGGAAGATTATCGCGGTTAAAGTTGAATAAAGTATGACAGCACTGTCTGTGAAAGTGTCCGACTGGACTGTGATCTGTGCTTCGTCGTGCAAAGGTTTTTTTCAGTGTTTCTAGCTGCTAGAGTGACGCAGTTAGAGTGAAGGCCACTGAAGCTGTGAGTACGTTTTGAGTGCAAATATCGTTGTAGTTTGCAAACGTTTCCTGCCTGTCTTTAGTTTTTGTTTGGCATTTTGCGATTCTTACATTTTTGCGAGTGATAAATCGTGTCAGAGACTAACTACAGCGCTGCTCACTTGTTTTTTCTACCTTTCTGCTCGTGATCGAGCACGTGAGACTGAAATGGCTGCAGGATGATATAATACAGAACGACGAAGTTTTGATTTAACAAATAGTTTTTTATATGCCCTGCCATCTTAGTGACATCTCTCTTTGATTCATCTAAAGTTTATTTTTTTTCATATATATACACTTTAATTTGGAAATTTTCAAGAGACTGAGTCAATATATATTTTTTTATTCCTTGGAAGTCAACGGTTGATATTATAAAACCTCATCTTAGTATTTCAACGCACCCCACGTCGTGACAACGCACCCTAAATATTTTTGAGGGCTGATATTTTTCTCTTTTCATTTTTTTCATCTGAACTGAAAGTGTGAACTGTGGTGAGTGAAGTGAGCCACAAAACAACGTGAACTGTGAGTACAACTGTGAGTAAACAGTTAAAGGGACTGCTCATATAAGTGTTTATTCTCCTGAAAGAGTAACATTGTGTATGTTTTGATTTCATCACTTTTGGGGTTTACCCGTTGTTAAATTGCTGTTTAAGAATTTGTCATAAGGGTAAATGAAAAAGTGAATTGTAAAGGAATTTAATTTTCTTATCTTTTAAAGGGTTTGTTATAAGGTATCTTAATTCAAGCATTTCTATTGTTGAATTTGGAGTTTATTGAGAGAAATTCAAGAAGTATTCAGAGACTGCAAATTTATTCACATTTTATTTTATTGGGTTACACAAATAAGACTCACACAAACACAACTAAAAATAAATTGTTAATTTTTTTTGTATATTTATTGGTAGTGTATTTTTCTTTGAGCTGTCAGGAAGTAGGGGAGTCTCCCTTACTTTATTAGATTCAGAGAGGAGGGCACATAGTAGACTAAGTCTCACATATGTAATTTATCTTCAGAAAGCCACCGTGTATAACAAACTGAAACTGAAGCCCCACCTTACTGTTTCTTTAGTGTTTTCGACACAATAATGTAAGCAACCTCATACACCCATTTGTGTGTAAGGAGACTTAAAAAAATTTGAAAAGTGAGGACAAAGATCCTTTGCGTATTCAAATTTCCACGGCAGCTCTAGTTGACTGCCCCTACAAAATAAGCAGGAAATATTCCTGCGTCACATATGAATAATACAAAATCAGGCATAAAAATTAATATTAATACACACAAGTCATAATAATGACATTCATTCATTTTCTTTTCGACTTGGTCCCTTTATTATTCTGGGGTCGCCACAGCGGAATGAACCGCTAACTTATCCACCACATGTTTTACGCAGCGGATGCCCTTTCAGCCGCAACCTGTCTCTGGGGAAAAAAGCATACACACTCATTCACAACGGACAATTTAGCCTACCCAATTCACCTGTACCACATGTCTTTGGACTGTAGGGGAAACCGGAACACCTGGAGAAAACCCACGCAAACGCAGGGAGAACATGCAAACTCCACACAGAAACTCCAACTGACCCAGCCGAGGCTCGAACCAGCGACCTTCTTGCTGTGAGGCGACAGCACTACCTACTGCGCCACTGCGTCGCCATTTAATTATGACATAACAATTTGAAATTATAACTTAAATTGAAATTTATTTTGTTTATTTATTTGACGTGGACATCACAATTATACTGGACAACCAAATCCATTTGATTAAGTGTTTTAGCATACTTGCTAATTCTCAACACCTGTTCACAGGAGGCTTGACAAAATGAAAATATAATAAATACATCTGCACAACATTATAATTCTTTACATAAAATTACTGAAGGAAAAAACTGACAAAAACTCAAGATTTTGACATACCTATAATAAGACAAAAATGATGACAGACCAGTCAAAATGATATAAGATGTCATAGAGGTGACAAAGCTATAATTATTTATTAAAAACAAAAAATTATGAGATAAAGTCAGAATTATGACTTTCTAAATTGATATTATGACTTAAAAAGTAACAAATTAAGAACAAATCAAAATGATGGGAGTTGAAATTATTACATCATAAAAAAATATAAAAATACATTTTAAAAAATCAAAATTATGAATGTACATATTACATATTAAATTAATATTAGGACTCACATGTATGACCATTGTGTTCATCATTTTTTTTTTTTACTAATTTTGACATCACTATGTTATATTCTCAGTTTTTTATCTCATAATTATGACTTTTGAAGTCATAACAGTAGCATAATTCTGACAGTCTCATGTATGAATTTAATCATCATTTAAACATTTAAAGCAGGGGTGCCCAAACTTTCTTATGAAGGGCCAAAAAACAAACTTGATTGAGAGCCGTGGGCCGAAGGAAAATATATTAAGCTTTATTACAAAGTTTCCATGAACAATTTTCTCGTTTATTCATTCATTCATTTTCTTTTCGGCTTAGTCCCTTTATTAATCTGGGGTCGCCACAGCGGAATGAACCGTCAACTTATCCAGCATTTGTTTTACGCAGCGGATGCCCTGCGTAATGCCCCATCTCTGGAAAACAACCATTCACACTCATACACTATGGACAATTTAGCCTACCCAATTCACCTGTACTGCATGTTTTTGGACTGTGGGGGAACCGGAGCACCCGGAGGAAACCCACGCGAACGCAGGGAGAACATGCAAACTCCACACAGAAACTCCAACTGACCCAGCCGAGGCTCGAACCAGCAACCTTCTTGCTGTGAGGCGACAGCACTACCTACTGCGCCACTGCGTCGCCCAATTTCCTCGTTTATTTAAAAATAAATAGAAAACATTACTTTAAGCATATTAACTGATCCATTATATATTTTTTACATTTTATAAAACCTATTATAATGAAAACATAAGAATTCCATTTAAAACATTATGGAGTTTAATGCTGAATACATTAGTCAAGCTGCACCTGCCTTTACTTCGATTTGCTCACTGAGGACTTCAGAATTGTGCTCTATCCACTGAGCAACAGTATGTTCACATACAATTTACAACAATTAATTAAAACATTTAATTCAAGTTTGTTTTTTTGCAGCTTAAAAATAATGAAAGCTTACGTTAAATTAGAAATGACTGTCTATTAAAAGCATTAACCCCAACCCTCCCCAAAATTCTCCCTCTCTTCTCGGATGGGATGGCGGGCCAAATCAAAGGTTAAAATGGGCCAATTTTCTCCCGAGGACCCTAGTTCGGGAATCTCTGATTTAAAGTAATAATAACTGTAAGTTACAAAGTCATAATCCAATAATTATAAATTGTCATAATTAACGCCTGTTTTTTTTCCTACCTGGTGTAAATAGGTTTCCATTTCATGCACTTATACATTATTTGTAATAACAGTCCAAAAGAATCCCCAAGCAGAAAACAGCAAAGTTTTAACCCCTCCAGTATCTGTCCCTGCATTGAAGTAGTGCTCGGTAGTGAATGTGACTGTCTACGGTATGTGGCATAGTGATTTGACATCTAACATTTAGTGAGCTATTGTAACATATCGAGCTTGGCTTGGGATGGATGACTGCTTGATAATAATTGGCTTGAAAACCACACTAAACATTTACACGCATGAAAGATTCAGTGCGGGTATTTTGGTGTTTTTATCGAGGTGTATCTGTGACAGAGATTCTCCAGGGGATTGGAGTCAAACCAAAGGCTTGTCAGTAAAGTTCTTCTGCTCTCCTCACCTGCTGCTGCAGCTGGTTGCTTAGAAGAGCTTTCCTGAGGAGAGGAGAGATGGAGCAAATCCTTCTGTCAGAGCTGCACTGTTTGACACAGTTTCGCCTCAAAATGCAACACGGAACACAAACAGAGTAAAAAAAATTCTGTACAGTAAGTTTGTAGAAGGAGAGGTTTTGCTTATTTGCACACACAAATTTTTTTTCAAACATTACTCTTGTCAGATAAATGTGGTCTATGTGGTCAGATGTTTTCCTTTTTTATGGGCACTGTAAAAAGCAATTAGTTACATTACTTTAAAAAGTGAGTAAACTTGTTGCCTTAAAAGCATTTTCATTTAAAAAAATGTCAGTAAACCCATTGACTTAACTAAACTTTTTAAATTATGCACATAGGTTGTTTACTGAATAATTCTAAGGCATAAGTTTACTCTTTTTTTTTTTTTTTAAGTAAGGTCAACTTATTGCTTTTTACAGTGTGGTGAGAGGCTGATTAGAATCGAAATGCACTTACAAACCTGTACAAAAACAACGGCTTTTCCGCTGTTCCTAGTTTGCCCAGTGGCTCACGTTTGTTGGTGGAATTTAAAGGCAAAGCAGAATTGACCACGACATTGGGGTTTGAGTCTGGCGAAGAATGGTTTCAGAAAGTAGGTAAAACAAAAACAAAAGCTAAAAAATATAATAAACATGTAAATAACAAGGTGAGAATGTGGTAAGATCTGAAAATGTGGTAAAAATCAGGTGGCCGTGAGGGCTTTTCTTTTTCTGCATTGCTTTTGAAAACACTGTAGGTTGGGTGTAGAGAAGGGGGGTTATCAGTCAGTCAGTCCACAGTGGCCTCTGGTGGATATGCACAAGAAGAGCAGGCACGAATGGCTTTCGCTAAAGAAATTTGAGATAAAAAAAATTTACACAGCGGCCTCTGGTGAATTTCCTGAAACCGAAAACTGCAAAAAAAAAAACAAAAAAAAAAGTACCTCCTGGGACGTATTTTAAGCTCTGCATTAGTGAATTTTATTTATAAACTAATTTCGAGAGGAGCACTTGCTTATGATTGACCACAGCTGGTCCCGCATCAGCTTACACATGATGCACCAATCAGATGCATCCAAATGCACATGAATAACCAGATTTTCTTACCTTAGTCATCTTCGGTTCGAAGAATCCTCCCATCCACCCCTACCCTTCCCCCTCTTTCCTAGATTAATCCAGAACAGGGCGGCACGGCAGCTCAGTGGTGACCTCACAGCAAGAAGGTCGCTGGTTCGAGTCCTGGCTGGGTCAGTTGGCGTTTCTGTGTGGAGTTTACATGTTCTCTCCATGCTCACGTGTGTTTCCCCTGGGTACTCTGGTTTCCTCCCACAGTCCAAAGACATGCAATATAAGTGAATTGAATAAACCAAATTGCCACAGTATATACTGTGTTTTAGTACTGGCCATTCACCGCATAGCCATATGCTGGTATAGTTGGCGGTTCATTCAGCAGTGGCAACCCCTAATAATCAAGGAATAGGCAAAACAAATGAATTCAGGGAGCTCTCGAGACCTACCTGAGCTCAGACTCCCCTCTCTCCTGATTGAATGGGAGGAAGCCACAGGCTCAAGGATCTTCTAAGCTCAGGGCTCTCTCCTGGCACAGTATGCCAAACACGCTTTATTATCAATCATCAGCTAAGGGTGAACTCTTGAAATGTACACAGCGGTACGTTTCCACAATGAGCCTGGGTTAAAAAGTTTCATTTACTTATTTATTTTGTATCATATTTTTTACATGAAAGCTGAATCAGAAGCTGAATTAGATTATTTACACAGACTGGTTAATGACATTCATAAGTACATTTAATCTATTTACATTGTAAGAAAGCTGCACAAATATTATGAGATTTGTTTTTGGAATACAAAAATATAAGATGTTAAATGTGTTTTTATTTTATTTTTATTTTCTTGACTATGAACCTCATCTGAAGACATGATTCAGATGTTGTATTTCAGACATTTGTCAGGTTTTTGCCTCCAAGCATTACTTTGTGTGGGGAATAGTTTCTTTGTATCTTATCCATAGCATTTTGTTTTTGTTACTGGTTTGTGAATGAAATCAAGAGGTGTAGCAATATTGAAATGTAATTCAGTCAAGGCCTGTGTGAACTACTTTAGCTGTCAGGCTCATTCATTCATTCATTTTCTTTTCGGCTTAGTCCCTTTATTAATCTGGGGTCGCCACAGGGGAATGAACCACCAACTTATCAAGCACGTTTTTACGCAGCGGATGCTCTTCCAGCCGCAACCCATCTCTGGGAAACATCCACACACACTCATTCACACTCATACACTACGGACAATTTAGCCTACCCAATTCACCTGTACCGCATGTCTTTGGACTGTGGGGGAAACCGGAGCACCCAGAGGAAACCCACGCAAACACTACCTATTGCGCCACTGCATCGCCTAGCTGTCAGGCATTTATCTGAAAATAATCACACACCTAAGAATGTTCCTCAGTCAATCAGAATCAACATTAGATAGCACTGTAGTATAAATAGCCAGTAAGTGGCAACAAGTGACATAATGTGAGAGTCAAGTTATTCATTTAATCGGTTTGTTCAAGTAGGTGATTCGTTCAGATTGATTCAGAATGAAGCAAATGATTCCATAAATGGGTTACCAAATCATTGACTCAACAGAAGATTAATTAGAGTTATAATTAATTAGAGAAATATTAAGATTAAGAAATATTTACTAAAATTCAAATTTTATCATGGTATTTTAGATTAATGTAACCATATTTATTTTATTTATTATTTAATAAATTATATTAGCAATAATATATTATATACAGTGTTTTCAATATATTTTAACAATAATATATCATTAACAGTCGATTATATATAACTGAATGTCAAGAACCAAAATTACATAAAAACAAAGCAAATCAAATGCATGAGTATTCTACATTTTCTGCAAATAGTTCAAAGTGATTATTTCCCAACATGTATTACACCTAAACAGTTTTTTAAATATTATTATTATTATTATTATTAATATTATTATTATTATTATATTTCTTTAGAATTCCTTATATTTTACAAAAACAAATAAAAAAAAGCTCCCCAAAATTCCAAATATAGTTATGGCATTGTGTGGAACAGACATACCACAAATAAATACATTACCATAATACATTAGCATTTCTCTTCATGTCACTATAGTTACTTGTTTCCATTCAGCCCTTTGTGCAGCTGTTTTCAAGGAGACAAGAAAACTCTTGGCTGAAACCCCACTAAACATCCTTAATACCAGCATCATGACTAATGGTAAAAATCTCTTATTTCTTTCCCTCTCTCAGCTCTCCTGATTCCTTCCGGCAGGTGCCTGCCTTTAAGAAGAGCTTTGAGGTGAAGTCTTTACCGGATTAGTGTTCTCTGTTCGAGCAGCCTGACACTTGCCGAGCAATTTTCTGAATCTCTTCTAGAAAGTCCACATTGCTGACTAGGATTACGCAGAGGCTTTGACGCACAGGTAAGACATTCACTCCAGTCACTGCGAAAATGTGACCGGGAAACAGGTGCAATATTTTTAGCCACATGAATATTTTAAAACGGTTTCAAAAGATGTAAAACAAAAGGTCTGTCGTGCACTACAGCTGTGCTTTGTGTCTGTTTAAAGGATTTCATTCTTAAGCTGTTCTCTACAAAAGACAATGGCAAACTTTGATCTCTGCACTGACAGTAAAACTTCCTAGAGCTGAAGTTACTGCCTAATGCACATATTTAGCGCCAGAATAACTCTTATGAAGAGCTTTAATGCAAATGAAGCTGTAGAAAAGGGAATGGCACTCCCTCTGCTGAGTGAAATGACCCATGTAGTAATTATTTTCTTTTAACTGCAAGGTCAAACCATTCTGAATCTTTGAAACCTGCATAACTTACATAAGAGATGTTACATTACATTCAGCTCCTTCTGAGAAACATATGGCTCTACTTTCTAAAGATGAATGACAGAACAACCTCCCTTTTCATAAAGTCGCATGCAGACTAAGATTGGCATAGCATATCTACCTAAGCATCAATCCAAGCAAATGTAGTATATTCAAAAGACATAAATAGAGCATCTGACATTTTATTTTATTTTTATTGTTAAAGAGCCCCTATTATGGTTTTTTGAAAATTACCTTCCATGCAGTAATACAGATCTAAGTAAAGTGAAATATCTAGCTAAGGCTTAAATCTGAAAGTGTGCCATGTTTAAAACTATTGCTTCATCTATAAAAGAGTCAACTCGAAGTGGATCGAAGAAATTGACGAGGTAACAAATCTTTAGCTGTGTCGGTGTGACGTTGATACGGATCTTAAGCCCCGCCCATTTGTTCTGCATGTAGACCCGGGAAAATTGAAACCCCCGGCCCACAAACACTGTAGAAAGAAAAAGAAGAAGACAAACACTGTAGCAGATCCCGGTTGAATCCTGTCATGAAGACGCTGTGCTCTGTAGTGTGAGGAAAAGTCAGTGTTATTTTCACTAACCAAAGATGAGGCTGTAAAGAGTCAGTGGTTGAAGTTTATTTTTGGAAAAATACCTCAGCATTATAGCCCCAGCCTTGTGCTGTGTTCCCATCATTTTTCTGACGAGTGCTTCAGCAATCTACACGCTTACAACAGGAGATTCATCGGCCGTTTGTTAAAGGAAGGATCAGAAATACTATTGATGTATGGGACTTTGTCAGAGCTTGACAGGAACTTTACAGTTCACAGTTCATGGATCAGTTTCTTCCTCCATTTCACAAGTGTAAGTAATTGCGATAAAATGGTTGCCTCCTTGTTTTCTCTAGCTTGCAAATTATGTATTTAATTGTATTTTGTTACTTGTAACCGCTTGTACTGTATCTGGTTAACTTTTTATATTCTCATATCGCGTCTAAAACCACGTTGAAAACACGGCTTGTGCCGCTTTGTTTACGGATTTAAATGTGTTTTTGAGCTCGCGATCCACTGCCGTTTGTCGTTGCTATGGCCACCGTCAGCTGTTCCTACACACGTGTGGCGGTCAAGTTTCAAAAAGCTTTTGCCACTGTGGATTAATGTGTGTCACTGTTTTTACTTATGGTTAAGAATAGAGCAATATGCTGATGTTGAACTGCATTGCTTTAATGCACTCCTGCATTGGGTTCACACATACACTCTGCACTTTGACTACTTCAAAATTGTTAATAAGTCGTGGTGGGCATTTCTCTCTTTCTCACGCTGAACGCAGTCGACCAATCGCAATAGACAGGGTCATCGGACCAATCAGCACAAATTAGCATCACGCTAATGCCTAGTTCACACTACAGGATTTTAAACATCGGCAGATCGCTATGTAGTTCACACTACATGACTTGATTTTGTGTCTTTTAATCACTGTGGTGTTCACACTACGCGACACTACGTAAATTATCCACAAGAGGGGGGTCACACACTACATGATCTGACAACAACTTGTTCGCCAACAGCTCAGTCAAGCTACCAAACCACAGCCAATGAAATTTTGAGGGAGGAGTCGTCAGAAAAAGCTGCTTGTGTGTTGATTACATCACTGACAGCATTTCAAGCTTTCAAGGGAGCATTTAAAAACATCATCAGTCAGCTGATGCATCAGCGGATCAATCACTCATCTGCAAAGTTCAAGTGAAATATACACAGTGTTTTTAATTTTTGTAATTTTATAACTCTGTTAAATAAAACTAACATATCTATAACACCCTGACGTTTTCTAAATATCTGTGTATTTCTTTCTAACATTGTTATTTTTTTAAATTACAAAACAGTAAAGAACTGAGCATGTCAACCTTTAATTACCATATTGGTCAAAACGACTGCATGCATATCTGCTTCTTTTCGCTGTGATTTTCTATATGCATGTATTTTTTTACCTCGCAACTTCCTGCTAAAATAAACAAAAATTTCTGATAGCAAAAACATAAATTTACTTCAGATATATATTTCAAAACAGCATATTCTGTGCCGCGAAATAGCTCCTGTTTGAAAGTGAAAATAAAAGCGAGGCTCAGACCTTTGCATGTTCTAGTATCTTACCTACATATTTATAGGCTGTATTACCAAAAAAGATAATATTTTTAGGGTAATGCTGTTATAAAATATGATGGCAGACATTCAAAGCTTAATTTTAACATCTTAATAGGAGTTTTGAATGTAAATGTGATGTGAGAACGGTCAGAATAACCAGTATGGTAATTCTAATAATTACAGAATTCTAGTTCCACTGTTAATATAGCCTGCTCTCGTGTCCGTGTTAACACAGAATGAAGCGAATGCATCGATGTCCATTCTGGCCAATCACAGTCGTTTCTGTTGAGCTCCTGAACACACGGCCATTCAGCTCATGCTGATATGCTGTCTCATTGGCTGCAGCTCGTCACTACATCTGACCACACGTGGGGTCAAGTCAGCCGACTGCTCTGGAATATTCAGCATGCTAAATATTGGATTTCCGTCTGCGAGGTGTCGGCGACGCTTTAGCGAGCCTCTTTGACGCGTTGTTCAGTAGTTCACACATAAAGACTGCCGAGCGCCGTGCACCCGCAGATTTTTCCCCGATCACAGCCCGATCTGTCGGCAAGCTCGTTAACTTCCAAATCTGACTTAAAATCCTGTAGTGTGAACTAGGCATAAGGAGGGGTTTGTGAACAAATAAATCCCAAAACGAGTCATATTAGAGACGTTGGGATATTTAGGTAAAAATAAATGCATATTATAAGACAATGAAAGTGTTTTTTAAACTTGCATGCATATCATATGTTGTTGGAGACCCCCAAAACTAAAATATGACCTTTCTTAATGCATAATAGGGGCTCTTTAGGAAGACCATAATAACTTTATATAGATTTATATAGATTTTTACTACATAAGATTTAAGGACTAAGCATGTTTATTCTATATATTGCATCTCTGAAGCAAATAAAATATATTAAAATATAACTATATAATATATTTAAATAAACTAAAATTGTGTTTTATACATATCATGCCAAGTTCACAGTATGATTTTCAAAATTGTTGGATAACCGTTGTTTTGACACTGCATGACTATTTAGGGTAACATACAGTTGTGCTGTGTTCATATTACGCGAGAGATCAGCGTCAGGTGGTTACACACTGCGTGTCTTTACCTATAACAAGAATCAACTGTGTCTGCCTCTCAAACTACACGTTTCACAACCAAACGCAAAATGGAAGTGATAAGAAAATAATGCACGATCACACATGAGACCTGAGTTCTTGGACTGGAAATATACTCCATTGTACATCACAGACAAAACATCAAAGAGACATAGGTGCTCCTCTTAAAGTTTTTAGCATGCCAAACATTTCACAGGCATTGGTGACATAACTGCAATTCTCTCTGAAAGCATTTTTGATAATTCACAATGCTGTCACTCATGAACGAGCACTGATTTCAAGAATTTGTATGCAATTTCACAAAAACTGTGTGAGTGAAAATTGGGCCTAAAATCATGCAGTGGGAACTAAGCATAAGGTACAATTACATGACAACAATGTACTAAAAAGAAAATTTGAGCACTGCATTTTTTAGAATGTTGTGTCACACTTGAGATGCTACAAAAGATCTAAGCTTGCTGTAGATGCCTATTTTTGAGTGAAAGCAAAAAGTGTAACAGAGTGAGTGTCTCTTTAAATCCAAATCAGCTGCTGTTTCCACCCCCTTTCTAAAAGAACATGGAAGATGGATGGACCTTTACAACCAATACGCTTATTCATGCGGCCGCCATTTTAAAAATGAAAGCAAGGCTGCAGTGGGAAGAAACCCGGAAGTAGAGGACCAGAAGTAAACATTGCAACAACATGCTGTGGACTACAAACCTCCAGCTGTTGCCGCGGTTTTAAAGTGCAGATGTGCTGTAAACATCACTTTAATATCATTCAGTTAAGTTTCATTTAAAGTGCACCTATGGTAAAAAATCTACTTTTCAAGCTCTTTGGACAGACATGTGTTTAGGTATGGTGTATAGACCGTCATACTGGTGTGATATAAACACACCCAGTCCTTTTTTTTCAATTTAACAACATAAAAACGGTGGACCAATTGGAGCGGTTTTGAGACCGACCGCAACTTGATGTAGGAGTGCGGTCCCCCCGCCCACCAATATTGATTGACAGTCGCGCTTTACCATATCCTCAGTTTGTTGTTTCAAGTTCGCCATTTTCAGATTATGAGTCAAAGTGATGTCAACGAAGAAACACCCTTGCTCTATTTTTGGATGTAAGGCTTATTGGGCTCCACACAAAAGCCTTCATCGTCTTCCTGCGAATGATCAGCAGAGATTTTACATTTAGCAGCCATTTGCGTTAAACACGCAGTGAATGCAACGTATCGGGATTCGGGCCATTAAAAACAGCTGATCCACCGAGTCTTTCAGCACTCTCTCCCAAAACACTCGATTGATCTTGTCTGGCGGATAAACATTCACCACATGATAGCTCTCATCTGCGCCATTGTTTGTAATTTTAGGTGGGTTTGCAAACATGTGTACTTTTCATTGCATCTTCCTTAAACTTCAGCCGTTTGCATTTCCCGTGGTCACAGAAACTTCCTGTCTTCCCAACTAGGTGCGGCTGGAAAGTGTGAGCGCGTTGCCTCGCGTACGCGTCCCTCCGTTGGAAATATCGAACTTGCCTCAGTTAATAACCTCAGTCAAAGTTATTTCAGTGTACTTGGTTATTAGTCTCTGTGTACAAGCTCGGAAGTTTAAACTAGCACACAGCTGGCATAACTTTGTTTAGTCGCCGTAGTTTTGTTCCGTGCAGAAACACGGTGTTGAGAAGCTTTATGATTAATTAACCATGACGAATTATAGCGTGGTTAGTAGTGAAACCGGTTAATCATTACATCCCTTTACGGATGACGCATGCATCGTTGCATATCGGCTGTAAAACTATACAAAGACACAAATGATTTTGTAACTACCACTCTGACACATTCTGGCACATTAGGAATATTGATTCCGCAACAGTAGTTGCTGCTTGGTCTGTGTCCGAGTCCGGGTCGTACATGTACGACTGAATGCTGGTCCTCTCACTCATGTTGCTTCTCTCTGTCTGCCTGTCTTTCGCAATACACAAAGTGGGGGAGCTCTTGGCTCCACCTCCTCGTTAAATTGGGTGGGATGTCGAAACAAATTTTATGTGAAGCAACACACCCCTAAAACAACGACCTGTACACGTTTAACACATTATAATAAAAAAAAATCTGAATTGTGTTTTGAACTGAACCTAAACTGGCACACTCAGAAGAACCATAATATTAATATTAAATTTTAAAAAGGGGTAAACTAGGTGCCCTTTAAGCAATTAAAAGCATATTAAGCATCAAACCAAATCATAATCTCTTTAAGAGTAATAGGATAAAAAATAGAAAAGTGAACCCACCCTTGATTTTGCTTAAGTGTCCGCTTCAAAGTATGATCTTCAGTTCGTGCCATCGGGTAACTGTGTTCACAGCGCTTAAATGTTAGCTAGAAATAGGCGTTTTTAAAATTCCAGTACCGTTTGGTACTGAAATTCCAGTATCGTGACAACACTATTACAGACAACATGAGGGTGTGCTCCAAACATTTTACACAAGACTGCATTGTTTTCTTGCTCAACGGGTTACAATTCTAATCTAGTGAATCTAGCATTTAAAAAGATTAGTAGAGCACGGTCGAGGTTCAAAATGTGGCCGTGAAGTCTGACATACAATGCGTTCTATGTGGAATAGTTCATCTCTATGCCCTAATCCCTTCCAAGGGGTTACCTTCCAGAGTGACAGCTTCAAAGGGATGAAGTGTGTAGGGGGCAAAGAAGCTTCTCTTTGGAATGCACTTAAAATTTCCAACTGACATGCACCGCTTCTTGTCAGATTTTGATCGGTCCATACATCGCGGCATGAAGTTGAATGCAACTAATGTCTCAGGTAACATTCAAAGCAGATGACCTTGCTTTGCCCGAATATTTTAAGCAGAGTGAATACTGAATACTAGTTAGGTACAATATTATGCTAAATTATGAATGTAAAAACGTCCACAGAAGTATGATCTTCCAGACACACACTGACAATTGGCTGAATGTCCAGTGACAGATGAATTTACACAAAAAAAAAAATGACAAAAGTATGATCGGAAGAGTTGTCTCTGACTTAATTATAATAATTTAAATCAAGCCAGGAAGCATGTTCTCCTCCTAAAACATTGATGTCATGACCACTTAGTGCTGCTTAACATGATTATAGTATTAAACATGCGCTGTCCTCTTACACCTTCCTGTTTTAAACAATCTCTTCCTAATTCCAGTCCACTGTAAAAGAAGCCTCAATTAATTATACAGTCTTAGTTGGCCTGAGTAAAGTTGAAAACATGAATTATTAATGCGTAATTTCTTGAAACACTCTGTGTGTGTGTGCATGTGTGTGTGTGTGTGTGTGTGTGTGTGGGAGAAATGGATACAGTTTGAAGGGCTAAATCAGTGTTGCAAGACCAACTGTGTCATCTGTCGAGGCTTCATTCAGTCTCATTCTGTAACCTCGCTTTGTTCCCCTTTCACAGCTTTCATCCTCCTCCTTTGACATTTCTCAGCTATGCCCTTTTCAGTTTCATTTTTCAAACTTTTCATTGCCATCGTTTCTGTTACCTCTTGTTTCATTCTTTATCACGACATCAATATCTATACGTGGCCTTTTTGTTTTATCAGAAAAATTGCGATTAAAAGAGAATCATCCACTATGGATATTGGATATCTTTTGTTTAAAAAAAATGCTCAGGTTGATTCTGGCATTATTTCTTTACACTCGTGAATCAAACCTGTGCTGCCAATTTCTCTTTGGAGTACAAAAGATAATTTGCTCTACAACAGCTTCTGACAGAGGTCTGGAATCTTGTTTTTGACTTTCAATTGCGAGTTTACATCTCAAAAAAAAAAAAAAAAAAGCTTCATATTTACATCTATTTGCAGGTTTAGAACCAATTCTAAATATGTGTCAGAATTGCCATTTTGTATGTCACATTTTTGAGTTATAAACTCACAATATCAAGTTTATCTTGCAATTTTGGCAATCCCTATATCTGCAAAAAATAAATAAAAACAGTACAAATTGGAAGAAAAAGAATTGTAAGAAAGCCTATTGACTCTCAGTTAAAAGATTTAAACTTGTTATTTTGAGAAGATTCTGCAGGGAAATAAAGCTCAGTGTAACGCTTTGCAGTTCTTTGTTCAATTCAAAATTTAACTAATAAAATGGGATTTCAAACTTTCATTTTCCATTTCTTCAGAACACCTCAACAACGGATAATTGTCACTCGGTTTAATTTTGGATTTTACAAGTTTGGGTTGTTGCATTTGCATCTGATCTCAGAACAAACTTTAAAAATGACACATTATTGTGATTTTCCATTTGTATTTTCTGTGCTCAAAGTCGGTCCGTACCATTAAATGCATTTTTCATTTGTTTAATTTTGACAGTGTGAATTGAACAAAGAACTGCAAAGCGTTACACGGACCCGGTCCAATATAAATTAATAATTGCAAGAAATGTACAATTAAAAAGAATGAAAGCTACCATTTGATGTTGAGCCACATTTTTATTCAAGCAAAAAGGGCCATGTTAACTCTTGTAGGTTCAAAAATGGGTCTCACTTTCAAAAATATTTTATTGTGAACATTTACAGTAGCATACAGTACACATGGGTATGAGTGTAAGCAGAATTGAATGCACTCAAATCAGCATAAACCTTTAATCACAGATTGCAATAAATCTCATTTTAAAATAATAAATTCTGATTAGCTTTACACTTTGTTTAATTTAATCCTTAGTAAATCCCCACTACTGAAATACAGGATTCACATTTTATTTCAGTACAGTGAACTAAACTTATATAATCATAAAAAGTCATATGCAAAACTTATTTGAGAGTCCAGAGAAGAATGTCCAAAAATATACTCGAAATAGACAAAACATTTCACATTAAGCAGCTCATGACCTATAGCAAAAGATGGAAAGAACTCACATTGACAGCAAGTATCTGTACAGTTCAATAGGAATGTAATGCAAATATTCTCCCAGTAGTGAAAGATGGACTGTAGTATTGAAGCCTTTGGCTGTTTGAAGAGCTGCTGTCTAAAACCTGCATCATCTAATGATATACATTTCATCTACCAGAAACAAGAACCTCACACTGATTATAGCATCAATAATAACAGTAACTTACATTAGCATTGCTTCCTCTCGCCGTGCTTCAGCTTGTCATTTATTTATTTGTTTTGTTGTTTGTTTGTTTATTTTCACCCTAAAAAATATTGTGTTATGGCTTTGCATTTGCATATTCTTCCTGAATGTGTGCCACTTTGCCCACAGCGATGTGTTGTGCAAATGTATCAAATTTTAATATTCTTGACGCTAAGGGGTCTGTGCAGTTTGAGAGTAAAGATATGGCAATGGATTTCCAGATGAATACATTTCCACATTTCTACATTCTAAAATCAGAGCCTAGTGCCCTCTGTATATTTCAGATATATATTGCATGCCTGAAAAATGACTTTGGGAAATATAAATGTCACCATATAATGTTCAATGGAAAAGTGCTACATTGCAAAATATTGCTTTGTATAATTATATTTTTACTTGTTATTTGCTAAAAAGAATATATAAACAGTATATATATATATATATATATATATATATATATATATATATATATATATATATATATATATATATATATATATATATATATATATATATATATATATATATATATATGAGCAATTCCAGCGTTATGGATGTGACATTTGCAGTAAAAACTCAAAACATAAATTCACACAGAAAGTATATGCTAACATTATATTGAAATATCTGTTTATATTTTCCAAAACAACTGACCACAGAGTTGTGGAAGCAGAAAAATATCAATCTGTAAACATTTTTTATACTTTAAATGAGGATAATCAACATGCGTTATGGATGTGACAAAAAAAGTCTGTGAGTTTACAGTATACGACATACTTTGCTGAAATTCTGTCAATTAAACTGCACAACCCAAAAGAAACAATGCTAATCAAACAGATACGAGTCGGCTCACTATAGAACAAAAATGATTGATTTTATTTTATTTGACATTTTTGCATGTATGAGGAAAAAGTGTCGTTATGGATGTGACATCTTTCCGTTATGGATGTGACAGCTGTGAAATTGCCACTTGTGTGATTTTGGTAAAGTTAAATATAATAGTTTGAAACATTGACAGATACATTTATGAGTATTGGTAAAGTACTGTAAAATACGTGCTTACCCAAAAAAACCTTTTTTTCCGTATTTTTGTGAAAACTTAATTTTCTTCATGGCAAGGTTGACATTTGCATGGAATTGCTCATATATATATATATATATATATATATATATATATATATATATATATATATATATACAGCCTAAAACACATCTATATAGTCTAACACCACTTCCAGCAGCAACCTAGCTTTCCCATGTGGTCTCCCATCCTGGTACTGACCGGGCGCAGCCCTGCTTAGCTTCAGTGGGCGACCATGTGAGAGTTGCGGAGAGCTTGCTGCTTTATACACTATTGGCCATTGTATGATATTTCATAATATTTGTTTTTGTGATTTTATTGAATGCATGCCTGTACAGCACATTGGTGAACACTTGCTGCTCCTAAAAAAGTGCTTTTTAAAATTCTTTATGTTTTTAATAAAGAATTTTGTCTTGTTTTAAGAGTCTTTAAATACAAAACACTGTCTGAAATTGCATACTTCCATACTATATAGTATGATAAAAACAGTAAGCGAGCCAAGTTGTATGTCCGAATTCATAGAATTCGAAAAACAGTATGTGAGAATTGCCCGGATGACCTAATACTTCCGGCGAGATTCTGTAGCGTGCATCCGATGGACGCTACGCCATCCCATGATGCACCGCGAGAATTCGTCAATAGGAGTGAAATGACGCAACTGATGCGGGTAGGTCACATGAGGATGACAAAACGGCGGATGACGTACGTCCGAGTTCTATTCACACTACTCGCATTCATACTGTATAGAATGTACTTTTCTAACGTCGAGTGCTACATTTAAATTCAAATGCAGTACCTACTGAGTAGTAGCAAAGAGCTTAGAATGACCAAGAGGCAACACTCAATAGAACAGTGCATTGCAACAGCAGCGCCCAGCAACAGCCCCGGATTCCGCCATTTTGGAGTGAAAGCGGTCGGCTGTCCATTGGATCTTATTGCTGTCGCAATGGCAAGCAGCTGCTTTGTTTTTTATTTATTTATTTAAAAAGCGTATTAAAGCTGAGATACAACTTGAAAGACGACAATACAACACTTACTATCACAATCATCAGCACTTTTAATAGTTTATTTTATAGACTTATAATATGCTGTTGTTCTATTGGAATTTTCATTCCAAAATGGCCGCCACACCATCTAGTGGCTGTTTCCCAAATCGCACTAGAGTGTGGCCTCTTGGTGATTCTATGCTCTTTGGTAGTAGACAATTTCGGACACAGCCATTGTAAAAAAAAAAAAAAAAAAAAAAAAAAAAAAAAAGCTGGAAACCTGTAACCATTGATTCCATGTTTTTCCTGCTATGGAAGTCAATGGCTAGAGGTTTTCTTTCTTCACAATATATTATTTTGAGTTTGTTACGAGTAGTTGTTGTAGCGTGTGTGTGTGCGTGCGTGCGTGCGTGCGTGCGTGCGTGCGTGTGTGTGTGTGTGGTGTTTTTCTGTCTCTCTCCCTCTCTGGTTCTGAATTATTTGCAGGTGTAATGGATTACGGCGGATTGTGATTGGTGCTTGGATCGGCCGTATTTAAAACACCAGAGAACATGGATTTATTGGCTCCCTGCTCTCTTACGATTCCCCGCTCATTATTCTTTTGTGGAGATGTTCTTACTTGAACGATGAAATTGAGTGATTGTTGCTGATGTCTCTTGGTGGCGTATTGTGAGATGCCGAAGTGAAGTTGTATATTCTAACAGGAAAAACCTGGTTTTCTCCCTCCCTGTCCGGCTTGGAGCATGGTAAAAGGTTTGGTGCCTTCTGTTTATTATTTTAATTTTCTCCTGTGTTGTTAGTAGGGAGGTAAGTTTTCTGTATTTTATTTTCCAGGAAAGTTTTCTCTAATTTAGTCAGTTTGGTTTATTGTCATTTATTTTGGCTTAACCCCTCCCGATGTTATTTTGCTCCTTATTTTCTGTAAATAAATAAAATTTTCTTGTTAATTCTCAGTGGTTTGAGAGCGCAGGAGCACCAGGGATTATGTTTTCAATCCCTGTTATCTTGTTAGGTTTTTGGTTAAACTTCTTTTTGATTAAGGATTTTTTAATTTAATTCGTAACAAAGTTCAACAGAAGAAAGAAAATAACAAAGGAGGCCACTTGAAGTTAAGTAAATAACACATTTTCATTTTTGGGTAAACTATCGCTATAAGTTACCAAGGCCATCTCTGGGTTGGTACCCACAAGAGTAACTTTTTGTACCTCTAGTTTAGAGTTTAGAATTGATTTAGGCTCAAATTGTATACTAAGAACCTATCGTGGAAGTTTAAAGGTACATTTAAATTTAAAGCTATAGTTTTTTTACCCAAGATTCCCAGAGGACTTCATCATCTTCACCATCAACAAACACATCATCAAATTCCACTTCATCTGTTCGTCTCCGTCTCTTCATTCTGGTGTTTGCTTTGCCTTCTTCCACCTTCCTCCATGTCATCTCTCTCTCTGTTTGCCACCATCATCTCCTGAATCTTTTCCAGGAGACTTCTGACCTGCTGACTTTCTCCTTCAGCTTTATTATTAAAAACAGGATACTGGTTTCCGCATCTGTCAACAAGCCACCGCAGAGCTTCTCCTTCCCATTCAATGTGCTGTTCAATGGTTCCATCTCCGAGCATATCCCCAAAAGTGAACAAAACTAGACTGTGATCCCAAACCGAGGATCCAAAAAGGTTCAAATGGTCCTCCATCGCCTTTCGCTCCTGCTCTTTAAAAGAACAGTCAGCACGAGTTACCAAAATGAAAGCAGGCGGCCCTGAAGTGGATAGAGATGCACTGTGGGTGATTTGGTCTTTGTTCAGTTCAGGGGTTTGCTGTATGGGCAGATGTTTCCACCAGCCAGAGGTGTCTATGATGCTGACCTTCTGCCCTCCCACTTCTCCATGTCTCTGAACACACCAGGATGTTCTTCCTGACCCAAAAGCCGGTCTGCCCAGGATAGTGTTCCCTGCTGAACTCTTCCCAGCTTCTCCATAACCCAGTAGCACAAGATTAAATTCAGAGATTTCCAGTATCTAATAAACAACACAAAAACTACTCATTGTTAATTTATCTTCAATAAATTCCATTATATGAGAAGCAGTTTTTGTTTGGTTGCTGTTTAATTACATGCCAGCTACTCTGGCAATGACAAACATGTTGAAATACCACATATGAGCTTTTTAAAAACCTAAAGCATATCAGTTTATTTTATAGTTTGCTTTAGATCATACAGTAGGTCTCAAACTCCTAGAGGGCCACAGCTCTGCACGGTTTTGCTCCAACTCTATCAAACACAGCTGATCCAAATAATCGATGGGGGTTCAAAAGAGTCATGAACACCTTCATTAGTTGTTTGATCAGGGTTGGAGCAAAACTGTGCAAAGCTGCAGCCCTCCAGGAATCCTTTAGATACTCTGGACTACAATACTACACATACTTTACTACAATAATTAATGGGAAGGTATAGAAGTTGACAAAAAAAAGTGTCTTGTGAACTGACTGTATATTTTCACTGATAGCCTGCTGAGTGCAATCATGCATTGACAATAGTATAAACCATTATATATATATTTATATACAGTATGCATATAATGTATATCCCATCCCTTTGTGCCCTACTGGTGGCATATTCTCAAAATTGCTGTTACACCTAAAAACATGTTCCTTATCCCTCCACACGTGGCAGTAATGGTCATTTTGAAGTGTCACCCACTGTAAGAGTGGTCAAATGTATATTTAAATTAATTTGTAATATTAATTAAGATACAGATCAGTGTTAATTATTATACATTTTCGCAATCATATCTTGAATTTTGTGGGTGTTTGTACAGTATTAACTTTGTGGTTGATACCCAGCAGGCACACAATGTCATAAGACGTTAATATTAGGTTAGATTTAGGTCGTGATGTCGGGTGACCAAAATTAAATCTCTAGCCAGCGTCTAAGGACAATGTTATTTTGATGTCAAAGAACGATGTCTAAAAACATTGATTTTTGGTTGATTTTAGGTTGTGTTGTGACCAAAATCCAGCATCGAGCCAACATCTTAAACTAACGTCATAATATTATCAAATACTGACATTTATTCATCAGGTATGGCAACCAAAATCCAATGTCTTATAGACGTCATAGTGGTAAGGTCCCCACAGCATCAAATTGTAACATCATCATTAGGCATTTATATTTGATTGTTTTTGATTGCGTTGGAAAGTGTCCAAAATCTAACGTCTGTTCGATGTTTGACACTGACGTCGGTCTGACGTCAACCCGATTTTCATTTCCACTCAACAACAAGTGCAACGTCAATCTGACATCATGTTGACATCCTGTGCCTGCTGGGTAGTTTGGTTGTGGTTGAATTCAGTCTGCAATATTTAACAAGCCAATTTCTGCTTTTCCCAATAATTTTCAGTCAATACAAATGTAAAAAAATCCTAGCAATGAAATAAAAAAGATTGATGTTATTGAAAAAGCTAAAACCATAATTCAAAGACTTATAAAAAATGTATTTTAATAACTAATATAGTCTTTTTTTCTTTTTTAACAATTTATACATTACTCAAAACTCATGATGAAATATCACATTTCCAAAACTCCAAAATAAATAATGCAGCTTGAATGACACAAACTCTCCGAGTAGATACTGCAACACTAAAACTTTCTCATTAAAATTAAACATTGTTTTTAAACTGAGGCCATAATAAAGCCACAAAAGAATAAACTCAATTTGCAGTTTGAACTTTGTAACCCTCCTCCAACACACAATATTGTATGCAATGAAACTCTTTCAGCCAAAGTAGCTCTTATCATCCTCTGTATCATCCCTTTGTCTTTTTTACTGATGTGCTCTTGTTCTTTTTCACTTGTAATTTGCTGCCTTTGTAATATCAGTAAAATTGTGCACAATGAAGTGTGTGCTAAAATGAACCAATATACAGTATGTAGAGTTTTAAAAAGTGTGTTTATGCAATAAAAACTAAAAATAGCTTTATTTGTTTGAATTTTAAAGATCTTTAGGTCATCTTGTGTTGCTTCAAAGTCAAAGTCAAAAGTCAAAAGTACAGCCTTTTGCAATTTGTTATGAAGAACATCAGAATGTTGAATAATCGTATGTTAATGAATGTATAGTTAGAATTATTAGCCCCCCTAAATTATTATGTCCCGTTTATTTTTTTCCCCCAATTTCTTTTTAATGGATAGAAGATTTTTTCAACACATTTCTAAACATAATAGTTTTAATAATTCATCTCTAATAACTGATTTATTTTATCTTTGCTATGATGACAGTAAATAATATTTTACTAGATATTTTTCAAGATACTTCTATACAGCTTAAAGTCACATTTAAAAGGCTTAACTAGGTTAATTAGGTTAACTAGGCAGGTTAGGGTAATTAGGCAAGTTATTGTATAACGATGGTTTCTTGTAGACTATCGAAAAAAAATCTAGCTTAAAGGGGCTAATAATTTTGACCTTAAAATGTTTTTTTTTTTTTTATTTAAAACTGCTTTTATTCTAGCCAAAATAAAACAAAGACTTTCTCTAGAAGAAAAAATATGATCAGACATACTGTGAAAATTTTCTTGCTCTGTTAAACATAATTTGGGAAATATTTAAAAAAGAAATGGAAATTCAAAGGGGGGCTAATAATTCTGACTTCAACTGTATATATATATTTATTTATTTTTTTTTTTTAAACAACATACATCTGATAACTGATTTTAACTGCAACTGTAATTATTTTCTTACACATTTTATTTTACTCACTATTGTCATTATTAATTAATTTTAGAATTTTATGCAACCTATTAAAATAATACAATTTTGGAAATGTTTTTGAATTAGAATGACCTCATAATGACATTCATGTTTATGACAGACAAGTTATGTTGTCGATTTAATATCAACTTGCCAGATACTATACAGTAGTCAATGTTTGAAGTGGAACAAACATGTTTTGAAAAATTGTCCTAAGATAAGAATGGATGTTGTTAAATAGGTTTTGATGAAAGGTTTTGATCCACTTCAAATATTGACTACTCCAGATAGTAGACTACTGTAGCTATATCTGTATTTAAAATGACAACTGAGTAAATGACACTTATTGACAGTTGTCGTAAGCATTCATAAAATCTAATTCATATTTATTACATTATGTCATGATTACAAAAGTTTCATGACAGTCTCATGACAGTCTTATCAACACCCCCTTCATTAAAAGTGTTTCTGAAGTTTCTTCTGTTTACCAAGGCTGCTTTTTTTATTTTTTGTTTCAATCAAAATACAACATTGTGATTTTTATTTATTTATTTATTCATTCATTTTTAAATAACTGTTTTCTGTAACTATTGCAGGTCCAATGGTGCAAGGACCTTCTTGGAATTGCTCTGTTTTTTTTTATTTAAAATGTAATTTTTTCCTGTGATTCAAAGCTCTTTTTACACCATCATTTGCAGTACAGAACTCATTCTAATATGCAGATTTGCTGCTTTAATATGCTTCATTATTATTGGTGCTGAATCATTAATAATGACATTTTAAAGGGGTAGTCCACTACGATATCATATTGTAAAATTTAGTTGATGTTTAATGTAGCTGTGTGAACATAAACAACATCTCTGAATGTAATACTTTCAAAGTTTAACATGGCATGGTTGTTGGTGGCAGACGGGCTGGTCTGAGAATTTCAGAAACTGATCTGCTGGAATTTTCATGCACAATCATGTCTATGGTTTACAGAGAATGGTCCGAAAAACAGAAAATATCCAGTGAGCAGCAGTTCTTTGGGCACAAATGCCTTGTTGATGCCAGAGGTCAGAGGAGAATGA
Source organism: Danio kyathit (assembly GCA_903798195.1). NCBI lineage: Eukaryota > Metazoa > Chordata > Actinopteri > Cypriniformes > Danionidae > Danio > Danio kyathit. The sequence continues at coordinate 36,766,403 of LR812534.1, forward strand.
CCAGACTGGTTCCAGCTGATAGAAAGGCAACCGTAACTCAAATAACCACTCGTTATAACTGAGGTATGCAGAAGAGCATCTCTGAACACACACATGTCCAACCTTGAAGTGGATGGGCTACCGCAGCAGAAGACCACACCGGGTGCCACTCTTGTCAGCTAAGAACAGAAAACTGAGGCTACAAAAGGCTCACCAAAACTAGACAATAGAAGAAAAATGTTGTCTGGTCTGATGAGTTTTGATTTCAGCTGCGACATTTATTTGGATGGTAGGGTCAGAATTTGGCAGTTCAGGCTTGTGGTGGCGGTGTAATGGTGTGGGATATTTTCTTGGCCCACTTTGGGCCCATTAGTACAAATTGAGCATTGTGTCAACACCACAGCCTACCTGTCTATTGTTGCTGACCATGTCCATCCCTTTATGACCACAGTGTACCCATCTTCTGATGGCTACTTCCAGAAGGATAAAGTGCGAATCATCTCAGACTGGTTTCTTGAACATGACAATGAGTTCACTGTACTCAAATGGCCTCCACAATCACCAGACCTCAATCCAAAAGAGCACATTTGGGATGTGGTGGAACGGAAGTTTTACATCATGGATGTGCAGCTGACAAATCTGCAGCAACTGCGTGATGCTATCATGTCAATATGGACCAAAATCTCTGAGGAATATTTCCAGTACCTTGTTGAATCTATGCCACGAAGGATTAAGGCAGTTTTGAAGGCAAAAGTGGGTCCAATCTGGTACTAGTAAGGTCAAACTAATAAAGTGGCCAGTGAGTGTAGATCCATGATGAATTTGCTTAATACCTGGTTTATCAAGTGTCAAGAAGAAACAAATCTATATTTTAGAGCAACTGATGCACTTTTAGAAAAACTCTATAACTGTGTATACTCCACAATTTTAATTAACACAATAAGTTGAAACGTAGGCTGAAACATCTAATGTTACATGTGCATAGAGTATATACAAACATTCTCTTACAGGTTATTATGAAATAACAGTGAAATGACTTAGCATACACAAAATCTTGGATACATTCAAATGATTGTTAATATACAACTATTACACAGATATAACATCACATAATGTACCACAAACGTAGCAAAAATGACTATTGGAAACATCTAGCTCATGTTTTGCTTGTGATGGAAGCTGGGGGTTCTTCCAACTTTTCATCACTAGATTTTTACTTGAACTGATAGTAGAACCTGAGCATATTCAACCTCATCTCACGAGGAAACGTAAGTATTTTACGTTTTGTCAGTTTAGTGGATAATTCGTACGAATTCATAAGTTTAGTCGTACAATTTTAAAAAGGAGGCGTGGCACCTAACCCCACCCCTAACCCCAACCGTCATTGGGTGATGAGCAAATCATACTAATTTGTATGAATTAGATCGTACAAATTCATACGAATTAGCCACTAAATCAAAAAGTTACGAATTGCCCTGAGATTGCGTTGACATATTGTATAATGTGGTAATGGGGATTTTGTTTCCAAAACACGTTATAATTAGTGTGATTAATTTAAAATTGGATCATTTGAGATTAGGGGATTTTAAATGTCTGTTATGACAAAATGAATTTTTTTTTTCATTTTTGGCCTTGGGTGGATGTAAAGATACTGTATTGTACCTCCAAAACAAAATGAGGAGCCTTTAAAAAAAACACAAATACGATTCAATAAAACATGGCTCCATATGTAGTACAAAGGCAAAAATAATTTTGAAACCCATGCTATTTGAAAAATACAGATCAAAAAAAGTATTTAGTCATTAAATATGCAGAACTTCATAACCTATAATTCACGGGGAACAGAATAAGAAACAGAATAGCAAGTGCTAATGTTAGAGGGTAAGTGATGTTGAAAAAATGTCTTTAGTCATTTCTCAGGTCAACCAAAGCAAGTCATTCCATCAGCAGGGGAGTGTAAAGGTAAAAGTCCTTGAAAGTGATTCGTGCATTGTAACCACTCTATAAAAAACGATTGGCAATCTCAAGGGAACCAGTGGTGAATTAGTCTTAAGGGTTTTGGAATCACAGCTGCAAAAATCTTTTATATTCACTTTGTGGAGAAATATGGAGAAAACACCACCACTAAAAATCTGAAAAGCTGCTGTGTTTGAAGTCTCTATCAAACTATAAAAACAGTTTGAAACGGAGGGAGGAAACTAAACATCTGCTGTTCTGTGAGTTAATTTGGAAGAAAAGGAACAGGGTGACCCTTCTGACAAATGCCTTCAGCCTTCCACGGCAATCTTTTTTATTTTTCTTCTCTTACCATACTCCAACTAGAGCTGACAAAGTAATGTGTGGACCCCCTTTACAATAACTATGGTGACATTTCAGCTTACTTTGTCAGCTGTTCCTCGTATGCAACTTTGCCTAAAAATCCAATCTAACTGTCAGTGGGTGGGGATACAAAATGTGAGAGTAATATCTGTAGTTTTCTCACACAGAGTTTGACTTTTTAAAACAATTTAAACTTCTTAAGGTGCATGAATCACTTGAAATACTTTTTTTAGGATTATGTGTTTTGGTGATTTTGGAGCTTGAAAGCCTCATGTCTTATTCACTTTTACTTGGGGGGAGGGGCATTTGGAACAACATGATGAGGGTGAGTAAATATGGCAGGAATGTGCGTGTGCTTTTTTCGGTAAAATCTTGGGCTTCATTTACAGTTGAAGTCAGAATTGTTAGCCCCCCTGAATTATTAGCCCCCCGTTTATTATTTTCCCCAATTTCTGTTTAACGGTGAGAAGATTTTTTTCAACACATTTCGAAACATGCTAGTTTTAATAACTCATTTCTAATAACTGATTTATTTTATCTTTGCCATGATGACAGTAAATAATATTTGACTAGATATTTTTCAAGACACTTCTATACAGCTTAACCTGACATTTAAAGGCTTAGCTAGGCAGGTTAGGGTAATAAGGCAAGTTATTGTATAATGATGGTTTGTTCTGTAGACTATCGGGAAAAAAAATGCTTAAAGGGGCTAATAATTTTGACCTTAAAATTGTTTAAAAAAAATAAAAACTGCTTTTATTCTAGCCAAAATAAATCAAATAAGACTTTCTCCAGAAGAAAAAACATTATCAGACATACAGTGAAAATGTCCTTGCTCTGTTAAACAGTTTGGGAAATATTTAAAAAAGAAATAAATTCAAAGGGGGGGCTAATAATTCTGATTTCAACTGTAAAGTTAAGTTAACCTAAAAACTGTTTTTTTTTTATCTTTTTAAATAATATTTGAAAACTCAGAATAGTTTTACAGTAGGAATATTCAAATAAATGTCTTAATTTAAAAAAAAAAAAAATTTTCCTTCATATTTTAATGATTTCTAATTTTGCTTTGCTGGTTTTCTACAACTTTTTTACATCTAGCGGTACAAAAAAAGAGTATCTTCTCAAAATGTTGACAACACATCCAAAATCTTCCAGGCCTCGGGTACAACTTCAGTATTTAAGAGTCAACGTAGACATATTTCACTTCTTTCTATTAGAATTCAATGCCTCCATTTATCAACTTTGAAATTTTGCAGACCTTTAACATTCACAAAAAGCTACATTACATGTTACATTAAAGGTGGCATTTAAAAAAAACCTCTTAAAGGTGCAGTATGTAAGTTTGACACCCAATAGTTGAACTACTGTAGGTCTGGTGGAAACAGCCAAATTGCTTATCACTGCAAATCTTGTCCCATAGCGCGTTACGACAAAAGGTTACAATGTAACCTGCTCACCTAATGTTTATGTTTGAAATATTTATATTATCTGCTAATTAATACCCAGCAAGCATTTTTGTCTAATAGACGTCTAAACAAAGTCATCTTGCCTAAAACAAGGCTAAATTTGGGCTGTTATAAAAATCTAATAGACGTCTAAGAATAGGCCAAAACTAGACTAGTCATCAAATAAACAGACATTTAAACAGACATTTAAAAACGTACATAAAGCACCTTTAACAGAAATAAATCAGACCTCAGGTTCTTACAGTACCTTGTCGTACAAGCAGAGTCTCCCATTGATCCTGTACCATCTTAGTCCTCTGGTTTGCTCTCAAGTTTCTCTTCGTCATTATTCCCTCCACTTTGCACAACCACTTTCTGTCCATCTCAAAATGACAGCCGATATTTGCCATGACCATGGCATCTATTTTCTCTAATAGCCTTGTAAGCTGCGTACCAATGGATCTCTCAGTATTAATAACATGATATCTATGTCCGCATTTCTCCACCAGCCAAAGAAGAAGCGATTCCGCTTCACTTCCAATGCCCTTCACTAGATTTTGTTCCTGTATCTGGTTTCTATACGTGAACACGACCATAGCGCGACTCCAGATTCTATCGCTCAGAAGCTCCAGGTGTTCTTGCGCTGACCTCCTGTGCTTTTCTTTGAATAAAGCATCAACGCGAATAACAACAAGAATCGCATGGGGCCCAGGAGGACAATGAGCCATGCTAAGCACAATCTCTTGTTTTTGAAACTCAGGGGTTTCTTTTACAAAGTAGTTCTTCCACCAGCCCGGCGTATCAACTACAGTGACCTGCCTTCCGGCAAAATCTCCATGCATCTTCACACACTGAGCAGTTCTTCTCAGATGAGGCTCCGCATGACCTGTTATTAGGTTTGCCAAAGAGGTTTTCCCTGCTGCTCTGTTTCCCAATAACACAATCCTCAAATCAAAGAGCAACTGGACTCCTGCCAATAAGAGACAATGCATGCCTAATATCAAAACCACCATTTCTTGTACCCTGTTGTCTATAGATCAAGAGATTGATTGTACTTGGGTTTCAACTTTACTTTAATAGAAAATCCCCTTGGAGATGCTAGAAAAATGCTAGAGAATGTAAATGTGAATCTTACCACCAGATTCGCTTGCTTCGCATGTAGCCATAGCTGCACTCGGATATTCAGAAACCTCCCTAAAATGTTTAGAAATAATGTCACTTTTGGTTTGAATTAGTTACCCCGTCGTTTAAATGATACAAGAAGGTTAATAAAATGACTTCTGTCTTCAACTTTGTATTAATGTGTTTTTGTGTCACCCAGATCAAGCTAATGGATGATGCTTTTAAAATGACAAGATTACCACCCCATACATTTACAGCACTTTTCAACAAGCTTTTAGAAGCCATTAGCTATCTCTGAAAGAATGAATAAGTGAGGGGAAAGAGGTTTTACCTTTGTTCTCATCCTGGTGGAGAAGCTGGCAGTGAAATGAAGAATATTATTCTTGTGTGTACAACAAATATGAACAGGACTGGTAAGACTGGCTAAACGAGAGACTTTTGTAGAATCTTATCAGAAGAGGCTCTGTTTCCATTACACTGACAGATGTAAATGGAGACATCCATTAAAAGCACACTGTGCATTTTCATAGCAGTCAGGCTTTTGTAATGAATTTGTGACCATAATGGTCATAATAGCTGTAGAGGAGAGGCTCATATGTCATTCATTTCTTCTTCTTACTGTTAGTATATATTTACACACATCCACAAACAAACATATGCAACTCACGCACACACATGCATATTTACATTTGAAGTGAAGCAAAATAGTCCTAAGACAAGAATTGGTGTTGTTCTTTAATGAAAGGGTTTAATCCACCTCAAATGTTGACAGCTAATGTTTTATATCTTTAGCAATACATTTTATCTATATAATTATTTTTTCTTTAAAAAACACACACACATTTATCTGAATGTATTGTATACAGTTAAAGTCAGAATTATTAGCCCCTTTGAATTTTTTTTCTTTATTAAATATTTCCCAAACAATGTTTAACAGAGCAAGGAAATGTTCACAGTATGTCTGGTAATATTTTTTTTGCTGGTTCGAGCCTCAGCTGGGTCAGTTGGCATTTCTGTGTGGAGTTTGCATGCTCTCCCCGCGTTCGCGTGGGTTTCCTCTGGGTGCTCCGGTTTCCCCCACAAGTCCAAAGACATGCGGTACAGGTGAATTGGGTAAGCTAAATTGTCCATAGTGTATGTGTGTGAATGAGTGTTTCCCAGTGATGGGTTGTGGCTGGAAGGGCATCCGCGGCGTAAAACATATGCTGGATAAGTTGTCGGTTCATTCCGCTGTGGCGACCCCAGATTAATAAAGGGACTAAGCCAAAAAGAAAATAAAAGTAATTAAGTAAATAAGTAAATAAGTCCAAACATAATCTATTATTCTATTTTCAGATTTTTTCCCCCCGACAGGAAAATGTACAATAAATGCTCAAGGGACTTATATTCCAAAAGCTCTGCACTGGCCGATGCTCAAACAAGTGTCTTTAGATGAAAAAGGAGTTTTGCTCTCTCCCTTGACGTATATCAGAAAAGATGAATAGATATGTTAGACAGAAAAGAGAATAGGAGAAATGGGCAGAGAGGTTGTGTGAGGCATGACTCATGGACGGTGTCAGCGAGTGCTTGTCTTGTTTTGATGTACTGAGATCGGTCAGGGACAGATATGGCCATATCAGATTTCACACAACTACAGCGGGAATGCAGAAATTGCTTATAACCTTGAAAAGGCAGACCTCGGAACAGAAAAGACAATTATGCTGGAAAGCATCTGCATGGTGAGTGACAGCATATTGGATAAAAATGGCCTCAAAAGGTTATTTCACTCAAACAATTAATGAAAAATGAGTCATTATTTTCTGAGCTGGTGTTTTTGTATTGGAAGACTTTCTTTTTTGAACAACAAAAGGATGAAACTGCTTTCACTTGTTTATAATTTATCAGTAAATAGTGACCATTAAGTTTTTTAAAAAAAAGTATCACAGAATGATTCAATTTCACGTAAGATTAATGTGCAAATAAGATCATCCACATTCATACAAACAAGCTGCTAATCTAATAATAAATTAACAAATTGGCAAAATGAACTTTGTTTTTTTAAAAACAACCTCCTCATGTATGTCAAGCAACTCTAAGTTTATTGCAGAAATGACCAAACACTCACAGCAACACATGAAATATTCTATATTAATTTTAATCAATCTGTTTAAACCAGTACATTGTTTTGTTTTGTTTTTAAAAAAAAAGTCCATTCAAATGTTCCGCTTGTTTGTGTAGTTTGAGGCAGCTTCTGTGGTGATTTTTTAAAGACGTGCCAAGATATCTAAAGTGTGTTATTTTAAAGGTGCAGTAGGTGATCTGTCAAAATGCTAACCGGTTAACATAATATCTTTCGAATACAGTCCCTCCCCCTGCCGTCCAAGGCGACGCAAACGCGCACATTAAAGATGACAGAGACCAACTAGTTAGAAAACTTTACAGTATTATATCTAGCATGTTTTCAGTTGTGTAGCAAGCAAAACTTGTCATAATGTGCAATATTTCATGCATGCAAGGATCCCTGGTCTCACTCTCTCACGCGCTTTGTCCTAAAGCGACTACTGTATGCTTAGTGGTTGGCCAGCGACGTGCAGGATTTACACTTGTTAAGAAAGCCACACTTTCATCCTATTTCAGACCGAATATTCAAAGTAGCATGGTAAACAATATAGGGAGCGCGTCACAGGTTGTCATTGTTTAAAAATGAACCAATGTGAATATATAAAAACCAACTTCACCGCAGTAAAGCAGGCTAGGTGGAATATCCCTATTTGCTAATGTTTTGTTGTTAAACTAAATACAAATCTACATTATCGATGCTGTAAAAGGTATACCTTATGAAACTGAAAATAGTCACATTATTCGTTAATCGTTCGCCAGAACACTTCCCTGCATATAGCCCATTCATAACAATAAAATCTACATCAGCTTTGCATGACTAAAATACTTTTAAAACATAAGATTACCTGTCTAAAAGAAATATTTCAGCCCTGGTGTCATCCTTTCTCCAGCATGCAAAAGTAACTCCAATATTGATTCAGGATTTTAAAAAGTTCTGATTCAGCATTTGTTTTTACTGCTGTCACTCGTGTCCACATGCATGTGCAAAAGGCAGATCTGCGGAGGTGCGCAGTTGTACAAATCTAAATTTGCTGACAGACAGTTTGGGCTACTGACAAATCGGGGAATTATCAGCCCTACAATTTTTAATTGGAAGAACATTTTTTAGTCTTATGCCTTACCCAGAATATTAAAATATATATAAATACATTTAGATCATTACTTTAATCAGTACTATTGAAATGTGAAGAGACTTTCAACCAGCACAACAAAAAAAAAATTCTGAAGAAAATAACCTACTGCACCTTTAATGTCAGAGCACATTGTAGAGGAATTTACCGTTAGACCCAAAGACCAGGAGTCGGAGATATGATTAATTAATTATTTACTGAAGAAAATATTCTGCAGTTACAGTTGCAATCAGAATTATTAAACCCCCTGAATTATTAGCCACCCCTGTTTATTTTTCCCCCAATTTCTGTTTAATGCAGAAGATTTTTTCAACACATTTCTAAACACAATAGTTTTAATAACTCATTTCTAAAAACTGATTTATTTTATCTTTGCCATGATGACAGTAAATAATATTTGACTAGATATTTTTCAAGACACTTCAATACAGCTTAAAGTGACATTTAAAGGCTTAACTAGGTTAATTAGGTTAACTAGGCAAGTTAGGGTAATTAGGTAAGTTATTGTATAACAATGGTTTGTTCTGTAGACTATCAAAGAAATATATAGCTTAAAGGGGCTAATAATTTTGACCTTAAAATGGGTTTTAAAAAATTAAAAACTGCTTTTATTCTAGCCGAAATAAAACAAATAAGACTTTCATCAGAAGAAAAAAATATTATCAGACATACTGTGAAAATTTCCTTTCTCTGTTAAACATCATTTGGGAAATATTAAAAAAAGAAAAAAAAAATCAAAGGGGTTTAATAATTCTGATTGCAACTGTACATCAGTAGAAGTCAGCTTCAACACTCGCGAAGAGTTTGTAGGCTGACCTGTGTACAGATCAAATCAACAGCAATTATACTCTAACAGAAGGTCACTTAAAATGTCATGCCTTTAAGTAACAATATTCTTGTTGGTCAAAACATAGAAAAGCTTAGACAGTCTCAACATATGGAGGCAAAGTTCAAAGCATATCCCACAGTGACTGTTTATTGGAAAAGAAAACTAAGGTCAGATGTAATGGGTCATGCAGTAGGCTATTGAGGTCAGATTTTGCTTCAGTCTACTAGTCTTCCTCCAAGGTAGAATACACAAAGAATGCTTATCTACTTCAAGGCTGTCTAGTTTAACTATGCACCTACTATATTCAGTACACACACACTGAGAGGAATACAGTGACTATACACGTTTATTTTTATAGCGCTTTTACAATGTAGGTTGTGTCAAAGCAGCTTAACATAGAAGTTTTAGTAAATTGAAACTGTGTCAGTCCAGTTTTCAGAGTTGAAGTTCAGTTTAGTTCAGTTCAATGTGGTTTAATTTTCACTGATAAAAGTCCGAACACTGAAGAGCAAATCCATCGATGTGCATCTTCTCAAGTCCTAAACCAAGCAAGCCAGTGGCGACAGTGATGAGAAACATTTTTGTCTGCATATAAGTGAAAGCTGATCTCGTGTATTCTAATAATGTCTCCCAGGGGTAGCATGTATATTGTAAACAGCTAAGAGCCTAAAACTGATCCTTGAGGCACCCAATACCTGACTTGTGAAAGCTGTCTGTTTATATTTACACAACTGGTAACGGTCAGTTAAGTATGACTTAAACCATTGTAGAGCCTGTCCCTGGACACCTGTAAAATTTAAGCGATCTATGAGGATATCGTGGTCGATAGTGTCGAATGCAGCACTGAGATCAAGTAAAACTAGTAACGAGATGCAGCCTCGGTCAGCAGCTAAGAGTAAATCATTGGTTATTTTCACTGACACAGTTTCTGTACTGTGATGTTCATCTGTAGAAACCCTGCAGGCACAGGATGACAACATGACGTCATATTGACGTTGTACCCCAACGTCGTGGGGACGTTGGGTTTTGTTTGGAAATGAAAATCAGGTTGACATTAGAACCCAACATCAGGTCGACGTCAATGTCCAGTGTCCAACCTAAAATCAATCTAAAATCAACTAAATATCAATGTCTAATCATGTTACACCTTGACGTTGTGTGGATGTTACCACTATGACATCTATCAGACGTTGGATTTTGGTCACTTTCCAACACAACCTAAAATCAATCAAATAACAACGTAATTTGACGACGTTATTGGACATCAAAATAACGTCCTTAGATTCTGGCTAGACATTGAATTTTGGTCACCTGATGTCATGACCTAAATCTAACCTAATATTAACGTCGTATGGTGTTGTGTTGTCTGCTGGAAAGGAGCATGATTAGGCAGAAACAACTTTTTCTAGTATTTTAGACATAAATGGAAGATTTGAAATAGGCCTATAACTAGCTAATCCCAGGTTCAGACAGCACGATTTTTAAAGTATTCGTGTCACAGATGTTTTCACACTGCATAACTATCTGGGCTAGCATTTTATCCCTGCTGTGTTTACACTACAAGATGGATCGGCGACAGGGGGGTGTTTCACACTGCATTACAATAGGAAGAATCGCCGACAGTTTTGTCTCGATCTGAAAACTACATCTCTCACAACCAATCAAATACACTGAGAAGAAAAAACTTTTAACTTCTCCAGATACTCATAGTGGATGCTGCTCTCTCATTGGCTGTAGGTAACCATCGATGTTATTTTCAATCAGAACACATTTCACACTACATGATTTGAATCGCCGACAGCTCCACATATTCAGCATGCCAAATATCTCACGGGTGTCGGCGACTCATCTGCGATTCTCTCAGATCACATCTTTGATAGTTCACACTGTGTGATTGTTACCCGTGTGAATCAGCACCGATTTGCCTGTGATTTCAGGCCTGTGAGTTAAAATTGGGGCTAAAATCATGAAGTCTGAACTCGACATATGTTGCTGGGATCCAATACAATACAATTGTCAAAAATGGCCTCTTTACCAGACCAGTTAGAAAAAGAAAGTTAGAAAAGAAAGAATCTGGCATACAGAAAGAGCAATAACACACATTCCATTCCAAACATAACAGAGAAAGAATACTCTATGTAAATATATATTTAAACCAGATACCACTTGTTGTCCATCCATCAAGTGCAACCAGGAATCCTTCTGACTTGAAGTGATTCACTTTCAACTGGAATACCATGGCTGTGCTCTCACTCAGACATTACATTACGAAAAAAGAAAGATGTTTTGTATAGCATTGCACCCACCAACAGAGACATAAATCTGCAACTTTGGCATGAGTCTTCATGTTTTGCTTCCATATACAGCTGTCACATGTGAGTTGTGACACATCACTGTCCATCAACTGACTACTACTCACAAATGTCTTCAGCTCACAACTTCGGGTATGTGAAATATTTTAAAATACTCGCGTGAACGACAACAGTGTTGACAACAGTTTATAGCGATGCAAAAGTTATATATCAGAGCCTTCAGAACAACAACATCGGAAAGCATATAATGACTTAATTTAAATATTTTTTGAGAAAACTATCCCTTTAAAACGTTTCATACCAATTGATCAACACTATATTTTTCTACTTCGGACAGCGTGTTTTTTTTATATATGAGCTTTGAATTCATCACATTTTTCTATCAAATTACAGATGATTCATATGCTCTCACAGGCCCCCTTCAGCCTATAAATCTAATTAGCGCCGCTGCAGCCTCCGCCGCACAGGACCCACGTTCAGTCTGAAACACAAGATCTGAGCCTTTGTTTTTCACTCACCACAAGCCATTAAAGTTGCATTTAGCTCATACATCATTATCACTGTTATCTGCATTTCTCTGTGGAGGATTACTGCTAGTAAAACATGAAAAGTGAAGGTTAAGAACACAATAACAGAGATTAGAATCGTTTCTTATCTCCGAGGAACTTGCCGGCTTAAACAGAGCGAACGTGCTGTATATATGGCCGTGTATCAGGTAATTGGAAAGTTCTGCTCGGCTGGAACCCTCACCGCCTCCAGTGATGTTGGTCACACTTCTTTCTCTGTCGTTCTGGAAGGAAATAAAGCCGACGTGGGTGCGCAGCCTGAGCCCTGATAAGGAGAATGTTAGGATGGCACTTGGATTATGCTTCTGCAATCCCTCTATCTAGACTTATTTGATGACAAACTGCCTAGGAAACCTTTCCAAAGCCTGTCTTCATTTCCGCTCATGTTCTTAGGATTGCAATGTGCCCGAGGCTAATCTGCGCCAGGATCTCTCCCTGCTCCAAGATTGTTTTCCTGCATGGATGAATGGGGATTCTTCAAAGAGATGGTGCAGATTATTTTCGGAGGTAGACTGTTTGACATGCACTTTAAAATTCAGCTGAATTTGATCTGTATCCACTTACTTAGTCGCTTTGGTTTGAAGAGGTTTTTGCACGCTGAGAGCTCCCAAAATCACTTATTCAACCTCTTAGAGAGATCTCTTTTACTGCCGTTGCCTTGAATTGAACTTATCTAAAGGAGAGCTGATCTAACCGTACAGGACCGTCAATGCTTCCTTTGATGTAGGGTGTTTTGGTAATCCATACATAATAATGGGACTAGAAATGATGACGTTAAAATGGAAATGGTTATGCGTTGAACACACTGTTCGGATGACGCAAGTGTTGCAAATATGGCAGCTGAAAAGGCCATTCTTTGCATGGTTTTATTCAAAGAATTTTCAGAGCTTGGTGAAATTGGTGTAAATATGTGTTTAGTACTGCAAACGTTACAGTCACTGCTCTTGCCATCCAGAATAATGGGAACATCCCAATTGAGGGAAGAGATTTGTGTAAACTATGGTTTTTGATCATTGTGGTTCAGCGTTTGCCTAAGCATTTCAAAATGAAAACACAATTTCAGGTCAAGAATAATCCACTTCTTACCTCCAAAACTGTCATGATTTATATGACATGTTATTCTATTGGGAGTATTAGGCTTAACATTACTTATCATTGTATAGTCAGAGGAGTATACAAAATTTTATGTGTTACTCCACAGTAAAATAGCAAAATATATAAATATTAGTGGTGTGCCGTTATCGGCATTAACGTGCTGCGTTATAAAAAATATCGCCGTTAATCTAATCTCAAAGTTGGGTTGGGAGCTGGGTCTATTCTACGCAAGCTATGATGACTTTCACCGTGATATTTTAGCGTGGTGGTATACCTGACCGGTGAACTGTCTGACAAAAAAGTGACCTTCGGAAGGCAAATCAGCAGGATGCCCTTCTGGATCTTCACTTACTTCGAAGACACTACTGACTACATTTACATGGACATCTGTAATCTAGTTATTAGCCTTAATAGACAATAATATAATTAAGGTGTTTACGTCAAGTGCTTTCATGTAAGAGTTTTAGGTGACTTTAACTGCAGTTCGGCAGATTCACTTTCACTCATGAACATTTCATTCATGCCCCCGTGACAAACTGGGGTATTAGATGCAAATATGGAGTAAGGACTGGTGAGAGTGTTATGGAATAACTCACGCCAAATGGAAAGAAAAAAAAAATTCCGCATTTCGCGATGTGTGTGTGTGTGTTTGTGTGGTCCTTTACTGACCGCTTGTGTGGATCTTGTGTGGGTCAAAAAATATGGCGAAAAGTCCTACATGACGATAATAGTTTGATTGCGGTTTTTACTTCAATAATGCCACTAATACATGCATACTCCACATGTCTTAATTCCATTTCTGTTTAGTTCATTTATGATTTTAGTCGGATTAAGATAATCAAAAATCGCTGTTTCAAGCTTATATAGGCCTACAGTTTAAAATTCATGTTTAACTGAATAAACAGTTAGTAAACACAAGTACATCTTATTGAACATAATTTATTTTCATTATAGTAGAACAGTTTTTTCAAGCAGTTTGTGATGCATTTTGGAAACAGGAGATGAGCCCCTGATCTAATGCATCACCTGGTTTGAGAAACCCGTTCTCAAAGACTTATATTTAGTCATTATTTGGGACATATTCTGAATGCCTTCGGCAGAATTCAAACGAGCCATTTTAATCTAGATTAATCTAGATTAATTCCAAGATTACAGTAAGATTAATCTACATTAAAAAAATGCCCACCTATAATAAATATATATATTTTAATTGAGCAGAAATTAACCAGCAGACAATGAAACTACTACATAATACAAAAAGACTACATGACAAAAAAGTTGCAGATTTATACTTGTGCTCTTGTTATTTCAGTTATTTTGCCTTAAATGTACAAACACTGTATTTGTTTTGTGACTTTATATTGATGTTAATTACTTACTTGGACCCATTGTGCCTTTTAATACTGCAAAGTTTATATTATACATGTTACTGCTGATTGGGCTGGCATTTTTCTCAAATCTCTTTCAGGAGACATGCCGTTCAACCAATTTTAGTACTAAAGTACTATTATATGTATAAGTTAAGTTGATTTTATCTTTGCCATGATGACAGTAAATAATATTTTACTAGATATTTTTCAAGACACTAGTATTCAGCTTAAAATGACATTTAAAGGCTTAACTAGGTTAATTAGATTAACTAGGCAGGTTAGGTTAATAGGCAAGTTATTGTATAACAATTGTTTGTGCTGTAGACTATCGAAAAAATATATAGCTTAAAGGGACTAATAATTTTGACCTTAAAATGAAATCTGCTTTTATTCTAGCCGAAATAAAACAAATACACAAAAAACAAAAAAAACAAAAACAAATCTAATACATCTAATGAAATTAACAAATCTAAAATTAATTTAGAGCTACAGGGTGTAAATAAATGTAAAAAAAAAATAAAAGAGATAAATGATGGGTAAAATCACAGTGAGTAAAAAATAACAATATTTTCATTTTGAGATTAACTAAACCTTTAGGCATTATTTACTAATATTCAATCAATAAAAAATATGAGTAAATTAGGTCAAAACAAAGTTAATTTGAGTTCATTTCAATGGTATGAAACATTTAGGAAAAACCATCAGTTTATGGCAAAGCTGCGGAGCAACACTATTGCATATATGTGGGTGTGGCTCTGAAGCCCCGCCTACTCTGGTGTCAAAATAGTCACTATAAATTAATTTATCATGTTGTCTGAACTGGGATTAAGCTCTAAAAAGAATCTGTTCTCTTGACAAATAAGGGCTTTTTGGAAAATTAAAACTTGAGGCAATGAATAAACAGCAACATAATCGCTTGATTATCTGTTTGTAACGAAACAAAGAATCTTTGTCAACAGATTCTGCTTAACAAGAGCACTTTAATTTGACTAATTAGATTTTCTCATTCTCTCTTCAATTCCATTCCCATGCCTTCCAGGAACAAAGATGAAGCTATTCTTGCTTTTTGACAGAGCGCTTATGTAGTTAAAATTAATGGCAACATTCTCTTACTAAGAATAAAACATTTAAGAACCATACAGTAATGCCTTATCAACTCAAGCTCCATTAGCAAAAACATTAATTACCTATACAGTATATAATTGAGTTTTTAAGAGCAGTTATATGAAGAACTTCTGTGCTTTAATGCAGTTCTGCTTTAAATAAATGAACTGCACGTTCTTTTAGTTCGAGGAAAAAAAACTGTAATTAGCGTTTTAAGCAGTCAGTAAACCTTATAGGGCTCGCCATAGAAGAGTTTCTGACACCAAACCAAAAATATCTCCTATTCCAGCCGAGCTCTCATTAGTCTCTGGAGTTGTTATTAATGTGCTTCAGCTTTTCTACTCAATCCTCCGTATAACCTGCGGCTGTTACAGCGATGCTGACGAGTAACAAGGAAAACCACATATGCCACTTTCCACAAATATCAGACAAAATGAGCTCTGATTTTCTTTTTTTCTGAACAAATGGTGCTTAAAGGAATAGTTCACCCAAAAATGAAAATTATGTGGAATAAAAGTGAGCACCATTATATACATTATAGAAAGTTATACAGGTTTAAATTAATGTGCGAGTGAGTATAGAATCATTTTAATTCTGAAAATGAAGTAATCCTTTAATATATATATTTTTTGGTTATTTTGTACATCAAGTTAAACTGAATAAAAACGAGAAAAAAAAAAAGCTTTGACAGCTGACAAAGTATTTTTCATTTAATAAATTTGCTAAGAAAGTTTTTTTAAATTCAGTTGATATTTATTTTGTTTTTAGTTTTAGTATAACAGTTAAGCTAAATGAAAATGATATGTTACTGGCTGTTTTTTTTTTATTTTGATTTTAGTTAAATTTTATTTTAATTGACATTTTTACTAATAAAATATATCAAGTTAAACAAAATAAAAATGACCAAGTTTGACCAATGACCAGTATAGTTTTGGTTCCTAGCTATCCAGTATATATATATATATATATATATATATATATATATATATATATATATAGAGAGAGAGAGAGAGAGAGAGAGAGAGAGAGAGAGAGAGAGAGAGAGAGAGAGAGAGAGAGAGAGAGAGAGAGAGAACATTTTTTGTTTAGTTGTTGTTCTATTTTTTGGTATTGTTGGGCCTAAATTCATTTTCATAGTGTAACCCACTGGTCCTACTGCACCTAACCCAGTCTGGTAAAGTCTGTATACACGGCTGGCCGGAAGTGCGCTATGCACATCAATATAGAGTAGTGCATCCGTTACACTCACCCCCCTAAACCTCACTCCCATCCCGGACGAGCCCCCATGTGTAATCCACAGGTCCTACTGCACCCAACCCGGTCTGAGCTGTGATCGAACTGGTGATTCTTTGCATGGGAGTCGGATGCTCTAACAAGGAGGCCAAAGACTGGAGTCTAACGTCTGTCGATAGAGCACCTTTAGAGGTCAGAGGAGTGAGGTTTACCTGCATAGCACTTTCCTAGCTGGCCTCCGTTACACTCACCGCCCAAAACCTCACTCCCATCCCGGACGATCCCCCATGAGTAACCCGCCAGTCATACTGCACCCAACCCCATCTGAGCTGGGAACTGCTCAGACCTGGAAACATAGCAAATCCCTAGCCGGCCTCCATTACAATAGCTAATGATGAATTACTATTATTGTTATTATGCTTACTTATTTATTTGTTTTCTGTAAATAATCATATAGTGATTTTTTCACACACAATTAATTGGATAAAATAAGGTACAAAATTCTTATTATACACAGCTGAAAAGACCTGTGAAAATATAAAACCACTGTAATGCTAATAGTTTGTCTAAACTTACAGTACTTTATAGCAAATTTCTATGCTAGGAAAACTTGCATTAGATCATACATTTCCAAACATATCTAACAGAAAGAAGAATATCCTTGATTTTATGCCTTTACAGCTTTTATAAAAGTCATAGTACACCAAAGTGTATATCATGCCAGTGGAAGAAGCCATCTTACAGCACATTAAAGTCCAGATCACATACCCAGAATGAGCCATACGTACTGTAGATTACACCTGAGCTCAAATAAAAGATTGTAATAGTGGTCTTGTCCTTGACACTTTTATTCTACAGCCCTTTTTCATAACACAATTTAGCATGTTCTCAGTGTTCACGCTGCGTTCCCCGGTGGAAAGAGTGTTGCCTTCTTAAGTGCCTTTCCATTATTCTAAAAGCCCAAGTGTAAAATCGACCCTTCGATGGATGAGGGACGAGTCAACAAAACAGGAGAACTCAGGGGAACATATTACCCATAAGACCATCACATTTAAAAAAAAAAAATAAAACATCAGATTGACAGGAAAGTGAGAATTAATTTGTTTGGTGATGACAAGTGATTATACAAGCGTAAACGCCTCTGTGTTGTCAACAAACGTGAAGCGTTTTATGACATGTATGCTTTATATACCTGACTTTTATTTACATATAAATGGAATTTTTATAGCATTCAGATTTGTATATGCTTGGCGAACAAGAACCAATCAGATTTGCTTGTTTTGTCATGTGACGCATTTAAGCTTCTTTTAGAACCTAGAATGAGGTTTGTTCCCATTTAAAAAGTTAAATGAGATAACACACTAATCAAATTCTATATAATCATACTTTTTGCTTGTGTCATTGCAGCCCATTTTACTGTATATTTGTACTTAACCTATTGTCCTTATAGACAACCATCATAATGAGACAACGCCACTTTTCAAAGTGTAGTGTAACTTTTATTTAGATTTTTAAAGACCAACTCATTTTCTTTTAAAGAAAATGCTTTAATTTTAAAATACTTCATATTAGGGGTGTCAAAATTAATTGTTTCTTAGGTGCGCCGTGATGCAGACGCGGACAAATCGGTATCGGTTGAGTAATAATCATTCCCGGTTATTATGTACTGACGTCATTTGCGATACGTCTCCGTAGCTTACTATGGCGAGGGAGGCGAGTGCGAGTATTTACAACGCTCCAACTACTTAAAAACTCAGTAACTGTGCACAACTACACTGCGTGTATGTTTGCTGGACTGTGTTTCACTGACACTTATACAGCAGAAGCCCTTATTTCACTGCGATTGAGAAAATTAAAGTACTCCTTTTCTCTCTCTCACTGTGGCCCATTTGACCTACTGGCGTGACTTTTCCCCTCCTCTCGGCTGTTATAGCGGTACTTCTGGATACAGACACGAGCGCGTGTCGGCAGAGTTTTCTCCTCCGCGTCTATCATGGATGATCTGTGATCGCCGCTGCCGTTTATCAGTGTTTATCATCGGTGAACAGCGCCAGAGCATTAGAGCCAATCACAGCCCTTTCTGTTGAGCGCATGACCAATCATAGGGGTGTACAAACAAACTCACTAGACAAGGCTCAGACAGCAAGCAGGATATTTATATTTGTTTATTTGCTATAATTGCTTGTGTTGTTCTGTGCATTTGCTTGAGTTTTTAAAGGTACAGTTTATATATCTGACTGTTTGTATTAAAGGACAAAATTGTTTTACAAATAATATATAAATATAAATATATTTATAAATTTTAATACAAGAATTGTTGTGATGTGAAGAAAATATAAAACTGTGTATGGAAAGCATCGTCAATGCACCGTGATGCACCAAGATATCGAATTGAACCGAATTTATGGCATGATTATCATAACCGAACCAAACCGTGAGACCAATATAGGTTCACACCTACTACATATGACATGTCAATACTTAGCATGCAGTACATCTTGATGATAACAATTAGTGCAAAATATTTGACCAAATAAGATTATTAGGTTGTAGTTTCTTTTGTTTTGTTTTGTTTTCTTTTTGCAGAACTATAAATAATAATTCATTGTATGTGAAGTCCAACGTAGATTAGTTTGTAACGACAAAAATCCGCAGAAAGTAGGAAGTAACAGAAAGAAAATATAGATGTATAATCAATACAACAAAATAAAAACAAGGAACAAGCAGGACTCCTGCAGGAATCCTACAGAAAACATGAAGGACTTCTACAGGGAACATGCCGGACTCCTACAGGAATCCTAAAAGGAACTAGCCGGACTTCTGTAGGAATCCTACGAGGATCACAATAATCATACAGGGAGCAAGGATCCTACAGGGAAAATGCATAACTCTTGTAGGAATATTACAAGAAACATGCCCACAAGGGACAGGCAGATGTTCTAAAAAGAACATGCAGAAACCCTACAAGTAACATGCAGGACTCCTGCAGGAGTCATAGAGGAAGCACGCAGGACTCTTGCAGGAATCCTACAAGGAACATGTAAGAAACCTACACAAATTCTACAAGGAACATGCAGGAATCATACAGGGACATGCAGGACTGCTGCAGGTATTCTACTAGAACCATGTAGGAAACCTACAGGAATCCTACAAGAAACATGCAGGAATGCTGCATTACTATACTTTTTAAACGTGTTACTCCCAACACTGATGTTAAGTATTACTTTAAATTTCTGTAAAGTAAAATGTTACAAATAACATTATTTCTACACAAGGGTGAGGTAATTATTATATCTTAACCCCCTCAGACCCGAATTATGTTCCAAGTTTCTGAAAAATGCACAAGTATGTTTTCACAGTTCTTAAGGCTCCTAAAAATGACATCAAATTATAATAAAAATTTAACACCCTTTAAGTATTTATATTTTTTGTCCATTTCAATGGACATCAGGTCAGAACAGTTGTACTGTACCAACATAAAACACAAAAACATGATTGCTGGTATAATCTTAAAATGTATTTTCAAAATCACAAACATTAACATAATAGAATTTTCCTGTAATTTTGAGGTTTTTCTCCTACATCCTAAATAGCCAGACATATTTGAAAAAAAAAAACCCTGATGTAAAACTTGCAATGTTACAAAAGATTTTAAATAATAATAATAATAATACATTTCATTTATGATGCGCTTTTCCTAAACTCAAAGCGCTACAAGATATACAATAACAAATAAAAATGCAGAAAATTACAAGCTTGCATAAAATTTCAGTAAGAAGTCAGAAGTCAAACTAAAACAATAAAGAACATTAAATAAGGAAAATGTTACCAATTTAATGGCCTTACCGTCATTTGATTGGACGACAATCGTCCACTCTCATGGACTGCAGGCTTTATTAGATGAAATGCTCAGGAATCACAAAAAACTCGGGCTGACGTGATATCCATTGTAATGGGCACAGGGTCCAACGGGGTTAATGTTATTTAGAAAATAACAGATTAGAACTTTCAGAAAAAGTGTGCTCTGATTGATAAACTACTATTGGTCTGTGGTGATTATCTAAAAGGTGAGTGTGGCTCTGCGGCTCCAGCTTTTTAAATGTCCAAATATATTTTAGTTAAATTCTTTTGTTCAGCCTGTGGAGGTCAGACATCTGCAAGTGAAAAAGACAAAGAACTATTGTTTGGGTTTTTACAAACATCTTTTTACTCCACAGCAAAAAGCAAAAAAACAACTTCAGTATCCTGAGCAAAAAGACTGTCGGCTCTATATCCATCACACAGACTGACCCGATAAGTGCAGACACTGAGACTTCAGCTGGGAGTTAGACCTACTATTCAGGTGACCAATTTATCATTGATCTTCCCATTTGGGCTGTTGTTTTCTGTTGATTTTCTATACGGGAGCTTCTCATCACGACCTTATTGAGCAAAAATAAAATAAAAAGGAGGTTTCATCCATTTCGCAGGCAGCAAGCTCATTCATCTTTGAGGAATTATTAAACATGTCGTTGAATTATTGGTACACAGCTGATATCTGAACCTCGACAGGCTTTAGCATAACTCTTTCCATTCGTAGAGTCATGCTTTGCTTTCTGTCATTTCCATTCTTGGCAGTGTTTCCAATGTATTAATAATACACCGACATGCTCTGTGTCACTTATACTTTAAGGTTATGTGTTAACTGAGGTGTTCAAAAACATAATGATCTTTCTCAGGGCTTGACTTCAACTTTTTTTGTTCATAGCCACAGTGGATAATTGTTTTCACGAGCCACTTAATTTTACTGGTCATTTTATGTGGCTAGAAATGTGTTTTATATTAAAGTTTAAAATATATTTGATTGATAACATCATTACATTGTCATATCAGTTGATATACAGTAGATACATCATTGAAGCAGCCGTAGATTTAAAGGAAGTTCAGCATGAATGCATTTACATTGCAAAAAAACACTGGATTAATACTGTTTTATGAGCTTAGCGCTGTAAATAATATTTAAATACTGAAATATGAAATGCTGGAAAAATGTGAAGATACATTTTAACATGACTTCCTAAATGAGCGAGCTATTCATTCACTCACATGGCTGATATATTCAAGCATGAAGCAAATCCACAGAATCTTAACGGGTCAATAAATCACAGACTCACCTAACAAATGCTGCATCACTCAGTAAAGAAACACCACATCTGCAGCTGGGTTTTCATCAAGCGGTCTTAATCCACATTTTAAAGTAAATAAGCTAAACTAATTTTACATGGAAATCCCTTAATTAACAAAAATGTTTTACGCTAACTTGAGATGGTGATTTTGGACTAAAAGGGTTAATGTATTTAGGAGATGGATTTATTATTATTATTATTATTATTTTATTAATGTCAGGGTAACAATAACAGCATCATACAAATTTGTTACGTAGATTGTACATGAGTTTCACAGAGAAGGCATCAAATAAGCACATACAAGAGAAAAAAAATCAACTAAAAAACAAACAACAAATAATATAAAATCATGTGTTAAGCAAATTAAAAAAGCAATATAAGTTAACAGTTCTAATAGCTTTAAGATTTTAAGAGGAAGCAATCGTTCTAATGTACTGTTGAACTTCCTTTTCAAAAACAATAAAACAAGGTATACGTTGAGAGAATTTACGGAAGTGTATATGGAATTTTGCAAGAATTAAAAGGAGGTTAATAATAAAATATTCCTTACTTTATCATCAGGAGTATTGAAAAAACCCAACAGGATATCCTTAAAAGATAATAAGAATCCTGGTAGTATTTTGCGATGAATAACCAAAGAAAGTTCAATCCAAAAGCATTGTGTATGAGGGCAATTCCAAACAATATGATCAGCAGTTTCATTGGGTATATTACAGAAAGAGCAGCATGTATCTATATCCATTATTCGACTTCAATTTTTTCAAAAATATCTCGGCTGGGTAAAATCTGTGTAACAGTTTAAATGAAATTTCTCTAATTTTGTTAGTTACTATCAGGGCTTGACATTAACTTTTTTGTTCACCAGCCACGGTGGCTAGTAGTTTTCCAACATTACTAGCCACTCGCCATTTTCACTAGCCACAATTTTATTGTTGGGAAAATATATTTTATACACATAAATATGACTTTGACATGGTAAAAATTACTTGATTTAGATTTTGCGTTATCTCCTTATGCCTCATTCATTTCACTTTTTGTGTGTGGTGTATGAGCTTGCTAAATGTTCATGAGCAAATGGGTCATGGTTTCATAGTATTACAATTAGTTTTTATTTCACATCATTTTCAGAGCTCAAAATGAAGGATTTACCAAATTTATCTCTGACCACACCAAATATAAACTATTAATTATTTCTTAGCCACAAATTTTAAATGTGTCAAAACAAGAAAAATATAGCTGTATACTGTACTTTTTAACAAAACATATGTACAGTCATCTGTCCTGCCTAAAGGTCCCAGATCACCAGTTAACTACACATAAATGGGCAGTATTTTCCCATTAAAGCAATGTTATTGTAAAAATGATAATTAAACCACATTAGGCAAAAGAAAGAAGGTAAAAACATACCGTGTGATAATGAAAGGATTATAACGCACGCGGTTACCGTTAGACCCAAAGAAAATCTGTTCAAATAATGGTTAAAGTGAAAGCAACCGGTGCTGCTTACAAAAATACAAATCTGGAGCTCTTGAAAGCAGCAAGACTGTGGGTGCATGTTCATCACTTTTTGTCTAGTCTATTTGAAAGAGAACCGATCACATCAGCTGTGTTTCTAAACAGTTGCTTCACGCAAGGAAACGAGACCGCGCACAAGTTTTAAACAGTCGCGCGCATCACCTCAGCTGTTAGCGCGAGTGATCAACCTTTCATTCAGTGTTCATCTGCTTTTTTATTGCTCACGCAAACGCAATTATTTTTGTCAGTCGAGTTGCTTCTCAATTCTAAGATCGCCTTTGCATGCATATTGGACTATCCTTATTGTCGAACCCAGCTTTTATGAATTATTATCCGGGAAAATTATTTTCAACCAGCCAAAGTGGCTAGTGAGAGTGTCTGTCTTACCCGCCACCACTGAAATACCCGCATTTGGCGGGTGTTAATGTAAAGCCCTGGTTACTATATATTTTACAAAGACCAAACTTTTTCCATTGAATCTGGTCATATATTTCCATCCAAAAAAACTTCACATATGGGGTTGTTACAATTTCCTTTTGAACGAGAGACCTGATTTTGTAATTACGTGAGGGTTGTGACAAAAAACATATTTTTCCTACTGAAGTTTCCAAGGGGTGCAATGGCACAGACAAAACACTGGATACTTCACCATAGCCTCTAAAAAGCATTATAACTCCTTTAGGAAATAGGAGATGGATTTACCAAATAAACGCTGACGTTGCAAACATCACACTCACGTGACTAATCAGCTGTTCTCATAATGCTTGCCTTGTTTACTGTTGGTCACAAGGTTACAATACTAGAGTCATCTGCTCTAACAACTGGATGGAAATACACCTAATTCATACCTGTCAACAATGGGATGTGAAAATGAGGGACTCAAATTACTAAAACTGTTCATCTTGAACTGTTTCACTACAAATAACTTTTAGAAATATTAGAATATAACATTAGAAAAAGTTTAGCCTATTAAAATGAATAGCTATTATAAAGAAATTGAATTAAGTTATTAAATCTCATTAACCGTTTCTTCACTGTATAATTTAAACATTCTTATTAAAGAGCAGCAAATGAATCTCTCGTTTAGATTTTAC
This sequence comes from Danio kyathit, assembly GCA_903798195.1. Taxonomy (NCBI): domain Eukaryota; kingdom Metazoa; phylum Chordata; class Actinopteri; order Cypriniformes; family Danionidae; genus Danio; species Danio kyathit. The sequence goes on from LR812534.1 coordinate 36,790,781, forward strand.
GTTTGATTACATTAAACAACAGAGGTGTCACTTTAAAAATGCACAGATCTATAATGAAAGCATTCAATTGCTTTCAAAACTGTTTATGCTCATTTAAGACAACATTTGTTGTGTTTAAAAGAAAACCCACCAAGATTCACATGTTTAGATTTTATTATGATTGTGTGTATATGTCTGTTCAAACACACACCCAAAACCCAGAGTGTCCACTTTAGCTCCGCTTCAATTCAGGTGTACAGAATCCGTTTAGAAAACAGCGCCGACAGTCATGCACCACTACATGAAGTGACTGTTTTGAGGATTGCCTAAATAAAATGAAAGCACAGAACAGACTCACATTTAAGAGCAAAGGGCGTCCCGGCGATAAGGTTTGCGTATAGAGAGGATCGGCTCTTTAATGTTTATTGCCACCCTTCATAGAAACATTACAAATATGGGAGAAGTACGGGAAAATACCTTTACATGATTATAGCGCGATAGAATTGTAAAGTAAGAGAAAATCCCAGGAAAAATGGAAGGGTTGACAGGTATGACCTAATTCACATTTGGCTTTTTTTTTTTCGTTTGCGAACTGTTTATAGAGATTTGTTTAAAAGGACTTTTTAAAAAACTATGTAAAATTATTTGCTTCATGTTGAGATTAAATTTTTTTGTATTTATTTTTAAAGGTAAAATTCTGGGGGGATAGCACTGTGGCTCAGTTGTTAGCACTGTTTGCAAAAAAGATGCTAGTTCGAGTCCCAGCTGGGCCAGTTGTTGTTTCTATGTGGAGTTTGCATGTTCTCCCCGTGTTCATGTGGGTTTCCTCCAGGTGCTCCAGTTTCTCCCACAGTACATGACATGCAGTATAGGTGAATTTTATAAACTAAACTGTCCGTAGTGTATGAGTGTGTTTGGGTTTTTCCCAATACTGGGTTGTGCCTGGAAGGGCATCGACTGTGTAAAATGGCGCATTCCCCAGTCTTAAACTACACACACTCCACATGTCTGTTGTAGGCTACGGAGCCCTGATGACATGCAGACAAATTCACGGCGCGTGTTTAGAACAGTTCTCTTTAAGCTAGCCTACACTGTAAAAAATGGTCGTGATTTCAACGGTAAAAAACTGTAAAAATGCTACAGTACAAATCCGTAACCTGGTTAACAGGATGTTTCCTTAATATACGGCGAATAACCGTAAATGGACTTTCCCAGAATTCCCTGCATGGCACATCTTTTTTTATGCTTTTTGTTGACATTACTATGGATCTTTTTAGTTGTTTCCCCATCAGTAATGTATATTAGTGAGTTATGTTACATCTAATGTTGATAAACAATGTTTATTTCATGACTTTAATTTTATGCGTGTTACCATACTGGTGTTTAGTAGCTGTGTGAATGACACTGAACACCTTCTATACACTGATACAGTTTTCTGTTTGTGGGAAAAGTTGTTTGTGATGAGCATTGGTTCGTTATCTATGAACTTTCTCATTACCACCTGCATATGGCTGTGTTATCATGTCTATCTATGTAACAAAAGATGTGTAGATGTTGCTAATTTAAAATACAGACATATTACCTCTACGTATAAATTAATATAATACGGTAGTTTACTGTAAAAATGAGCAATTACTTTTACGGTTTGTATCGTATTTTATACGGTTAAATACTGGCAACCACAGCTGCCGTTTTTTTACCGTAAATTTTACGGATTTATTTTTTACAGATTTATTTTATGACTTTAATTAAAAACTATTTTTAGAATCTATTCGATTTGAATTTTGTACCTGTATGTGTTCTGTTGTTCATGCAGGCTTAAATGCCATGAATTAATTTGTAAGTCAATACTTTAGTTTCATAGATTTAGTAGGACTAATCCAGGAACGATTTATTCCATTTTATAATCAATTATTAAAGTATAACTTTAATTAAAACAAGGATATGCATTAATAAAAAGTGGTCGTGGAAGCGAATTCGAATTATGTTCAGAGCTTCTAGTTTAAAATAGGCTAACAGTCAGTTAAACTATAGTATAAGACAACACACACAGCTGCCTAAATAAATAGGCCAAAAAAATACACAGTTGATCACTTAGGCCTATTAAAATATTATTAAAAAACTGTACTGAAAGAAAAAAAGCGCAAGAAAGAATGCGGCTTTAAAAGAGAAACTTATTTTATCAAAGTGCTTTAATTTTAGACAGTTATCTAAGATTTTTTTTAGTTACAAAAAAAATTTGAGTTAGCCTACTAGAGAAATTTGCAAAGAAATTTTATGTTGGCGCAGGATCTGAGCTGAGGTTTACTGGCGAGCAAGCGCACGACCATGGAGCAGAATGCTTAGCTGAGCGTCACACTGCTTAGCTCCGCTCACATGCTCTGGCTGCTACAGTATATCAGTTCAGTATGTTCTATGTTACATAACTGACCCCTGCTGGCCATGTATTTCTTGTGTTAGACCATGTTGTGCTGTGCCGCAGTTTACTGCAGAGACGTGCGACATTACTTTAGATCACTCGCGCATTCTCAGTAGCCATATCTGTATGCTGGAATAGTTGGCGGTTCATTCTGCTGTGTCGACCTCTAAAATATAGACTAAGGCAAAGGAAAATGAATGAATGAATGTAAAATTCTGGCAAGTACAGTTGTCAGTTTTTTTACCGTATTTTTTTACCTTATTAATATTATTTTTACATTGTAGGCTATATTGTACAGCAAGTGATGAATATTGTACTGCAAAATATGCTTGTTGTGTGAGTTTATTGTGCTTAGTTTTATTTCACTTCTCTACAACGGTCTCAGAATATCAGAATCCTTCTTACTAAAAATTATATTTAATAATTAAGAAATAAATCCTTAGTTTGATGTTTTAAGCTACTTTGGGAAAATAAAACACTGTAAAGCACTTGTCCTAGAGAAGCGTTAGCCCAATTTTAATCCCAATTTATGTTTTTTACATTTTAACCTACCAGTGTGGCCACTGGGAGTGATTGTGTTTAAGCACCAATGCTAAAAATCTACCCCCAGTTTTACAATATAAAATTTCATAAAATTACTGTTTTTATATTGATCAAATAAATGTAACCTTGCTATGCAGAAGAAATGTCTTATACTGTAGATCCATAACATTGCCTATTGGTAGTTTACTGCATGAATAAAACAGATTATACCCCCCCCCCAGGCATATGTCACTTTAAACTTTGTTGTTAAAAAATGGTTTAATCACATTCTGACTGCATTCCATCCAAGCTCTCAATCTCGAAAAGTCCACAAGCTTAATTAAAACTTGCGAATCTTCATTAGACTTGTGAACTGGCAGGCCTCTTGTGATCGGATTATGAGATTTGCTTAGGATTCACAAAATGAAACCAAATGTCTCGTTTGAACTCAAGAGGTTTCCTGGAGCACCTTGGAAATATATGATGGAGAAATTGTGGTAGCTCATAAAACTGAATGAGAAAACTAAGACAGAGGGAGTATATAACAGAAGCCAAACAAACATTAAGGCTCATTCTAATAATGTATTGTGATGTGGCATTATTATACCACATGTCTGGGTTCTGCGTCAGGATAAAAAAAAATCACTGTTTTCAAATATCCATTACCAAAATGATCCTTACAGTGTGTGTGTGTGTATCGTTAGGCGAAGGACATTAAACATTTAGGAACATTAAGAGAGGAAAAGTCTTCAAAAACCACAAGTAGCAGTAAATGATGATCATTATCACTTCTAAGAAATATAAATGTGTAATTTATATTAATGTGCACATTTTGATGTTTATTCAGTCCCTCAAGACATTTTGGATTCCATAAAGCATACATCAAAACATATCCAATGGAAACATATGTAAATATGCGCACACGCACACACATACCATTTAACATTATGTTGTTTTTTGTAATTAGAAATGCCTTTATTTCTTTTCAAGTTGACATTTTCAGTGCTTTGCAGGGCTTATAAAACTGCAAAAATAACTGAAGTGAGTTGTTATGAAACACACTTGATCGATGTCCAGATCAGTGTGACAGACGTCCTGATGGTTCGCAGTCTCAGCATGCAAAAAAAAATAAAAAATAAACAAGGCACCCAGAAAATACATCCCAGCTTTAGAAATTCAGATCAAACTTGAAATGAATAGAGTTTGAGGAGGAAAGTAATTGAGGGAGAGAGAAAAAAATGTTGAAGAAACTAGCAAACAGTGTGAAGACGCAGCCATCTGCTTTCACTTTAATATTCTGACTGGACGAGTCCAAGAAGACAACTCAAATAAACATGAGTGGAAAGAGTCCAGTTAGTGATCCATGGCGTCTTCATCGTCTTCATCATCACTGCTCTCAATGAAATCATCATCAATGCCTTCAACAGAAGGTCCAGCTTCATCATCATCATCGTCGTTGTGTTCTTCATCTCGGAGCTCTGCCAACAGCTGCTCCGTATGTTCAAGCATGGGTTCGTCTTCACATCGCAACTTCACATACAGCTACATTACAGAAGAAAGAAAAAAAAACAGATTGTATGATTATTATTAGAGGAAGGACGGCAGTGTTTGATCAGAGAGGGAGAAACAAGTCTCAGCTAGACTCCAGCATTAACGCTCTCATGATATTGGGATTTATACAACTCCAAATCAGAAAAAATTGGGACAGTATGGAAAACACAAATAAAAAAGAAAGCAGTGATTTACACATTTACTTTTACTTTATATTTCATTACAGACAACATGAACACAAAATATTTCATGTTTTGTCTGGTCAACTTCATTTCATTTGTAAATATACATCCTTTCCTGCCATTCAGACCTGCAACGCATTCTAATAAAAGTTGTGACAGGAGCAATTTAGGGCTAGTAATCAGGTAAATTGGTTAAATAATGATGTGATTTGAAACAGATGATGTCAACAGGTGATTGTAATTTGGGGTTGTAACTTTGATAACATATCTTAAAAATTAACTAAACATTAACCTCAAGCATGGCTCATTGTTTTTACTACTTGTCCAGTCAGGCCATATGGCATAATTAAAAGTATAAACAAGTATAAATCTGGCATAATTAAAAGTCTAAGCAAGTATAACTGTACGTTCACACCGAAAGCAGCGAGAGCGTCAAAGGTCGCTCTGGCCGCCCTCGCGACAACGCTGTCTGCCTTCAGCTCCGGCGGCGAGAGCGTCAAAATTCGCTACACATTGATCTCGTATTTAAAGGAGCCGTTGCTGCATATCATATCAGTTACACTTCCACATAAAACATGCTTTCTAGCGTGAAGATGTTGCACACTTATTATCAAATTCACTTAACTACGGAAGATCTAGTTGCATGTGGTGTGGCTTTGCTCCAATATGTGTCCATATGCCTGAAATATTCTGAAGCAGCAATACTGTTTTGTATTGTCGCATGAAATTCCCGCTTTTTTTAAGAAAAAAAATATATAACATCGATGCACATTAGTAACTCGCCAGTAACCTTTTAAATTTATGTTCCTGTAAGAAAACATTGCAAATAATTGCAAATCCAGCGACCGCAATAATCAAACCCTTGGGAACAACTGTGGTCGGAACCAAAGTTCACAGTGACTGTGTTCTCTGGACTCCTCTCAAGCGGTGGACTTCTACATTCCGATTGCTTGCCGTCGAACTGCGTCATAGCTCATTACCATAAAGTTGACTTGATTTCAACTCTCCTCGACGCCCACACCGACGAAGACGCGCCGCGCAGCTCCGCGCCGCTTATCGCCGCCGGCTCCCATTGAAAATGAATGACCTCCAGCTACTTTGACGCTCTCACCGCTTTCGGTGTTAACGTACAGTAAGGCCCAATCCCAATTCTACCCCTTAACCCTTCCCCCTCGTCTTGAGAGTTCACATGACGGGGTAGGGGAGTGCCAATTATATTTAGGCCCAATCCCAATTCTACCCCTTAGCCCTTCCCATTACCCCTCGTTTTGCGCGTTGAAGGCGTAGGGCTAAGGGCAAGGGGTATACACCCCTTCAACGAAGATTTTTCACGACCTAACTCGAAACCAAGCGGTAAGAAAATTTCCCAGAGTTTACCAGCCACAGCTGCACCCGGAAGTAAAGAGATCCACTAATTAGTATTTTTTTTGTCATTATTACAAATTTTTACAACAAACAAGCATATGTTTTATCATATTCATAACCGTGTTCGTGTTTTACCGGCATGCTTAAAAAAAAAAAAAAAAAAAACGCTAAAATAAAAACCGCTAAATTTTGCAATCTCTAATTCATAATAATAACTCCTGTACAGCAGTCCCACAACATTCTGACACTCAATGACACTCGAATACCCTGTCAGAAAAGTCTAGTGGCTGGGAATAAGCTTTTTACAATATCTGCTATAATGTTAATGTCGTGTTTGTGTGTTTACATCGATGAATATGGTCACGGTGTAAATGCGCAGTATAGTTACGATCTTATTGCCACATTAGATTGTTATGATAACATAATACATGTCTTCAGTGATTTCCTGAAGATAAAAACCAAAAAATAACACAACTGGAATAACTACTGTACAGCAGTCGCAATCGTCTGATCTCATATGATGCAAGAGATCGTGATGACATATGATGACGTGTGCAGGTGCTGTAGTGCTGTCCCAATTCTTAGGGGTAAATTTTGAAGCCCTTCCCCCTCACCCTCGGGCCAAGGGGAAGGGGTAGGGGTACAAAAATAGAATTGGGATTGGGCCTTAGATTGAAGGTGTAGGGCTAAGGGGAAGGGCTAAATAGCCCTTAAAACAGAGATTTGTCAGGACCACACAAGAAAATACACCATCAACAACGGCAGCATGGCTGCACACGGAAGTAAGGAGATGCACAAATTAGTATTTTTTGTCATTATTATGATTTTTAACAACAAACAAGCATATGTTTTAATACATTCATAATGCCGTTAAAAATTTTTTTTTTTTTAAAAACCCGCTATCTATAATCCATAATAACTCTTTAATAGCAGTCCCACAACATACTTTCACATCTGTCACTCGATTACCCTGTCAGAAAAGTCTAGTGGCTGGGAATGAGCTTGTTACAGTGTAAAGATTTTTTAAAAATGTAAAAATTATATAATTCTTAACTTATAACTTATTATTCCATGAATATGGCCACGGTGTAAATGCACAGTACAGTTTCGATCTTATTGCCACATTATATCGTTATGATATAATGATATCGTTGCCTTCAGTGATTTTCTGAAGATAAATACCAAAAAATAGTGCAACTGGAATAATTACAGCAGTCGCCGTCATCAATCTCATATGAAGTAAGAGACAATGTCGCAATGACATGATGACGTGTGCAGGTGTTGTAGTGGTGTCCCATTTCTTAGGGTTCAATTTTGACGTACAAAAATACAATTGTGATTGGGCCTAAATCTGACCAATTTTTGTATTAGAGAAGAAACTACTAGCCTAATTTATATAAAGTAAAAACACTATTGAAGACAAGTAAACAGTCACTAATAAACAAATAATGCAAGTAAAATACAACCAATAAAACAAATAAATGCAAGAGAACACAAGACACTTAAAAACATTCTTCATGTCGAGCAGTGTTTTTTCCAAAATTGTCTTTTTTTACTCGCTGTTGTCAATGAAAGTGCTGTGTAGTGAGGCGCTGAGCATGCAATTTCATTTTTAAAAGAATAAATCGTCTCGAATGGCCTCATGGGATAGTAACGTGTCCATTGGATGCACACTTCAGAATCTCACTGTAAGCATTAGGTATCCAGATTTGAAAAAAATATATAGCAGTTTGACAGCTGTCAAACTCAGTTCCTGGAGGGCCGCAGCCCTGCAGAGTTTTATTCCAACCCTGCTTTAACACACTTTGGGCTCATTCACACAGAATGCATCTTTGCTTCTAAAAACGATTACCGTGGAGCTCAGGAATGGGTATAAAAAAAGCTCGGCGCAAGGTTCAGGTGACGTGATATTATGAACGTGATGTAATAATGACAATAACCCATTAGAAGTCGAAAAACATATATATAACTCAGGAAATTCTGGACAAAGGCACAATGTGTGCCTCATCTGCCATGATGTAAAGGTAAATGAAACAGTTATCATGCCAACTTTCTAATATAAGCAGAAGCTCACAATATTTGCCCCGCCTCTGAGCTCTTCTGATTGGTCCACTGCTTTTGGATCTGACAGTGATGAGCTCCGCTGCTTGTGAAAGTTAAAGATCTTTCAACTTGATACAGCGTGTCAAAATGTGGCAATTCAAAAGACACGAGTGTAACGATCAAACGTCTATCCAGCGTGTGTTTACATTGACAAACAATAGAAAAGTAGCGTGACGGTGAGGAAAAACACATCCCAGTGTCCCAAGTCATTTCACTCAGTGACCATCTTTTAAACGCCTCTCTGGCAGTATGCTCAGGAATTCTGTTTGAATGGGGAAACATCAAATTCTCCAAAATTGCTTGCCAAGCTCATGATTAAACTTCTTATTAGGAATCAATAATAAAATTAAACAACAACTGTGACTTTAGTTTCATTTCTAAACATTTAAATCACACAAAATCTGCAGAAATTTAAGTCTGGTTTGAGCCCCTCACCCAGAGACTCGTCAGTCTATAGTGCTCGATGATTGGCTCCTGTACCAGAAGGCGGGGCTTCATTCGCCATATTGACCGTTACACTTTTCCTCATTCAAAACTATACGAGTTACACGTCTTGTGTATTCTAAAGTCTTTGTTCCGGTGTGAACGGCCCCTTACTGTACCTGTAGGTTTCAAACAAGGACCCAATTAGTTTCATCAGGTGTGTTTAATTAGATTTAAAGCTAAACTGTGCAGACCTGTGGTTCTCCAGGAACTGAGTTTGACAACTATGCTAGATCGTATAGAAATATACAAATTTGGATGCAGCCTTTGCCTTTTGTTATTGATTAATGTTAATGACTGCTTTCATTTTAAAAAACATCTTCCCCAACGGTTTACTTTACACTGTGTTTTAAAAACTATCATTTGATGTTATTTGACAAATATCTTTTGAAGTGAAAGAACATGTAAAAGAGAAATGCTGAGAAACACAAATATCACACTAGGATTGAGATCACTATCGCATCTAGAGCTTTAAAATGTATGTATGCCGCTGAAAACTGTGGATAATAATAAAAAAAAAGACTAAATAAAAACTCTCCTTTGCATCACTTATATATCTTTCTCTTTTATCTCTGTGCTACATAAAGTATTTCAAGGAGTCTCTCTCTTGTTTCCTTCTTTTTCCTTCTGTCTTTCTTTCTTCGAGAAGGTCCAGTGCCGGTGAAGTCAGCTGGCAAACTCCACAAATGAGTGTCTCCTTTTCCAAGCCCAAAAGAAGCGAGTTGTGCATCAGAGGGAAAGTGTTCAGCAAGTGACTGAGTGTTTGCCAGGAGAAGAGGAGAATTCAATCCCCCCACTGTCTCTGCTCTTATCGCAGTAAAATATACCCCCGAAGAACATGATAAAAAAGCAATTCTCCAAGTGAAGGCAAAACAATATATCGCACCACACGTTCTGCCTTTGGTTTTTATAAAAGGCCTGGTGAGGATTTCATACTGTTTCAGAAGGGGGAATCTGTGCAAGCCTGTTTCAGCCATGGGACAAAAACATAAAGGTGGTTGTAAAATGTTCGCTTATAATTCTGACTTGTTTCTCCTCGTATTTCTGAGCTTGTGTGTAACATTTGAGATTTTTTTCTCGCAGTTTTTCCATACTTGGGTTTTTACAGGATCTCTTACAAATTCTTACTTTATTTTTTCATACAAAAACTGTTTCTATTTAAAATAGTCTGTCAACATAATAAGATGTATTTTTTTTATCTGTAATGAAAACTTTTATGAATGTATATCTTACAATACTTCATTTATGTTTTGTATTTTTGACTTTTAAGACTTTATAGCTCAAATTTGTAAGGTTTTTCAGTTAATTTCTTGAAAGTCTTTCTTCCAAATTCATTCGTTCATTTTCCTTCGGCTTTGTTCCTTTATTCATCAGGGGTCGCCACAGTGGAATGAACCAACTTATCCAGAATATGTTTTACACAGTGGATGCCCTTCCAGCTGCAACCCTGTACTGGGAAACTTTTCTTCCATATACAATTCCCATTTCTGTGAAAAAAGTTAGTAACAATGTAATCTTTCAGTTGCAAGAATAATCTAAATTATTATTATTATTATTATTATTATTATTATTATTATTATTTTTATTCTACAACAAAAATAAGCTTCTCAAAATTCTCAGTTAACATCTCGGAATTCTGAATTCTTTTTCCTCAAAATCACAACTTGATTTCTCACAGTACACTCATCGGCCACTTTATTAGGTACACCTTACAGGGTTGGACCCCATTTTGCCTTCAGAACTGCCTTAATCCTTCGTGGCATAGATTCAACAAGGTACTGGAAATATTCCTCAGAGATTTGACATGATCATCACACAGTTGCTGCAGCTTTGTCTCATGATGTGAATCTCCCTTTCCACCACATCCCAAAATTGCTCTATTGGATTGAGTTCTGGTGAATGTGGAGGCTATTTGAGTACAGTAAACTCGTTGTCATGTTCAAGAAACCAGTCTGAGATGATTCACACTTTATAACATGGCGCGTTATCCTGCTGGAAGTAGCCGTCAGAAGATGGGTACATTGTGGTCATAAAGGGATGGACATGGTCAAAATTACTCATGTACGGTGTGGCGTCAAGACGATGCTCAATTGATACTAATGGGCCCAAAGTGTGCCAAGAAAATTTCCCCCACACCATTACACCACCACCAGCAGCCTGAACCAATGATACAAGGCAGAATGGATTAATGCTTTCACATGTTTTTTTTTTCTTTTTTCGGACCATTCTCAGTGGTTGTGCCAGAAAATCCCAGTAGATCAGCAGTTTCTGAAATTACTCAGACCAACCTGACTGGCACCAACAACCATGGCACGTTCAAAGTCACTTACATCACCTTTCTTCCCCATTCTGATGCTCGGTTTGAAGTGCAGCAGATCGTCTTGACCATGTCTACATGCCTAAATGCACTGAGTTGGTGCCATGTGATTGGCTGATTAGAAATTTGTGTTAACGAGCATTCGGACAAGTGTACCTAATAAAGCGGCTGGAGAGTGTATTTTTCCCAATTCAGACTTTTTTTCTTTTGCAGCTATTTTTTCCATGTAAGAGCAAACGTATAGGGCTACAGCGCTGACTTTGATTATTTCTTGCCATTTAGATTTTTTTAGATAAAAAACTGAGATGTTAACTTGCAGCTTTGAGGAAAAATAGTGCAACTGACAAATGTGAGTACAAAAGATACTTTTAATCAATTGAAGATTAATCATCTATATAATCAAATACATATATTAAATGTAAATTATTCACTCAAGTGTGGCACAAATATACCCAGTACAGTATATGTAAAAGAAGCATAAACAAAGTCTGCTCGATACAAAGACTGCATTCACTGCAAACAAAGTGATAATGTATTAAAATCCCACACAACCCCTAGAAAGTATGCTCTGCGTTGCATTAACAGTTATTATTAGACTTTAATTCAAAGTTAAAAGAACTGTCTGAAATAAATCACAGAGGGAATGAAAATGTCTAGAATTTGAAGATCAAAGTAAATTGAATTTGACTTCCAGGAAACAGACAAGTCTTTTCTAGTAATTCCAAAGGGCAGTACTAAATAAGAAAAAAAAAAGAAAAAAAATGCACATCTTCATTCTGTTTTCACTCTCCGGCTGTTAATGCGATGTGTTTCCTTGGAGTATATACTGCATTTAAAATTAAACATAGATGTTAGATAATATTAATAATAATAATAATAATAATAATAATAATAACAATAAAAAGGTGACCATGTAATTATTAGTATTAATAGAGTAATGGTAAATTCAACTATAAACAAACAAAAAATTACACATATAAATGTTAAATTAAAATATATAAATTACTGAGTGTTCAAAAAATAAAAAGGCCAATTTATTAAAAAAAATATATAATGATTTTACATGAAAACAACTAAAACCAAAGCTAAAACCAGCACAGATGTCAAACAGACTTGCAACGGCTCAAACTTGCACCACTCGAAAACCATACAAACTTCATCAACTTTCAGAAAGCGTCATCTGAGAATGAGTAATGAACTCTATTTTTTTTTAAAGGTCATTCCTTATAGAGGCATTAGCAGTGTGTTTGGGGTATAGACCTCTAATCACATCCACTGTCTACTCTAACAACCAGACTTTAATTAAGAAAGCACATTTCCTATGAATACAAGAAAGAGCAGTCGTTTACAGAGCTGGAGAAAGTGACCCCGCAACTTATCAAGCTCTCCTCCGCTGTTCTTTCCTCCTTCTTTTTATTTAATGAGTTTTAGCACCACAGAACCTTATTTAACTCCCTCAGGAATGAAACCACAGAGTCCTTCACACTCACAGACTAACCAGGTCATCATACACACACACACACACTATCAGTGGGCAGTCGGTTGCCCCCTTGCAGTCGCTAGGCAACAGCGAGTGGCGACGGGGCATCTGGCCCTCATGGGATCTCATTTATGGACCGATCATAAGACCTCAGGAGAGTCTCAAACTCCTACCTGCTCTACAGATCTGACCTTCACTCACACACACACACTGCAAAACAGTACAACTATTGGCCACACAGGTTTAGTTAGACCCAAGAGGGCATTTGAACACAGCGTTGATGTGTGTACTGTACCGTAAGGCCTGTCAGACATCAAGGTTAATTGTGATGATAAAGCCATGCTTAGACATTAAACACACATGACCGGAACATTTAAAAGTCTTCTGAGTGATTGTTATAGACTGCCTGCTGCATAACTGGTGTGGAAAGGATTGGATGGTAGCTGTGACCACTGCATTAAAATCCAAGTTCAGCACTTCAATTAATGGACCTACTTATGACAAAAGTACAGTTTGTACAGAAATTTTGAGGCAAATGTAACATGCATGGTTTGGAGAACTAGAAAAACACACTTTAATAATTAGAAAACAGAATAGGTCATTTGTAAGCAATTATCCAAAGGATTTTAAGTGCAAATTAATTCTTTTTTGAATGTTTTTTGAAGTGGGTGGGTTAGCTCATTAGTCACATAAAAAAGTGAGAAGAATGTATGATTGTGTGTGTGTCTTTGAATGTGGAAGAGAATATCCATCCATCCATCTATCTATAGTAGTCAACATTTGAAGTGGATCACAACCTTTCGCCAAAGTTGTCCTAAAATTATAGAACAACTCACATTCTTGTCCTAGGACAATTTTGAAAACATCCATCCATCCATCCATCCATCCATCCATCCATCCATCCATCCATCCATCCATCCATCCATCCATCCATCCATCCATCCATCCATCCATCCATCCATCCATCCATCCATCCATCCATCCATCCATCCATCCATCCATCCATCCATCCATCCATCCATCCATCCATCCATCCATCCATCCATCCATCCATCCATCCATCCATCCATCCATCCATCCATCCATCCATCCATCCATCCATCCATCCATCCATCCATCCATCCATCCATCCATCCATCCATCCATCCATCCATCCATCCATCCATCCATCCATCCATCCATCCATCCATCCATCCATCCATCCATCCATCCATCCATCCATCCATCCATCCATCCATCCATCCATCCATCCATCCATCCATCCATCCATCCATCCATCCATCCATCCATCCATCCATCCATCCATCCATCCATCCATCCATCCATCCATCCATCCATCCATCCATCCATCCATCCATCCATCCATCCATCCATCCATCCATCCATCCATCCATCCATCCATCCATCCATCCATCCATCCATCCATCCATCCATCCATCCATCCATCCATCCATCCATCCATCCATCCATCCATCCATCCATCCATCCATCCATCCATCCATCCATCCATCCATCCATCCATCCATCCATCCATCCATTACCATTATTACTGTTTTACAGTCTATGGTTTATTCATTAAGGCTCTTATTCACATTTAAAAGTAACTAAATGTGCGAGTGCTTGGGTCATGGGGCTTGAAAGAGAAGCAATCTCAACAAATTATTCTTAATATAATGACATTAAAGAGTATTTTAATTGTAGGGAATTGCAAGTGCTCAAATCAGATTTGTTTTTTCTCAGATCTGATTTTTTTGCATGGCTGTTTACATTGCTGTTTTAAATGTGGCCAAAATCAGATTTGCAGTGTGAACAGATCATGGTTCTAACCTGACCCGCATGCGCAAAAGTACTAAAGACAGCACAAAATGTCTAATTATGCACAAATGTGTATGAAGTAAGCACGTTGTCAGATTATGCTTAATATGATTATTGCCCTTTTCACAGACAACCGTGGTGCACTTCATGAACTGTAAAGGGTTGTTCTGCTACTACTAATGTGTATTTCGCCAAACCTAAAATAAGGGTCTTGTGATTGAAAACACTGATCATTTGTGATTTATGACAACGGCGGTGCGCATCTTTCTGACCACTGGTGTAGTGAACTTATCAAGGGTTAATGAGCAGAAGCAGACTGAACTGTGAAGGCGAAGTTGGTTTATCTCTGTTTGCAGAGTTATTTCATTTTACTTCGTTATAAACAACAAGCACGTGCAGAAGGGGAGTTTGGGTGCTTGAGCACCTGCCCTTTTTTCTCTTGAAGAGAAAGTTCCCCCTTAAAATGAAAGTGCCCCCTCCTTTGCACACAATCCCCTATCCGCAACACCCCCGACACTTTCTGTGGTAAAGTAATTGCCCTGTGTGATAATGTTTGCAGCACAGAATGATGATGCATGTCGCTCAAAGATTATGAAAAAGTCACATGAAATCCTGCATAACCGTTCACACTGTGGTCACATTGCAAAACATCAGATCTGTGTCTGATTTAATACTACTGTACATGTGAAAGTGGCACAAATCTGAATTAAAAACATAAGATTCCATGCAGTTTGGGCTGTTCACACTGTCGAGACAAAAACAGATCTGAGGCACATGTGGGCAAAAAAATCTGATTTGGGCCACATTTGCTTGCAGTGTGAACGTAGCCTAACTGCAATCAATATATTGACTGTAAATTTGAAAGAATGCTACAGTACAAGCATTGAAAGCAGTGTTATTTTAGTGTATAAAGAAGTAGTTTTGATCATTTATCCCCTGCCAGCACTTTAGGTTGCCAATCAGATTCACCATTTTTACCAGTTGGAAAAAATATTTCATGGCTTCTAGAATGTTTTGTTGTATGAACATCTGCACATATAATATAATAAAAGATGTGCATAATGTAATAAAACATTTGTTTCAACATTTAAGTAAATATATTTTTTTTCTTGTGTCTATTTTTATATTATCTGTTTTCATTGAGTTCATAAAGTTTTATTACATCTATCGTACAGTGCTCAGCATATATAAGTACACCCCTCACAAATCTCTCATTTAAATTAATATTGTCTATAGGATGCTTTACAATATTATCTTTGTGCATATACATTAGATAAGTCAGTATTGAAGCCAAATCTGGAGCTTATCTAGCAAAATAACTTATGATAACGGTCCAAAAACTAGTATCCCAAATTTATGTGTTAGGGAAAAATATTAAATACAAATTCAAAAAAAGAGCAAAATTCAAGAAAAACTGAAAAATTCTGTTGAAATTCACGTAGTTTGTAGTTTTTTTTCCCAATATTTTGCATAAATTTAAATGTATTATCTTTCTATTTCTAAAAACGTTCGGTGACAAAAATATTATTTTATTAAATATATTTGTTTAATAAGTCTGTTTTGTTCAAATCCACCCAAATATGGGACCTATATTCAGTGAAAAATGGATAAAAATATTCATTTTCAAATTTGGGTCAACTCAGTTATGCTGAGCACTGTATGTCTCGTCTGGTTTTTGATTTGTCAAAATGACATTTGTATACTTTTTAAACCTATGAAAACATGTCTGCAGATCTTCAAAATAGGTTTGAAAGTAACTCCAAACCGTATCTTCATTAAGTATGCACATAACCATGAATATCTTAATTGGTTTTTCACTCAGCCACACCAGCTCTACCTGCTCCACTTTTATTCAATCAGCAGAAAAAAAAAACTCTACAGTAAATGCTACACAACAGCAAGTGGCAATTTTAGATTATAGGAAACTGCTGTCAATCATTGCAATTTTAAAAATAAACCAGTGAGTGAATTTATTCATTCTTTCTAAAAGCACTACAGCTAAGAAAGCATGCAAAGAGAGCTCACTATATAAACACTGGAACGTTAGTACATCACAGACTCAGAAAATTGTTCTAATCGATAAATCTAATCTAATAAATTCTAATTAATTCTGTGCGAAAAACTCTGACATTATAACAATTTTTAGACTAACTTAAACACCACTGATTGGCCATTGCGCTTGAGAAATCAACAGATATATCTGTGATTGGCTGCATCGCAAAAACAGTGCAAAAACTAAAAATACAATTCAGAAAGCACATACACACTTAAATGTTTGCCAAACTTTATTTTGCCAATATCCAATTATTACAGTTTCCATTCTAATCTCCACTCTCTGTTAAACACCAAACATTTAAAAGATTCGTTTTTGGTATACAGTTAAAATGTGCTAATGTTTCTAATCGTTCCTGTACAGTATGTCCTCTTGGATCTACTTTCTAAATATCTAATGTCATAGAAAGTTAGTGGAGATAATAATATGATAGCCCTGTCTCACAAGGTGATGGAATTGGTTAAGTTTTTTTTTTTTTTTTTTTTTTTTAACAGTATGAAACAGAAATATTAAACGTAATAATTTATAGTTAAGCATATAAAAATACATATATGTAAACAACATACAGTAAAATAACTTTTGAACCACTAATAAGCCCTTTCAGGATTTTGCTGGGATATTTTTTTATATTTGTGGCCTACAATGACTGTTCTCAAAAAATTGTTTGCCTTTTTGTGCTAAAAATACATTAAAAATCGTACTCATTTTTCAATCTCAAAATTAAGTGAACCCACAAAATCCTGGTTGACTGATCAAGTACTTGCCAACCAGTTAAAAGAAAAATAAATTATCCATTTTATTGCAGATAATGTTCAATTGATTTCAAGTAACATAAATGGCTGTAAGTTAATTGTTCTAAAATAATTTTAGAATGGAACACATGACGGAATAAATCAGGTTAATTAAGTGACTAATTGTCAGAGTGTAAATAAATAGACAGGTAGAAAAAAATTATATTTGTTGTGGAAAATTAAAGAATTTAATAAGCAATTATCAAGAAACTTGACTTTTTAAAAATATCTTTATGACAGAAACTGATTAAGTTTCTTTCTGATTAAGACACAGCATCTGTAAACCTCTCTCATCTGAAAGCTAAATAATTAAAATGCCTTAATACTACATATTAAATATGTGCAATATTTAGTGTAAATATATATCTCCAAATATAACACGTATTCCTCTGGAGAGCAGTTTCACAGAGATGATTCTCCGCAGGGACAGAAAAAGCAGCGCATCCACAGACTGACCCTGCAGCACTACACCCACCCCCTGTGTGAATAAATAAATGAATGGAGAAACACTTCTGCCACCGCGCCTGTGACTTAAATTCGCAGATCTGAGTTGTTTATTTAATGAATCTAAAGGAGGACGGCGCTCCATCTAATGTGTTTCCTCAGCAACAGCCACCATCTGGAGTTCCACCCTGTAATTACTGAGACCTGATCTCTGCTTCTGATAAGAGTTACACACACACACGCACAGACACACACAAAACACAGTGTCAATAACACCTCCACAAACCCACAGCTCACCCGTCACACACTCAATCTCCTCATCTTTACATCCTCTAATAAGCTCTCAAACATCCACACAGCTGAAATGTTGCTCCTGGAGGAAGATACAGCAGAAAAGTGTCTGTAACTCTTTGCTGGCAGTGCCTTTCTTATTAAAGAGTTCTAGCTTGTATTTATTTGTTTTGAAATGGCAACTTTTAGTAGGTGTTTGGTGTGAGACATGGAGGGACAGGGTTTTTGCTAAAGAAAATTGGCTGAAGGTGGTGTTTGTGTACTGGTTTGGTGGTTTAAAAGGACATTTTTTTTTATAATGACATGGTTATGACCTAGTTGCACTCTATTAAGGTGGTTTATGAGGACATGCCTTGTGTCCTTGTAATTCAAAATATTTTAAAATCATACTTAACGGGGTGTTTTGGCATTCAGAATTTGTCAGGCTTCCTGTGAGGGTTGGGTTTAGGGGTAGGGATGGGGAAAGGCCTTAAAATAAGTTATATGGTAAGGCCATATAATGTTTACTGTATAAAATACTTTTTGCCTATGAAGAGTCCTTGTAAATCACCAATACCAACATGAGTGCACACGTGCCTTCTTACTCATTTGGGGACCAATACAGAAATGAATCGCTCAATGCTCTACCTAAAGCAAAAAGTTCAACTGCGGTCATTGTTATACTGTATAATGTATTATATAGAGCTAATTATAGTGAGCTATAGTCCCCAATCTCAAAGCAAACCCTCACACAAACAGTTTAATCAATGTTTATTAAGTGTTATTTTATATATACATAAATCTTACACACAAATATACACTCACCGGCCACTTTATTACACCTCTTCAACTACTCGTTAACGCAAATTTCTAATCAGCCAATCACATGGCAGTAACTCAATGCATTTAGGCATGTAGACATGATCAAGACGAACTGCAGCAGTTCAAACCGAGCATCAGAATGGGGAAGAAAGGTGATTTAAGTGACTTTAAACGTGGCACGGTTGTTGGGGCCAGACGAGCTGGTCTGAGTATTTCAGAAACTGCTGATCTACTGGGATCAAGCACAACCATCTCTTGGGTTTACAGAGAATGGTCCAAAAAAAAAAAGAAAATATCCAGTGAGCGGCAATTCTGTGGGCGCAAATGCTTTGTTGATGCCAGAGGTCAGAGGAGAATGGCCAGACTAGTTCTAGCTGATAGAAAGGCAACAGTAACTCAAATAACCACTCATTACAACCAAGGTATGCAGAAGAGCATCTCTGAATGCACAACACGTCGAACCTTGAGGTGGATGGGCTACAGCAGCAAAAGACCACACCAGGTGCCACTCCTGTCAGCTAAGAACAGGAAACTGATGCTACAATTCACACAGGCTCACCAAAATTGGACAATAGAAGATTGGAAAAACATTGCCTGGTCTGATGAGTCTCGATTTCTGTCAGAACATAGCGTCAACAATAATAAAAGCATGGATCCATCCTGCCTTGTATCAACGGATCAGGCTGGTGGTGGTGGTATAATGGTGTGGGGGATATTTTCTTGGCACACTTTGGACCTATTAGTACCAATTGAGCCTCGTGTCAACCTGAATATTGTTGCTGACAATGGTCATCCCTTTATGACCATCTTCTGATGGCTACTTCCAGCAGGACAATGCGCCATGTCATAAAGTGCGAATCATCTCCGACTGGTTTCTTGAACATGACAATGAGTTTACTGTACTCAAATGGCCTGCACAGTCACCAGATCTGCGTGATGCTATCATGTCAATACGGACCAACATCTCTGAGAACTATTTCCAGTACCTTGTTGAATCTATGCCACGAAGGATTAAGGCAATTCTGAAGGCAAAAGTGGGTTCAACTCGGTACTAGTAAGGTGTACCTAATAAAGTGGCCAGTGAGTGTATGTTTTTTTTTTTTTTTTTTTTTTTTTTTTTTTTTGAAACAACTGTTTTGTAAGTATATCAGGCTTCTTACACTTCAATAAGGTTGTCTTTAGATTTAGCATGATTCACCTCCTTCCCTCTTACCGTCCAATTAATTTCATACAGTAGTGCTACTACAATATTTAGATCTGGACTCCACAATATGGAAGCCAGTTCATAACTCTAGTCTTTTCCCTGTTCAGGTGGAAACTTAGGAGTAATTACATACATAGTCATTATCCCATAAATAAAACAACAAATCCTTTGATGGCCTAAGACTTTCACAGTACTGTTTATTATGTTATAAACAATTAAAATACCACTTAAAAGGTATTGTAAGTTCTTGAATTTTGCCAGTATACACACACAGATATGGGTGTTCATAAGTCTGTCATGAAACCTTTATAATCATGGCAGTAAAGTGTTACAAATAAATGTTAAAAATTATAAAAACTGCACTTTATGTGGTTAATAAATAACCTCAGCATGTCACAAAGTCACACAACCGGACTTACTGTAAGTATCTGAACATCCACCCCTAAACACACTGCAGTAGTTCACCGGTGTCAGAGTGTTTGTGTTGAAAGTAATGAATGCGACTGTGTTTGTGCCTGTCCTTCGCTCTTTCTCTGCCTTCTTTCATCATTCAGATTACCATCAAGGACTCCTCCCACTGTCCTTAAATCACTCTCTCCTGGTCGTATCTCTGCCTCTCGTTGTGTATTTCTCTCCTCTGATGGACTGCAGGACTGGACCCATTTCTGATCCAGAGCTGACCTTACTGTCCTGCTGACAGATAGCCATTTATATCAGCTTTGTTCAGACACGCACACACACACCTATATATGTTTCCTGCAGTGCTAACTAATGAACAATAAATTGTTCTTCTGATGTGACTGCAGGCAAATATACAGTACAACACCTAAAATATAATAGCAAATTGATGCGAAAATAAATACCCACTAAAATGAATCAGATATTTCCAACATTTAAGTTTGAGCTCTGAAAGAACCAGTAGGAACTACAATTTTTTTGAAACTTACTTCACACACAAGCACACATATGCGCACGCTAGGGCTGCACGATTCTGGCTAAAATGAGAATCATGATTTTATTTTGCTTAAAATAAAGATCACGGTTTTCTCACAATTCTGCAGATGCAAAATAAAGGTTAATATGAGCTATTATTATTGTTATTCTCAAACTTTCATTCATTCATTCATTTTCTTTTCAGCTTAGTCCCTTTTTAATCTGGGGTCGCCACAGCGGAATGAACCGCCAACTTATCCAGCATATGCTTTACGCAGCAGATGCCCTTCCAGCCACAACCCATCACTGGGAAACATCCACACACAGTCATTCACACACTACGGTCAATTTTAGCATACCCAATTCACCTGTACCACATGTCTTTGGACTGTGGGGGAAGCGGAGCACCCGGAGGAAACCCAAGCGAACACGGGGAGAACATGCAAACTCCACACAGAAACGCCAACTGACCCAGCCGAGGCTCAAACCAGCGACTTTCTTGCTGTGAGGCGAACGTGCTACCAACTGCGCCACCGCGCCACCTATTCTCAAACATATGGTAAGATAAACAATAATAATATTGGGCCTATGTGTAGGTCTACTGTTGGTTAAAATGCAAAATTTTGTATAGACTTGGAATGGTGGACTTGAACAGACAAATTTGTCCTGTTTGTTAATTCCCAGTAAAGTGATGACATCGGAATACAACTATTCATAATTCTGAAGTTGAATTATTATGTTTGAGATATGTGCTTGTCATTTGTCATTGACAACATTATTAGACCATTTTTTTCACTGGTGAAGTGAGACGTTATTCATAAGATTCCATCCTGCATTATATTCAACGTTATATAGGCTAGAGTAGTTATACTGACACTGTTGCATGTTTATTCTCATGCACAACATTCTGTGTTCGCTATGAAAGAAAAAAAACATCAAATGCTTGTCGTAATCATAACTCTAAAATGTGATATGATCATTTAAATGATCTGCGCGCATTCAGTTTCACTTTCACTGCCGAGTGCGGTTCATGCCATGGGTGCCGTCACTTTGAGAAAAAAAACACATGCAAGTCATACTTCCTGTGCGGTTCCCAATCAATTGCAACAAACAGAATGTTATTTTAGAACTTTATTTCCTGTTATTCACAGCCTATGCAGGTTCTGTTCAATCGGGGTTCTGTTCAAAGTAGACTTCATTAGCTGGCGTGCATCCTCTCTGGTAAACACATAGCTCACAGTCAGCCCATGTGTGATTTTGCGGCGGCGAATACATTATTACATAAAAACAGAACATTTTTTGGGTGAATTAAATCTTATAAATACAGTATGTGACACTTTCAACACCATTTGGAGGTGTCCATGTTGCTGAGCAACGTATATAAAACAATGTGAAGACTTGTGCAACCACTTTTATGCTTCTCTCCTGAACTTTTAAACAAAATTAGCTGAATCGTATGAATCCTGGATTAAGCTCGTGTGCAGGGTCGAATCGAGATCTTTATCTTTTTTTTTTATTAATCATGCAGCCCTAGCGCACACACACACAATCATCAATGTATTAGTATGAATATTACATTATTCAATGAGCTCATGTGCATATTGATTACTATTTCATGAATGCTACTGGATAATGAATTGTGAAATACTGACATACTGACAATCTCATACTTTTTTTTTGCCAACAATTTAATATGAAAATAGGCATATAGATTAATAGACTAGCTTATATCTTAAATATTGTTACTGAAATCCCAAATTTTACTAAAAGGATGAATGGTTTAAGTATGTAAATTATTTTGTAATAAATGGCACTTCCAAATATATCTATACATATTACAGCTATAAATATATATAGCATACAGCGCTCAGCATAAATGAGCACACCCCATTTTAAAATAATTTCATATTTTGATCCATTTCACAGTGAATATAGGTAATGTATTTTGGTGCATTTAAACAAAACAGATTTATTAAACAGATATATTTATTAAACTAATATTTTAGTCACCAAACAGTTAAATTCCAAACAATTAAATTCAAGCAAAATATTGAAAAAAAATTACAACCTACAACATTTTAACAAAACTGTTAATTTTTTTTTTTCTTTTCTTGATTTTTCCTCTTTTTAAAATTTGTATTATATATTTTTTTAATTGGGCATACTAATTTTTGGGTGTAATAGTTATTTTGTTAGATTAGCTCCAGATTTGGCTTCAGTACTGAATAATCTAATATAGTATATGCACAAATATAATATTGTATAGCTTCCTATTAAAATATGCATTTAAAAGAGAGATTTGTGAGGGCTGTACTTATATATGCTGAGCACCGTACATATTACAGCTATAAATATATGACTAGCATATCTGTAGCTCACTATCCCAGTTCTTCACTTTCTTAATCATACATCCACACCAGTTAAAAGACAAAAAGGTCAGCTTTCAAACACTTTCGTTCATCAAAGGTGGAAAATATGAGTGCAGAAAAGGGGTTAGAGTGATAGCAAAAAAAAAGAGGATTGAGATTTCATTGTGAACCTATAGGCGAATAAGTGACTCCAGTCCCATGTGTGTGCTCTTGTCCACAATAAATGATTTTTCTAAGAGAGCAGTGAAAGCACCTTCCTATATCTCGAGAGACGGCCCTTAATACATCAAACTACAGACCTGAGCGGAAAAAGAACAAATAAACAACGCAGTGAAAAAAGACGCCCTGCGGATCTTACTCGACTGGGAGCTCAAACACAAGCAAACTCTAGAGTACACTTATAAAGCATCTGTCTATCCTAAAAGTCAGGAGATTTCCAATAATACCCAGCCTATGAAAGAGTTGAAAGGATTTTTTTATAGAACTTACATGATAAATACCATAATGCAGCACAAACATCCTTTTTATTATGATTTTACATACGACTAAAGATAATTTGATTTTATTTCATTAGTGATGTCTACATTCATAGTTAAAAATCGGGATAAGAGAAAGAATAGGATCATAAAATTGTAGCATTTTGATGATTAGAGAATGTTTTTAAACTGAAAAATAAATGTCTACAATTGCAGTGCACCAAACAGAGCAGTCACGATAAAGTTGTGTAGTTTTTTTTTTTTTTTTTTGGCTGTTTGATGATGCTTCAGTCAGTTACATATTTACTTTGAATTCTTACTGCTTTCTAAACCTTGACAGATAAAAGACAGCTGACAATTGAATTGGAGAGCTCTTGATTGGATTGAAGTGTTCTTGAAAGTGATCTTGAACCTTGTGAAAGGAAAAGGTACAGACTGTTGGAGGACGACACGCTGACAAAAGTACACTAAGCTGTAAATAAAACTACATTCACAATGACAGTGATTTAATTAACTGAAGTCACTGTTAATCTACATTTTGCTAGGCATTACTGTTGGTTGCCCTAAAGCTATTACATCCAAACATACATTAGATATTATTAGTCATATATTATTAGACATTATTAGTCTTTTTCATAGACTAATAGCATAAATGTTATTTAGTGTCAGCAATGTATCACTAATTAGTCACAGCTAAGGGGTTCTAAACCTTTTTCACTCCGGGGCCCACTTCTTTATCTGATCAATTTTTGAAGGACTGTCTGACATTTTCTCTAAACTGTTTTTATGAAATGCTCATTTAAACCTTTATTTGTTAACAAATATATTATATTATATTATTATAACAAATATATATATATATATATATATATATATATATATATATATATATATATATATATATATATATATATATATATATATATAATTTATTTAAAATTATATAAAACTAAAACTATATTATATATAATTTTATTTTATTTCTTATTTTTTTAAATACACACAGATTAAAAAAAAAAAAAAAACACAGATTAACAGGGAGGTTTCAAAAGACCAGCTTCTGCTTTAAACTGGACTTACTGAATATCTACTATTAAATATCTATTTTTTCAAAAATATACAGACAAATGTAAAATAAAGTAAAACACCCTAAATCTGTTGAAACGTGTCCATCTGATGGCGGTTGAGTTTGCAGCTGGATAATATTGGGAGATCGCTGACAGGAACAGTGAACATCTCCGCCAGAGCACGTCTAAAGCTGCAAGTTTATTATACATCCGATGGCAGAAATACCATTGAACCTTGCTAGATCCTTCTGTATGTGCGTACATCCATCATAAAACACTCACAGGACATTAATTTGGACAACTATGTGGATATATTAAATAGTTCACACAAAAATACACAAAGAGAGACTTTCACTTTTACTTCACAAATAGTTTGTGAATGAACAGGTTTACGTGTACTAGTTGTAGACACGATCATGAGGCTGTTTTTGAGCCGAGTTTGAAGTAATCCATCAGAAAACAGGAGAAAGTGCATTACTCCAATCATAATGAAACCCAAAAATTATAGTATAATATTGGGAGTTAATTTTAATCTCGCTGCCCACCTGCCCACCGGTTGAGAATCCCTGTCCAAAATAGTAGTTTTTATTAACAGTTTCTATAAGTTTTATCTTTAATTTTTAATTTTATAATTTTAATACTTTCCTTGCATTATGGTGTATTTTTAGTAGTTTTTTAATGTCATTGTTTTATTTATTTTCAAACGACTAAAACCAAATGAAATATTTGTATGCAGTACTACAGTAGCGCAAAAAAGTATGTACACTACCTGACAAAAGTCTTGTCGCCTATCCAAGTTTTATGAACAACAAATAATAACTTGACTTCTAGTTGATCATTTGGTATCAGAAGTGGCTTATATGAATGGCAAAGTCCTCTAGATTACGCTTATTTTACCTAAATAAAATATGATCATGCCTTGATTTTTAATTATATAATTAGGACAGTAAGGTCAGACTTTGCTTAAACAAACGTCTTGTCACCTAACAGAAATAATGTACAGTATAGAATATAAAGTCATGGTGCTGTGGAACAAGAATGAACATTGTGTATTGCTCCCATGAGCTTGGACGACTGCATCCATACATCTCTGCAATGACTCAAATAACTTATTAATGAAGTCATCTGGAATGGCAAAAAAAGCATTCTTGCAGGACTCCCAGAGTTTGTCAAGATTCTTTGGATTCATCTTCAATGCCTTCTTCATCTTACCCCAGACATGCTCAATAATGTTTATGTCTTGTGCCTGGGTTGGCCAATCCTGGAGCACCTCGACCTTCTTGGTTTTCAGGAACTTTGATGTGGAGGCTGAAATATGAGAAGGAGTGCTATTCTGCTGAAGAATTTGCTCTCTCTTGAGGTTTGTAATGTGATGAGCAGCACAAATGCTTGATACCTCAGGCTGTTGATGTCGCCATCCACTCTGCAGCTCTCTTGCATGCCCCCATACTGAATGTAACCCCAAATCATGATTTTTCCTTCGCCAAACTTGACTGATTTCTTGAGAATCTTGGGTCCATGAGGGTTCCAATGTGTCTTCTGCAGTATTTATGATGATAGGGATGCAGTTCAACAAATGATTAATCGGAAAAATCTGCCACTTTTCCAAAATATCAACTAGAAGTCAAGCTATTATTTGTTGCTTTTACAACTGGGATTGACGACAAGACTTTTGTCAGGTTGTGGACAGGTTTTATATTACTTATTTGTAATATAAGCTCACTTTCCAGTTCTTTTGGCAAACTACTGTACATTTGTTAACATGAAAAATTCTTCTAAATAATGTATTAATCTTAATCTATGTTAATTTCAACAAACAACTTTGATCTAAATAATGTACTGTAAATAGTATTTATTGAAACTACTGTATAACAATAATCAGCTGTATGTGGGTTAAGTAATAACTTAGAGAAAATGTTTACTGAATTAATGTTTACAGTTACCATGGCTGTTATATATCATTCATTCATTCATTTTCTTGTCGGCTTTGTCCCTTGCGGGGTCGCCACAGTGGAATGAACCACCAACTTATCCAGCACCATTTTACGCAGCGGATGCCCTTCCAGCCGCAACCCATCTCTGGGAATTTCCACACACACACATTCACACTCATACACTACGGACAATTTAGCTTACTCAATTCACCTGTACTGCATGTCTTTGGACTGTGGGGGAAACCGGAGCACCCGGAGGAAACCCACACGAACACAGGGAGAACATGCAAACTCCACACAGAAACGCCAACTGACCCAGACCAGCCGAGGTTCGAACCTGCGACCCAGCGACGTTCTTGCTGTGAGGCAACAGCACTACCTACTGCGCCACTGCGTTGCCCTGTTATATATCAGTTAAGGTTTATTTTATTTCAAGCAACAAACAATTATTTATTATATATTTTTAATGCAGGTGAAAATGAATGTCTTAAAATCAAACGTGTCTGATTGTTTGTCCTATGGTTCTGTCCTCCATGCCACACCATTACACAGGCTGTTAAAAACACAGAGAGATGCCAAACGTGCCACTTATTACAATATTTTTATCTAGATATTTGACCCCTATGTTGTAAAACCTGTAAACAATGTGAGAGCATCTAATAGCCGGCTTTGAACAAAAACATGCAATCAAACGCAGGATTCACATCGCCGGTTCACTGACGCACTGGAGACAGCTGTGGGTTACAAATCTACTGCACTCAATGAAACCACACATCAACAGCTGCTCAACACATAAACACAGGCCTGGGGAAAATATGTGTAGAAATGCACACAAATACCAATCAAAATCTGCATATAGACATGGACCAAGACTACATTTATGCCTAAAAAAAACATTTTCCAGAGATGTTATTTTCACTGAGATTAACTGGAAGAAAATAGCAAACCCGAAACATACTGTAATTTGTTTGATTGGAATGTGAAAAGGAGCATGAAGAATTGCTCTTGCTCACATTGACACACAAATTGTTCAATAGTATATTAGTTCCTCAAGGCCATATACAAGGTCTCTGTGTGTGTGTTCAAGTGACTGTGTTTTCATGCATCTTCCTAGAGGCGTTTCAAGACAGACAAAGCAATAAATTGTACATTTTTCTCAACAAAGAAAAACTACTTTAAATGTTGATTTTTAAATTTATTTGCATTTTATCCCAACTACAGTCACTTTGTACAAACACTATGTGCTACAAAGGCGTAATATGTTTACTTGTGCACTGCACTACAAATCATTCTTGTGTCTTCTGCACAATTTAACGCACAAATATCTTTTTTTTTTGCATAATTTAATGTACAAATATTTGTTTTGCACAATTTCATGTACAGTATTTAAGTAGTTTTGTCTATGCTCAGTTTGTATACAGTATGTGTAGTCAACCCTTTAGCAGCAGTTAGATATTTTTTTCTTTCTTTTTTGTTATGTAGCACCATGTAGACATGACATTTAATTTCAATAAATACAATAAGATGGTTTTTTTTCATGGAGCACAAGAAGTGCATTTTTTTATCTTACATTTTAAGTCAAGTTATTTAGTTATTAGATGGTCAAAAGCATTTGATAACAGATCTAATATCAATATAAAAATAAATTAAGAAACAGACTCAAAACAATTAGCTTGATTGGAATGTGAAAAAGAGCACAAGACTCGCACTTACAATAACTCAATTTGTTGTATGTTAGTTTCTCAAGGTCGCACACAAGGAGCTCTATTGTAACGATCTAGGCGCAAAGTCTAAACCGCACGGTGCAAAGCATTTAGGGCATGGCGTGTCCGAATCTAATTTTGCTATTTTAAGTTTGGAAAAATTTGCTTTGCACCCTGGCGGATGGTCTAACAGGGTCGTGCTTTGAGTTATTCGTGTGTTTTGAGCATAATGGCATTAAATCAATCAGAGTCTCATCTGCAATTCCCTATAAGAGTCAGTTGTGTCACGCCATGGCGCATTTGCTATTTACATGGCGGATTTTGTAAGTGGAAAAACTGAACGTTTTACTAGTGAGAAAACAGTTTAACAGACCATCTGCAGCGTGAGGATAAAGAACGAACCTCCTCCATTCGGCCTCTTTACTTTTTTACTTTTACTTTTTTTTCTTTCGTGGATAAGGAAATGGAGTTATACGCACTCCACTGAACACATCCATTAGCCTACATATATTTCATTTAATTTGTTAAGCACAAAGATTTGTTTCAAAACTATTTCTAAATTCAGTTCTAATTTCCAGCAAACGAATAAATAAACAATAATAACGAATGTTATTTTTTTCATATGTAAAGAAATGTGTGTATTGCTGTACATTCTGTGTGTATTAAGCAATGTGTAAGTGTTTGAACCCAAATAGGCACGTAACTAACGTGCTCTGCTCTGAACTTTAGACCTGCTTTTAGTTGGTTAATAGCGCGGTCTATTTCATTTCCTCAAAATAGCAACGTGCCAACAATGCACCTTAACACACCTCTTTTTTAGACCGGAACACCCATGAGTCCACGAAGTGGTGTAAATAATATTTGGCGCAAGACATAAAAATTAAGGTTGCGCTGGTCTCAAAATAGCAACAAATCGCACCAAACACGTTTTGCAACTTATTACGCCGGGTGTATGATAGTGTCCAAGGTGTGTCGGTGTGTGTGAGTGTGTGCTTAGAGTTTCTGCAGGTTTTATCAAGTCAAATTTAAGAGTTTTTAAGATCTTTTAAAACCATTATCAATGAAATTTCAGACTTATACAGAGCTAAATTTTGGGTATTTTTTCTAATGACCTGGTCAGGCCAATGGAAAAAATTTGTACTTGCCTCATTAAAAAATAAATTTTAAAAATTCTAATTTAATTCTTTCTTATTTTGACTTATTTTTTAAATAATGTCAAAATATAAGCAAAATATAGTTGTATACATAAACTTTTTTGCAACATAACATTTTATAACGGTAAGAGTAACATAACATGACAGTAACATAACAGCGAGACAATTAAATAATATCGGTAAAGAGAGTTAATAAATAAAACATTTGTTAAAAGTTTTATTGAGATGGATTGTAGATGGTTGGATGGGTGTCGGACTAATTGGGTAGCTTTACATGGACGTAGAGAGATAAGACCTGTTTAAAATGACTTAAGACCTACAACACAATGTTTCAGCAAATGTAAGACTTTTTAGGCCGTAAAATTTTGTTTTTGAAATTTAAGACATTTTAAGACCACGCAGACACCCTGTAAAAGTGAGTGTGTTTTCATGCATCTTGCTAGAGGTGTATTCAATAGCTGTCATGATAAGTTAGAGCCAAAGCAATGAGACGCTTAAAACTGGTCATTTTGCACCCATGGCTGAACGAGGCGCTTTACTAACATTGTGACACACAAGATCTATATTGCCTCACAGAACAAAAGCTGATGAAATGCCTTCTGCATTTTTCTTTCCTCAATTTCCCCTCCCGGATCAATAAAGTGTGACTGTCTTTCCGCGAAGCAAGAGGCTTATATGCATCAAAACATAAGCATGATAAATCATTATATGCAGGTTTATTAATGGCTGAAAATGTGGTCATGCACTCAAAGCTCAGTCAATATTGCTCCAGATCAATACAGGACAAGGGATGAGGGTAATGAAGAACAAAAAGAGACGTACCGAGGGATAAAGAGAGGAGGAAAGAGCTGATGGAGAGAGAAATAAGAAACACTGATGTATGGAAGCGGGAGAGATATACTGAATTATAATCCACTGCCTGTGATTCAGTAACAATAATCACATAACAATCAAAAGAAATCACACATTAAATTACAATATAAATATATCTTTTTAAGACTGCATATTGAATTGGCAATTATACTTTTTTTTTCTTTCCTGAAACAGTACATTTTTGTAATATCTATGATTTAATGTTGGTTTTGGTCAACTTGGTTTGCTAACTAAAAATATCAATTAAATAAAGTTTTAAAATGAAGGTGCTGTATGTAAGTTTTGACTCTTCTAAAGCATAAAAATACAGATATTTAAAAAACATGCTGTGGACATTCTTGTTTATCTGAAAAACAATGCTAAAGTCAGATATTCTGCTTTGAAAATGTGCTTTCTGTGCTAGAACATGCTAGAACAAATGTCTTTGTTTTGATCATTTAACCCACCCATTGCTAGTTTAGCCAATTATATTTCAGCACCCCGGGTTGCCTTGGTAGAAAAACCAAGTATTTCATTCAGTCAGGAAGGCTCTCAAAGTGTGCGTCCGTGACTGAAATGCAACCTCTGGTGGACAGTAGCAGACTCTGAAATGAGACGCAGATTCAGAGTTCCACACGAGGTGTTTATTAAATAGCAAATAATTTAAAGTTTACGAACGTAAACATTAGGTGAGCAGGTTACACTGTAACACTGCACTGTAAAAAAAAATCTGTTATTTTACTAAGGGTTTTTTTCCGGCTGCTGGGATAAAATAACGGTCGTTAAATTACAGAAATTTACCGTAAAATAATGGAGGTTAAATTACAGAAATTTCCTTAAATTTAAATTTCGGGTAAATTTCTGTAATTAAAAAAAAAACGTAAAATAATTTTTTTTTTTTTTTTACAGTGTGTGTCATAAAAACACGCTACATGACTAGATTTGTGCAGTGAGAAGCAATTTGGCTGTTTGCACCAGACGAAACAGGACAGAAATTTAAATACAGCCATTCAGAAGCACAGAATAGTGCACTTACTGCACTCCATCTATATGGTAAGGTTTATAATCTAATTAATACATATTAAACCTCTTTAACATTATTAAATGTACATGCTGAATCACTGATATGTGTTGGCTTGCACTGGGTCACAGTTCTAAAGTTCAATTTAAAACAGTTTATATTATTTTCAAGATCTGAGGTAAACTATTTGCTGTTGCTTTTAGTAGTATGGCAATAAATGTCATGTAAAGTGGCATTCAACTCAATTATTTATAGCATTTAACACTGAATAAATGAGGTGTACCTGAGGTGATCATTGTCAGTTTATCCTGTTGTTCGGCTGCAAGATATAGAGGCAGTTTCTAAAATATTCAACACAATTTCAAGTGTTAACTATTTGCTGTTGCTTTCAGTAGTATGGCAATAAATGTCATGTAAAGTGGCATTCAACTCAATTATTTATAGCATTTAACACTGAATAAATGAGGTGTATCTGAGGTGATCATTGTCAGTTTATCCTGTTGTTCGGCTGCAAAATATAGAGTTTCTAAAATATTCAACACAATTTCAAGTGTTAGTTGGAACAAAAACTCCTATTAATATGGAAAATATTCCTTCTATCACACTCCGTTGCTTTTATTTAGAGCACGATTTAAATCAGCCTTAAATCAGCCTTTAGGCTCGATAGTTAGGCACACTTCTGTTGATGTTGTCAATCTGGCAACCTGCGCTTGCATGTGTTTTGAACCAGGCATGCAATACCTAGTTCAACCACTGGATGTCAAACTTACATACTGCACCTATAAAGGATATAATTAAAATAAAATCTAATTTAAAAAGTATTAATTAATAAAATCTTATTGACTCCAGAAATCTTTGCATATAGTGTTTGCTAACTATTAAATAACAGTTACTCAATTTATTGAAGCAGACAGTCACTGTAATGGAACATTAAGAATTGTAAAAATCTTTAATTAAATGAAATTCCTTTTTTTTAAAAAAAAAAAAAACAAAAAACAATTTCTCAAGAAAAACTTTAATTCATTTGATAATCAAGATTGCAAAACAAAAGATTTGAGAAGTAAGCTATATTATATTAATAATAAAAAAATAATTATATATACACAGTTAAAACCAGAAGTTTACATACACTCTAACTTACCAGGAGACATGTCCTGTGGTCTGATGAAACTAAGACTGAACTGATTGGCCATGATGACCAGTCTTACTTTTGGAGGACAAAGGGGAAAGCTTACAAGCCTAGGAACACCATCCCAACTGTGAAGTATGGGGGCGGCAGCATCATGTTGTGGGGCTGTTTTGTTGCAGGAGGGACTGGTCCACTTCACAGCATAGATGGCATCATGAAGAAAGAACATTATGTAGAAATACTGAAGCAACATCCCAAGACATCAGCCAGGGAATTAAAACTTGGCCACAAAGGGGTCTTCCAAACAGACCATGACCGTATACTGCCAAATTAGTTCAAATGTGCTTTAAGGACAACAGAGTGAATGTTTTGGAGTGGCTATCACAAAGCCCTGAACTCAATCCTATGGAAAATTTGTGGACAGAGTTGAAAAAGCTTGTGCGACAAGACAGCCAACAAATCTGAATAGTTACACCAATTCTGTCAGGAGGAATGGGCCAAAATTACTTTGCTTGTGGAAGGATACCCAAAACATTGGACCAAAGTTATACAGTTTAAAAGCAAAGCTAAAAAATACCAAGGAAATGTATGTAAACTTTTGATTGTCTAGAAATTAATAAAAAAATTCTCTCATTATTCTGGCATTTAGCAAATGTAAATGATTTAGGTAATCCTAACGGACCTAAAATAGTAAACATTTAGTATGATTTACCATCAGACATTTTTTTAAAAAATGGTTACGTTCCTTTTTTTAGTGTATGTAAACTTCTGGTTTCAACTATATATATATATATATATATATCAGGGTTTCTGCAGATATCATAATGTCAAATTTAAGACTTTAAGACCTTTTTAAGACCATTAAGTATTAAATTTAAGACCTATATCACAATATCAAAAACATGCGAGAGATAATGCAAAATCACAAAATTAGTGGTAAAATAAATGTATTTAAACTGAACTGTACTAAAGACAGGTTAGATGGACCACTGAACTACAAAGAAAAACCTCTTAAGGCTGATTTATATTTTCACTAGCGGCGCATCGCACACCTCCACTGACTGCGCGCGCACCTCATGAAACGGACGAGGCTTTTATACTTGTGTTCGCTGTTGTGATATTCTTTAAAACGACAGGGGGCCGGTCAAAAGAAACCCACCGTAAAATCAGACGGATAAACAGAGAAGTAGAAAGTTTGCGGAACTACATCATATCATTAATATCGTTCAAGATTTTAAAACGAATTATTTTTTATTTTTTTTATAATTTAATAATAATGATTATAAAGATTTTTATAACCATTCAAGATTTTTTAAATCAAACTTGCTTTTGATCATATCTCGGACAGTTTTACCTATTAAAGTTAAATATCAATAACAAGAGAAAATGGGTTGCTCTACAATTATATTTTTTATTATGGTAAGAATAAAAGCAAAAAAAACTTACTAAAAATACTGACTTTTTATTATTTTGCCCACTCAACAATTCACACATTATTGTCTGGCTAGTTTCTGTCCTCTAAAGTTTAAAAAGGCAATAATGGTCCAACATTCCTGACCATTATCACCAATAAAGCCCAGAATTTGTGCATTAGTATATTGTAAACTGATAGCTTCATATATTCCTTTCCAGTTATCAAAGACATAATTTGTCACTTAATTTTAGTTTGTAGCTATTAACTACACGGGTCTCCACTTTTGCCATGGCATCTTTTTTTTGTTTTAACATACTTATCCCTCAGGTT
The DNA here is from genome assembly GCA_903798195.1 of Danio kyathit. Classification (NCBI taxonomy): domain Eukaryota; kingdom Metazoa; phylum Chordata; class Actinopteri; order Cypriniformes; family Danionidae; genus Danio; species Danio kyathit. The sequence goes on from LR812534.1 coordinate 36,824,963, forward strand.
TTTCCAAACTTTTACAAAAATTTTCCTCTTTTTCCACGGCTGTTGCAATTTCTAGCCAAGAATTATTGGTCATCTGCTTATCTCTATGATGATCACGCATGGACGGATCATAAAGATGTGTGTACAGTCGTACCTGTTTCAGACAAAATCTCCTCAAAGTGTTTCATATTCAACTCAAATCAAACGCGGCGCTGCGCGAACTGTTCACCCGAAATCTGTTCACTCCTGCCGAAATCATGTCGCGCGCACCGAAAGCGGACCTCCGCAAACACATAGATGACGTCACATTCGCCCATTGGCTATTGCATGCTGGTCTCATTTGTAGTTGCAATACCGCAAATTACATTAGGACTAGTGAAGTAAAGGACTACAACACCACGAAAACCAAGCAACAACAACAAAAAATTATTCAAATGAGCTTTAGATGTAGCAGTACATGGACATCGGAAAAATAAGACCTGTGCAACAATATTTAAGACCTAGAACAGCCAATTTAAGACTTTTTAAGGCCTGAAATTCCGATTTTTAAATTTTAGACTCATTAAGATTCAATTTAAACTCATTAATTGTATTTGCATTAAAAAGCACATGCAGAATATTATTTAAAACATCCCCTTATTTGCTCCAGCGACCCATAAGCATGCACTGCTGGTAAGGAAGCCTTATTTTCAATTTCGGGTAAACTAATCCCTTTAACAGCAGATATAAACCGCTATAGATCTCTGCTGACCATTTCCGATCGAATCAGCGAAATGGATGTTAATTGCCGGTATAAACAGGGCCGCAGAGGCAGATAAGCACTGAGAAATAGAAGGAGAAAAGAGTTAGCAGTAAACAGAGGGAATAAAAGCGAGGTAGTGAAGAATGGCAGCAGGGAAAGGAGAAAAGAGGGAAAAAAGAAAGCTAGTGATGTATGGAAGGGGAGGGAAGGTTGCTACTGAGGGATGGACGTGTAAAGAGTCGGACATTGAGCAGAAGGCAGAAAATCAATGGTGAACAGCGGCTAAAGTGGAATCTGAACTCTGCCTGAAGTCATAGAGTGTGACGGAGGAACGAGCCGAGAAAAGGAAGCCAGAGAAAAGATGGGATGAGGGCAGAAAAACGGCAATATGAGCACAGACACGGAAAACAAATCTGCAGAAGGCAAAGAGGCAGGAGGCCACAAGCTAATTAAAATCAGACGAGTCTAGGAAATCAATCGATTCGGGAGAACAATCGAGGCTGTAATCAAGAGATTAGCTCAGGAGCCATCAATTCCACTACAACTTGCTAATGACCATGAAAGCAGAGGCATGAAACCAAAGATTTAAAAAGATATATGGAAATAATTCAGGTTGAAATTCACAGCACTCGGGTAATGGCTAACAATGTAATTATATCTTTTAAAATAGGGCCACATTTTAGATGTTAGGTGGCAGGGGTGTAACAGAACATAAAAGTGGTGGTTCCCTCCAGACTGGTTTGGGACGATGCATTTCTGATAAGGGGGAAAAATAAAAACAAATATTCTTTTCAGTCTTTAAATAAACTCAACTAAAATAAACTGTTTTTTTTTTTTTTACAACTGTTTATTATATAAATGTCTAAATCTTAGACTAAATTATAGGTCCCATTTATTACTGTGTTGGTTGAATGTACATTACTTACATTTAAATTAATTATTTCAATGCACGTATTTTGTACATACATGTTTTACATATAATATTAAAAAAACACCTACATGTAATTACAATTGTTATTAATTTCTGTGTTCACATGTGTTTTGTATTACAATATATACATGTTAGGTATATTGCATTTATTTTTTAAAGTAACAACATAAAGTTGGACCAAATTATGTTTATACTCCAATTTGTTGTTGAAATACAATACAGTAATTTAAACAATGGCATTCATTACTTGTTTCCATGGTTGATTTGAACATGCATTAAATAATTATTTAATTAAGACATTACTAATTAAGTGAAATATAATGATGAGCTAATATAGTACAAATATGTGATGAAAATCTTTTTGAACTTACGAGCAGAGGACAGTAAATGATTTGCCTCAGGTAAATGTTATTGTTTACAAGCTGTTTTACTCGCATCTTTCCATTGTTGACATGCTGACAGAGATTATACAAGACATGACATGTTCATTCATCTTTATTTTAGGCTAAACTAGAAGAATGACTGATGGTGTTCACTCTTGCTCAGTGAAGCACCAGTACACTTCCATCCATTATTTCCTCTATCCATCCATCTACCCGTCCTTCCTTCCTTAATTCCATCCACCCACATATACTTTATATCTTTTCTTTAATTCCATCCTCCCTTCCTTCCTTAATTTCATCCAACATTCCTTAATTCCATCCACCCATCTATCATTCCTTCCTTTCTTCCCTAATTCCATCCAACTTTCCTTCCTTAATTCCATCCACCAATCCTTCCTTCTTTAATTCCTTCCTTCCTTCCTTCCATCCATCATTCTATGCCTCCGTAATTCCATCCATCCATAAAAGTATATGTTAAGATCAAACTATGTTCTTCTATTTCCATCAATGCATCCATCCATCCATCCATCCATCCACCATACATTTAAGTAGATACTTTAAGATGAAAAACATTATCCTTTTTCCATCCATCTATCCCTCTGTCTATTCACCATTCCGTCCTTTATTTCATTCACAAAAGATAATATTTTAAAATCAAACATATTTTTCCTTTTCCATCCATCCATCCTTTCATCCATACACACACACACACACGCACCTATCCATCCATCCATCCATCCATCCATCTATCTATCCTAAGAGTAGATAGTTTAGGATCAAACTATGTTCTTCTATTTCCATCAATGCATCCATCCATCCATCCACCCACCCACCATAAATTTAAAGTAAATACGTTAAGATGAAAAACATTATCCTTTTTCCATCCATCTATCCCTCTGTCTATTCACCCTTCTGTCCTTTCTTCCATTCACAAAAGATGATATTTTAAAATCAAACATCTTTTTCCTTTTCCATCCATCCATCCATACATAAACGCACACACGCATGCACCTATCCATTCATCCATCCATAAAAGTAGATAATTTAATATTCTCCTTTTCCATCCATCCATTCATCCACACAAACAAACACGTTTATAAGATCAACTACCTTCCCTTTCTTTTTTCGCTAATATTAAAACAACACCAGAGCCTCTTGCCCAGTAACATTTTTCAAAATATCTTCTTTCATGCTCTACAAAAACCCCAAAAAGGATTTCTATTATATGAGTTGAACAAAGCCAAACCTTTCAAGCACAGTGTTAGCTTCACGCATAACTAATTGGCATTCATTGATGTTCATAACTATTAATCAATAAATAGTTCCTTTAACTTCCATGTGCCTCTTTATTTTCCTCAAATGGTAAGGTGGATCACATCTACTGAAAAAAAACAGCACACAAAATAAGCCTTTCCTTCCGATAAGCCTAAAACTGTACATGATCACCAGATTTAATCATCAGTTTAGACGATTCTATTACGAAAAGTTGAAAGGTTATCACTTTTAATACTAGGCAATATACAGTACTAACAGCTCCTTCATAACTGGCAGTATATTTCACAGCGCAGAGAGATGACCTTCTAAAAAGCTAATTAATAAATAATTACTGTTTGCTTTATTACGGCCATATTAATGACATGGCTAACAAAAGCTTGGCCGATATGGGGCACTGATTAAAGAGCAGATGAATAATTGAGACGTTAGTGAAAGTAATTAAATATTCACAAGTCTGAACCAAAGCCAAGAGCATGACTTTCAGGTCTTATTTACATATTTTGTGCTCATGAGCCCATTTCTGCTCTCAAACTTCCTTTTTAAAAATGTATAGAGCATCACAAATAGAGATTTTTCTTCACAGATTAAAACTGTAGACAAACACCAAAGACCTTTTAAAGTCATTCGGGATTGTGCTGTTGGAGAGATAATCTCTGAAAAGATCATGGGTTCATAATTTATTGGATAATTATATTTTGACGACTGATATAAACTATAAAATGCCAAGTCATCATTTTATGAAAATAAATAAATGAATCAAGCTAACAGTATTGTAAAGCACAAAAGCATGCCCTCTCTCATCGTAATATAAGACAAAAAATATATATATGGACATAAATTAAGTTTGACAAATTAACACACATTTATATTTTAATTATAATAATTATTATTTATTATTATAATTATTAATATAAATGAATATAAATATTGTATTAATTAATATTTCTATAAATTTATATTCATTAATTAAGACAAAAAATATAAATAAATACAAAAATAAACACATAAAATACACAAATGTAATATATAATTAAAAACATAAATTTGTGAGTAAATTATTTAATTCATTCATTCATTTTCTTTTGGGCTTAGTCCACACAAAAGTCCACAGCAAATTCCACACAGAAATGCCAACTGACCCAGCCGAGGCTCCAACCAGTGACCTTCTTGCTGTGAGGCGAGATCGCTACCCACTGCGCCACCACATCGCTAAATTAATATTATAATTTATAATTAAGCATACCTTAAGTAAGGGATAAAGTACATCCAGGTGGTTATTATCGCAGAATAAAGCATGACAGACATATTAGCAGCTTGACATGAAGTGGAGGCATGTTGTATAAGACTGAAGAGCTTTATTTTGCAAAAAGAACTGCCTGGATATATTTGATCACACTTATTACATGCCTACTTACTTGCCCAAAAACATACACATTAACCACAAAACATTATTCTGAGCCATAAAAAATTATTAATTCTTTAATTAAAGGCAAAGCTAACAGAAACAAAAAACAATTAATGGAGCTGGATGGAGCATACACTAACCTACATATTGTTCGTTGACAAGATGGCACTAAGCATTCAAAAACAGAGTTGGATGCAGACAAGCACATATATGAATACAGTATAAACATAATCACTGATGGTCAATATTATTCGAAAGATGCATCACAAATTGCATACTTTTACACTACTCTGTGCCATTTCTTAGTATAAATAGTGCGAGTAGTGCATTCACACTGAAATATTCTTTTTTATGCTAAAAAAATACATGCACTTTAAATACCCGTGTGATGCACGTATTTAACCATTAACAGTAAGTGTGGAATGTTGGACACTGCACGCACTTATAGGTTGCAGCTTTACTCACGTAGCGGAAGGAGGAAAGCTATCGGACACTGACGTTGGGTTACTTTTTAATTTATTTGAATAAAATAATGAATATAGTGCTATTCTATTTACTTTGGATTGTGGAAGCAAAAGTCTCCTATGTGAGTGATTACGCCACCTCACAATGGTAAATGCAGTTATACACATGGGAGGTACTATTTGGTGGTTGGGTAAATTTTTTCATTAATTTGAAAACCGTCAATCGTCGTCTGGAAACGGTTTGAATTTGCGGTTAGTAAAAAAATATTAGTGTTCTATTTAAGATGTCACTAAATTCATATACTATGTTGTTGAGTGTGTATGTGCATAAGTACATAGTGCATACGTGCATTTGGGACACAGTTTAAGTACCCAGATGAGCCTGCACTATTAGTTTCAGCGGTTGTTATCTCTGAATAACATACCTTGGAATGTCACGACTAACAAATCAATATCGAGTAATCCAGACAGCCATGTAATAAAATATAATACTGCAGTACTACTGGCTAACTTTTGGGTCAATTTGTCAATATATATTTGCACATCTACAAATTAATCTTTATTTCTTACTGTAATTAAAACCCTGAGGTGTTTCGTTTTTGTCTTTTACTTTTTTACCAGAAGTGCTGAGTGTTTAGACAGAGCTATGTTTGCTTTATTCATTGGTTTTAAATCAGCCAATAGGATTAATAAAAAGTATAAACAGTAGACACACTTTTCATATGCTTTACTATTGACTGGTGTTGGAAAATAATAATAAGAGATCCCAGTTGAGAAGCCTCGTTTCAAACAAAATTTCTTCATTGAGACGTGCTGGTTAGTCTGCAGTCAAACAAGTCTGAAACAAGTCCACGATTCTGCATGAGCCTACAGGAGTCTCTTACAAGTCTGCAGTCTGCAAGTTGAAAAAGTCTGAAATAAGTTTGAAACAAGTCTGAAATGACTCTAAAACAAGTCTGATTTGAGACACAGTTGTCCTGTCTATGATATATATTTTTAGTGGCTAGGTGGAGATGGCTGAACAAAGCATGTAAATGAAGTATTGGAGTCAGCAAGATAAACAGCATTACCCAGCCCTGATCTCATCAACATAATAATGCCTATTCACATGTATAGGTGTTAGAAATCTGCCCAGCTACTGACCACACAAGTTTATCAATGAAAGAGTTTCTTTAAAGCAGAGGTGCCCAAACTAGGGCCCATGCCCAAAAGATGGCCCATGGTAACCTTTGATTTGGCCCGCCATCCCATCTGAGAAGAGAGGGGGAATGATAGGGATGGTTTAGGGCTTACTCTATGCTATCCGAACCGTGCCCAGGCCCGTTTCCCGAATCGTTTGAGAAGTGTGAGTGCTCTGAATCGGGCTCAGGCACGGTATACTTGGCCGGCCCTGGCCCGGTTGGAGGAGGTGGGCCAGAGCGCGGTTCACTTGGGCTCAGGCGCGGTACGCTTACAGTGACTGTAAGCGAGACGTGACCTTTGTTTGATATGGATTAATTAATCATTCGTACTGTTCAATGAACGCAAACTGTCGTTAATTATTAAAGACGCAGACCCCTCACTGCAAGTCAGCTGCGCCTTCAACAAACTTCCTAATTCCTACAGCACGAGGACTTTATGATTGTTTATGAGCGTCAAAAGTGGCTGATCTGTTCGGCGAAATATTAGACTGCGTGTCACTGCATATCAAACGACTTAAACGATATAACTAAAGAAATCTCCACTGTGCTGAGCGAGAGCGCTTACTGAGCAGCGCGTCATCGATGACGTAAGCGTGCCCAGGCCCGAATGTAATGTGAGTGCGGGCCGCCGGGGGAGACGGGAGGGGGGACAAGCATGCTTTGGCCTGATTCAAGGCAACTGTTCATAGTGTGAGTACGGCCTTAGAGATTGCCATTTCAAAAATAACATGACCTTTTATTTGTTTAATTGATAAGCTACAAAAAATCTAACTGAAATCAAATGTTTCAATTTAAATGCTGTAATTTAGTTTAAATTGTACATACTGTCATCTGACGGATAGAAGAAAATGCACGGACTTTGGTGAGCAAATCAAGGCAAAGACAAATTCTGTTTGACTAGTGTAGTGTCCACTGTCTTATAAATGTGATTGTTTATGTTTTTATTGCAATAAGATTCAAAAGTGATGTTTTCTATTTCTATTTCCACCTGGGGAAACTCATCCCAAGGCCCCTAGAGATTATGCAGCGCCTATGATGCGATCCAAGACCTGTGAAGAAATTATGTTAAGGTATCCATAATCCTGGACCAGGCCGTATCCTGAGCTGATGCTGTGGTGGTCATGGAGGAGCGTAGAGCGTGAGACTGATTCCTAAAAGACCCCAGTGACAGACGAGTCTTCACATTGATCCTGTGGGCCAGCCTGAACACTCTCCAGTGACCTACCCACACCTGCAGTTCTCCACGATGGACGTCCACTGGTTTTCAGCCTCCGGAATCTAGACTGCGGCTCTGCACAAGAAGTTTGGCCAGAGGAGAAATAGTCGTGCCTGGTTTCTCTTGAGGTTTTTTTTCCTCCACTTCATCAATTGGTGAAGTTTGTTCCTCGCCACTGGCTTGCTTAGTTGGGACTTGTGGAGCTGCGTATCGATGGATTTGCTCTTCAGTGTTTGGACTTTCAACAAAAGAAATTTAAACCAAACTGAACTGAACTAAACTGAACTTTAACTCAAAAAAACTGGACTGACACAATTCAATTTACCAGAACTTCTATGTTAAGCTGCTTTGACACAATCTACATTGTAAAAGTGCTATAGAAATAAAGATGAATATTTATTTTTAAATATTATTAAATAAATTAGGAAATGACCCATGGCAACTTTAATGTAAAATTGTTTGGTATCTTTGTCTTCGACCCACGGCTCTCACTGATATTTTGTGTTTTGACCTTTCATTCGAAAAAGTTAGGGCACCCCTGCTTTAAAGAAACAACATAAAGGCAGAGTCATTGAGACCCTGCCTGGTAGTCAGGAAGTGCCTAAAGACAATATCTCCAACACTTGGCCTGCTATAGTTTCAAGTGAAATTATATCATTAAAAAAAGTATATAATTTTTCAGTTATATAAATATCACTGTTAATTCAGAACTATATTATATACATTTTTATTTCCACACTAACCATCAATGGTGTAATTCTGCAATATCATTAAGTAATGAAAGTCTGTGCTTTTAGAGACTCGAGGAGAGACATCCAGCTTGGATGTGTGAGACAGCATGTGCGCACCTATGGTCTTTTTCCAATAATTCATCTGACTAGATCATGAAGGACGCAGTGAGGCACGTCTTTTCCTCTCCAGAAGAAAACGAAAGGCCGCAAGGTGAAGCAGAGGGAATGAAGGACAGATGACGACAGATCCATCAGAGAACAAGAGTGACGCAGAGATGAAAAACTTATGGACGAAGAACTAAAAAGACTACATGCAGTGACCAAAGGTTTCAGTAACAGCAAAAAAGCCTGAGGAAATGTTGGAAATAGAAAGGAGGAAGAATGGGAAGGAAAGGACCGGTGTTGGTGGCAAAAAAAAGAGCTATAGGTATTGTCATACCTCACCCTGCAAGCTATTCCTTCTCTCGTATTCTTTCAAACTTTCCATTTCATTTTCTATTTCTATAGAGCTCGGACACCAGCAGAGTTCGAGAAATTTCACAGTAGAAAAAGAGCTGACGGCATGCTGAGAGAGCCATGACAGATGGAAAAAATGAGAATGGACCAAGGGAGGAGTGGAGAAATCAGCCAGGTTGAAAATGTGTGTATGTGTGTGTGGGTGAGAATGAAAACTACGTCAAGATGAAATCAGATGGCCTCATCATTTCCAAAAGGGTATTGTGTTTATGTGTGTGCTGTACCTTTTTGGCCTTGCTAAGGTACGTCCAGGCTGATTTTCTGAAGTTCACACTGTTGTCTTCAGAGTCTTGTTTGTCCAGCTGCAAATAAAAGAGCCATCCCAACAGATACCACACCTATGTCAGAAAAAAACAGAAAAGACGATGTATAAAATTGATGCATAAATATACCTTAGCCCTATATACTGAGAGCAAATACTGCTGTTAAACATACCCCAAAAGGAATTCCATTTAATGTTTGACCACAATAGAGATAACAGACAGCAGAATAAGTGTCCGTGTTAAGGTTGTTCTTGGTGGAATATTTGAATGATGAACTGTTGACTGTTACGAGTAGTTTCTTTTTGTGTTAGAAGAACACTGTTTATTGTGTGTATGTGTTTTTTTATTCCCTTGAACTCACCTTTCCAAAATCACTAAAAAACAAAAGGTGCAATCCTTTTCAAATAGGCACATTCCTTATAAACCTCGCATTTCAAGTTTAAATAAGTACATTCTTTGCAAAGAATCTTGAAAAATTTTATGTGTGACACAGTGGGAGTTTGCACACACACACACACACACATTCTAATAAGTTCTGAACAGAATTCAGAAAATGTTTTGTTGTTTGTTTTGTTGTATGAATTATTTGAACTCATTACAGCATATATTATTATTTTTATTATTATTAATAAAATTATTATAATAGCATATATGAATATAATGCTTATTAGGTGTTATTTTGAAGTGCTGCAAAAAAGCTTGCTGTAAATACAGTTTTGTGAGAATCATCCTCCAACCTGGGGTGCGTTTCTCAAACAACAACATAACTCGTGGCTGAACTATCACAGTACGATGCATCGTTTGGGAAAAGAACGATGCAGCGACGAGTGTTTCCCAAAACTGTAGTTGCTCTGTCGCAGATCCATCGCTTGAAACACGTTAATTATAACATAGAATGTCCACAATTATGCACTAAACAGGGCGGAGTAAAACCTGCACATCATTGTTTGTGCAAATTAGGCCTGTGGTGTTTTACACGCACACACATTTAAAAAAAATCTTAGTACCAATATTAGTTTTGGTAAAAACATGCACTCGTTTTCCATATTAATTGAAATTGTAAGTGTTTGTTAATAAATACGAGTTTTGACAATTCCTGCGATCCGGTGCCTTTGAGAGAGAGTGAGTTGTGACATGTCATATAGGCCTACAGTATAGATAACATTTCTTAATAAATAACCTATAAATTAAAACCATTAACGTATGCTATATATTTGTTTTCATAAGCTTTGGAGATAAATAAATAATAGGTCACCTAAATAAATAATAGGTCACCTATAGCTTTCGTCATAAGCCACGGCTGCGTTCAAAATGGCATAAATGTTTTTAAAGTGCACTACGAAGGGAGCGCAAATGTCAATATGAAGATCGCTAAAACTGAACTGTAAAAATAGTTTGAAAGCAAATTACACCTAAGAGAGATGACTTTAATGCTTTTTTTTTAATCATTGCCAGTTTAAATGTTAGAACGTGAAAGGAATAGGGCATAGGAGGGATAACTTGGAATAGAACACAACCAGGAACTATGCTTCTAACTACAGATCGAGAGGTGTAGTTGCAAGAGTACAAGTTTGCGACGCAGTTTGCGAATATTCGTTGGAATGACGGATTTCGGAAATGCCAAATCAACTAACTATGTTTGTAACGACAGAACTTGCGACCTTAGTTGGCTAACGATGATTTTCGGAACCGCACCCCTGATCGGTTTACTTTGCTGTATATTTTAAATGATAAAATAAATGTGATAAACAAGATAAATCGTGCATGCTTAATTTCATGATAAGTGTGCAATTAATCGCGATAAATAAATAGTAATTAAAAATCAGAATCTACTAGACCAATTTTTTATTTTATTAAATTACAAATGGGCGACATGGTGGCTCAGTAGATAGCACTGTCGCCTCACAGCAACAAGGTCGCTGCTCCAAGCCCTGACTGGATCAGTCGGCATTACTGTGTGGAGTTTGCATGTTCTCCCGGTGTTGGAGTGAGTTTCCTTAGGGTGCTCCGGTTTCCTTCACAGTCCAAAGACATGAACTATAGGTGAATTAAATGAGCTAAATTGGCCGTAGTGTATGTGTGTAAATGTGAGAGTGTATGAATGTTTCCCCATGCTGGGTTGTGGCTGGAAGCCCATCCGCTGCGTAAAGCATATGCTGGATAAGTTAGCGTTTCATTCTGCCGTGGTGACCCCTGATGAATAAAGGGACTAAGCCGTATGAATGAATAAATTACAAATTTAATAATCAAATCAAACTATCTTGTTCATATTAAAATAAAAAGTGCACTACATTTACACTACTCACAACAAAAAGTAACAATTATTCATAATTCATAACATTTTGCAGCAATTCCAGGTTTGAAGTTAAGTGTGTCAGAAGATTTGGGGTAAGCTGTGGCAGCTGTTCAGTTAATATTAATATAGTAGGTTTCCCATTCAAACACAAGAAATACTTATACAAACAGTATTACTATTTGCAAATGTTATTTATTTTGCACTTCATGCACATATTCGTATTATTAAAACGTTTATCTGCCTGGTTTAATAAAATAGAAATAATGTTCACCAAACAGACTTGGAATGGGATTACACACCTAACGCCTTTTCGTTCTCTCAGTTCTATTCATGTTTTATTTTAAATCATTCCCATATTCCTCAATTATTCCATATGTGCGGTGTTGGAGTTACTCCAGGATAACGGATGTAATAATTGCCCTATTCATTCATTCATTCATTTTCTTGTCGGCTTTGTCCCTTGCGGGGTCGCCACAGCGGAATGAACCGCCAACTTATCCAGCACGATTTTACGCAGCGGATGCCCTTCCAGCCGCAACCCATCTCTGGGAACTTCCACACACACATTCACACTCATACACTATGGACAATTTAGCTTACCCAATTCACCTGTACTGCATGTCTTTGGACTGTGGGGGAAACCGGAGCACCCGGAGGAAACCCACGCGAACCCAGGGAGAACATGCAAACTCCACACAGAAACGCCAACTGACCCAGCCCAGCCGAGGTTCGAACCTGCGACCCAGCGACGTTCTTGCTGTGAGGCAACAGCACTACCTACTGCGCCACTGGGTTGCCCTAATAATTGCCCTATAGGATAAATTATGTCTAATCTGGCAGAGCTTACCCCACTCTTGCCTACGATGAATACAAATTAAAGTAGGCTGCGAAACAGTCAGCCACTTGTAATTAACAAAACAAACCTACAGCACTTCCTGCACTCTGTCGGCGCTATAAATATTTGATTTCAGGCAGGATTAAAATAACCTTATTTGTGGCAAACGGAGGAGGAGAAATGAACAATGGGGCAGCTTTGTTTTACCCTAAAAAATGAGAACGTGGAAAAAAAAAGGCACAAATAGGCTTGTGGGGAGGAGTGTGTGCGCGCGTGCATGTTTTTGTTGTGCTGTGTTGAAGTGCTCTTCACTTTATCACCTACTGTTACACTCTATACCCTCCTCTGATGTCTCAATAACACACCACAGAGAGTTCAAACATCTCTCACTCCCACTCTCTCTGTCTCTTTCTCTTTCACACTCTCTGATTCTCCTGAGCCGAATGTTCAGAACACTCTGTAAAGCGCTCTCAATCTGTCAGATATCTATTAGAGAGAAACAGTGAGTGTGTGTGTGTGTATGTGGGAGTGGACTTGTACGCTTCTGGCCTGACTCTTAGGAGCTTAGACTAGGGTTGAGAATCAAAGGAATATACTGTAATGATCCAGTTCTGAATCTGACATAGGAAACAACTTAAACATTTTAAATAATAATAATAATAATAACTGTAAATATGAAGTAAAATCTTTGAAAGTCACTCTTCAATAAGTTTCATATTCGGTCGTTTAATAATGTATAGGCTTCAGTTTTGCTCATTCATTATTTACCAACTCTCAGGATGTTGTTTGTACTGTGCAAGTTATTTTTAATCAAGTCTGAAGAAAGGATCAGAATGCCTTCCAGTTTAATAATGCTTTATGGGGTACTAAAGCAAACCATCATTCATGTGGCATTGGAGTTTAGGAGAAGAAAATGTGCCGTCTTTGTGTGTTGGTCCATCAAACAAAGCACAATGTCTCAGCATCTCTATTTTTCTGCCACCCTAGCATTGTGTGTTCATCATTTCCATTGCTAATAACATAAAGTGAAGACCAAAGCACTTTCGAACAAACAAACGACTGTTTCAGCAGGATATAATGCCATAAATTATTAATCCAGCCGTCTGAGACAGTGATTCATCAAATGCTGCTGTCAAACATCCTAGCAGGTGCAGCCTGTAGGACGGGCCTGGAAATATTAAAACACCACACAATAACAGGATAGAGATATCTAATCCAAGTGATTTATTCTATAATAGAAGCATTCTGTCATCTTAGTCCGATGTGTTTTAAAGTGGCCATTAAAGGATCTTCATTTTTTTGGGAGGTCTGCTATAAAAGTCTCATATCCATTCAAGGACAAAAACAAATGTATTTTCTCATAATACGTATTGCAGCATCAGGTCTTTTCTCACTGTGTCTGAAACGGTACAATCAAAGATCCGTTCTCTCTAAAGCTACTCCTTGTACACACAGTAATGGTGAAATCAGTTTTACCAGATCAAGTCTGTATCGCAATTCCGCATCAGTGAAACGACGACAACACAAAGCGAATGTTTCCACAACTACATTACTTGAGGGTGTACTCACACTAGGCACCTTGAACCATGCCTGGGCGCAAATGCCCACCTTCCCCTCTCCTTGCACTCACACTGTAATTTTACTTTCTGAGACCGAGCATGTAAGCTGTCACTGTTCAGCTAGGAAGAGAGGAACTCTCACTCACTACAATGGAGATTGTTTTAGTTATATTGTTTTGTAATATTTTACACACAGTCAAATCTTTTGCTAAATAGATCCACCACTTTTGATGCTCAAAAATATTCATGAAAGTCATTGTGCTGCACGTATTAAAAGGTTTGCTGAAGGTGCAGCCAGGGGTTTGCATCTTTGTTAAACTATGGCAGTTTGCATTCATTGAAAAATAAGAATGATTAATAAATCCATATGAAACAGTCCCTTAAAAGTGACATTGCATCTTCAGTTTCGCACTCAGATGCGTTTTGCAATCACACTACAAGCGTACTGCCCCAAAGCCCAACCAAACCACGCTCTGGCACACCTCTTCCAACCAGGTCAAGGTCAGTCAACTGAACCACGCCTAGGGGCAATTTAGAAATGGGGGGCACAGTTTGGTTAGCCAAGTGTGAGTATACCCTGAGTGTAAAAATAAACATTGCCTATGTTCCAATCCGAAGATGCAAATTTGATTTATGCACAAAACTGGAATATTGCAAATAAAGCAAAGTTTCCATCCAATGAGTCAAATAGAACCAAATGTCCTGATGAACTGGCACCAAATATCAAAAAGAAGAATGGAATTTGCTGCGATAAAAGAAGCCACTGGGGGCCTTTTTCTTACATAATAAATTGTCTGCGCTTCAGAAGATGAAACACAATGAACGCGCAGTGGACAATTCTGGGAGGTAATAATACCAAACAACACACAAGGTCGACACCAAACAACTAGTACTGATAAAACCCAACTGAGACGTCGCCTCGTGTTGGCTCACATTTTGTTCAAAATGGATGACAGTTGACTAAAATGAGAGAGCGTGTTCTGTGCCAACATAGGGAAATGTGTGTTTCTGTGCATGCACAGGGCAGTATCTATTTTCTCGGGGGATCAGAACTTTTCAAAGCGTAAACAAAGCAGTGTTTTGCAACATTATCACAGTAATTAGCTACATTTCCATTCACCTATATTGGATATGCGCATAAAAAAATCAGTTGATGGAAACGCCAAGATGTGCATAAATGTTGAAAACGCGCATAACTGAGTAGGATTAACTTTTTCTTCGATAAGACAAGATGGCTTAAGAAAAAGGCTTGGTGTGTCCCGGGCCTAAGGAATTTTGGCATGACCAAAAAATTTCAGGTGTTGTGGATACTCGTGGATGGAAACATACTGTAGCTATTGTTCACAGCCAACAAACAAAAACAATAGACCAACATTATGTAATTTTCAGGCAGTTCAGGACCACTTCATTCAGTTGACAATAACTTCATATTCATATTTGAAATTGTGTAGACCTTTTACTTTAACAAACAGTGATATTTCACAATAGATGAAAGGTAATACAAAAAAACTATTCATTTAATCAAGACAATAATAGTGTTTCAAGTTACTAAATACAAGACAATAAAACAATTAAGCACACACCTCCACAACCTCATCATCCTCTTCTAGAAGATCCTCCAACACTTCTGTGGCCATCTGGGGGAGAAAAAAGAAAACGCAAAACTGCTTTTTTACTCAATTATGACAATTAACTTCTGGACTGGTTTTAATTCCAAATAATGACACAACCATTCAAAAGTCAAGACACTAAAATACATTTAGTTTAAGAGAAAAACATACATTTCACTTAAGAACAAGCAGCACTCTAATATTACTTTTATTAAGCACACTGTACTCCCACTGCATGCATCTGAAATTCCACATCATTTAAATAAGGATTCTATTTAAATTGACGTCTGTAATAAATGATTTAAAGTAGCATACACTGCACATACATTTAGCGTTTCTTGCACTGCCTTTAAATACTTGCTATACAGAATAAAGAAGTCAGAATAAAGATATGCCAGAAGTTTTTATGCAAAAAGTCTACTAATTCTCTGACTACTAGTTGACAAAAGGTTTTTAACAAATATATATTTATTATTTTGTTTGTCAACAAAAACTAAATACATATAGCCACAAAAAAAACTATCGACCATTTTGGGGGATGTAAACAAAAACAATGGTCCCAACGTATTTACTGTTTTACATTTTTAATTTCTATAGCTTCAGAGAATCCAAAAAGAGCCACATTTTAACAAATATTGTTATGATAGCAGTTTTAACATTAAGTTATGATTGAATTGCCTCTTGTTACAGTTATGAAATAGTTAATAACAAGCAGGAAATGTTCATGGGCCACAATGAAATAGTCTATAAAAGTCTACAAAACTACAACAAAATAAATAAGCTGTACATTTTCATAAATCAAATGGCTCAGCTTTTCAGAGTATTATTTAAATTACTAAATGTAAATGTACATATTGCTGCTTTATCAAAGTTAATATTTGTTGAGCTGCTGGACTACACGCTGTTTTAATTAAATACTAGACGATTCAATTATGCAACAGGTTGAATGTTCAATCATCCCATACTTTATGATCCACTTGAAAGGGATTCTGCATATAAATATTGCCTATGGTCATGAAAATGGAATCAGAACGCTTGAAAAATGCTAACAGGCAGCACTTTTTTTGTGTTTATTTGGATTTGAATATCACAGCAGGTTTGACAATTACCATAATGTGAATCACAGTCAAGTAACTGGATCGGTAAAGTGTGTTAATGTTTGGCTTATGGTCAACAGCACTCTTTTCGCTGAACTTTAATTAAGTGTTGACTACGCTCTGCTTGCCGGTTCGCAAGGGAAAGAAAAGTGCTTATAATTTAATGATTTCTTTACTGCTTTATCACCTCACTTCTTATGTTAATTTGTTAAACACAGTCTTTATCTCTCCTTTGAGAGCCTGAGATCTTCATTTCGCTGATCGTGTTTATTGATCTATTTGCTGTCAGCCTCTGTCTCTCAGCTTAACCCATTCACCCGGAGCGTGTTTTAATTAAGCTTCATCAATACATCTGATCTAGAGCTGATAGACAAGGACGGTTAAGGTCAAAATTTGGGTTTCATCTCAAATTCCTTGAGAAACTTATCTAGATGTATCTGTAATCAAGTGCAAAGCGATTAAGAATTTGAAAAAGATATGGGATCATGCAACGTGAGCCAAGCCCAATGCATGATCATTCCAAGAATGACAGCTATAATCATATTGGCATCAACACTAGGGGTGTAAAACTACACATATTCATACCCAAAATGCTTGGCTATTTCGGTTCAAGCAAATGCAATGAAGTTTTAACCAATGCATGTGCAGAAGTTACTTATTATAGGATATATTTATATCAGACATATGCTGACATGCAATATATGTTACCCAGGACTACAAAATTGGTAGGATAAGATAATATTTGGCAGAGAAAGAACTATTAGTATATCTGGAACTACTGAGAAAATGCCTTTAAAGTTGTCTAAATGAAGTGCTTAGAATAAAAAAAAAGAACAACCAAACAAAGGTACGCACTGTAATTAATACAATAAAATAAAAAACAACTGGAAAATACTGGACATATAATATTGTTCTTTGTTGTATATATAGAAAACAGTTTACACAAAACATGCAGTAAACCTGATAATAATACTTATATATTCTCAAAGTGTATCGAAATTCAATTCAATTTTTATATTCATGGTGCTTTATGGGAGTGGGAGGGGCTAAAGGTCTGCAGCTTTCTGATTGGTGCAATTCTCTGCATGTAATGTAGTTCTTCTGCACAATTAAACATGACTTATATTAAACATAAGCTAATTTAATGTCAACAGATTTAATAAAACAAACAAACAATCAATGTTTAACCTCAGAGCTCCCAACAGGTCTATTTTTAAAGGATTTTTTGTTTTTATTAAAAAATGTATATTAAAAACATGTTACATGTTTTAATGTTACATTAAAAAAATAAATAAAATAAAAAATGAGTTTCCATGATTTTGAATTTCATTTTTTTAAAGATATATCTTCATCATCATTGCTTGATATGAAAAGAACTTAAAGGTGCAGTATGCAAGTTTGCCCAGTGGTTGATCTAGGTATTGCACTCTTGGTTCAAAACACATGCAAGCACAGGTTGCCAGATTGACGACATCAACAGGAGCGAGACTGACAATCAAGCCAAAAAGCGCATTTGAGACTGATTTGAGTCATTTTCTCAATAAAATCAACGGCACGTGATAGAAGGAATATTTTCCATATTAAAAAAGGCTTTTTGTTTTAACCAACAGCTGACATGTGTATTTTAGAAAGGGCTTCTATTTCTTGCACCTGAACAACAGAAAACGTGATGACACAATCACCTCTGGTACACCTTGTGTGCTTTATTCAGTGTTAAATGCTAATAATTGAGTTAGAATGCAACTTTACATGACATTTATAGCCATACTACTGAAAACAGCAGATCTTAAAATTAAAATGAACCATTTGAAATTGAACTTTAGAACTGTGACTCAATTGTATTATAAACCTTACCATTTGGTTGAAGTACAGTAGTGCATATTCTGTGCTTTTGAATGGCTATATTCAAATTTCAGTTTCGTCTGGTGCAAATAGCCAAATTGCTTATCACTGAAAATCTCATCACGTAGCGTGTTGTTAGGACACAGGGTTACAATGTAACCTGCTCACTTAATGTTTACGCAAGCCAACAAATATCAGCAATCCAGCATGTACATTTAATAATCTTAAAGATGTTTGATATGTATTAATTAGAGTATAAACTTTAACATTTCATTGGAGTGCAGTAAGTGCACTATTCTGTGCTTCTGAATGGCTGTATTTAAATTTCTGTTGTGTTGCGTCTGGTGCCCAATTGCTTATCTCTGCAAATGTTGTAAAGTATCGTGTTGTTAGGACACCCGGTTAAAATGTTACCTGCTCACCTAATGTTTACGTTTGTAATATTTATATTATTTGCTAATTAATAACCTCATGTGGAACTCTGAATCTGTGTTTCATTTCGAAGTCTGCTACTGTACATCGGAGGTCGCATTTCAGTCATGGATGCACACTTTGAGAGCCTTCATGACTAAATGAATGAAATACACAGTTTTCCTCCAAGGCAACCCAGGTGCTGAAATATAATTGGCTAAACTGGCATTGGGCGGGTAAAAGGAGCCAAAACAAAGACAGCCGTTCCGGCACGGAAAGCACATTTTCAAAGCAAAATATCTGTCTTTAGATAAACAAGAATCTGTTTTTCAGATAAAGAAGAATGTTCACTTAAATATCTGCAAACATATTATGGTATTTTTATGCTTTAGAAAAGTCAAAAACATACATAGGCATGTTCGTGAGGTAAAGTTTCCTCTCCTCTCGGAGTCGGCTGTTAAAGAGATACTTGTGGATCCAGACACAAGCGTGCCTGTGGTGCGAGTTTATAGTATTGTATTTATTCTATTACGGATTACCTGATTATGTATTATGCACATATAGACTGAAGCAGGTCGCACGCCAGAAGCGACACGCCGCGCAGCGCAGCGCCACGCATTTCAGAAATTCTGAATGCACCCAGCCACGACTCAGGACACTGTTCATAATTCTGCCGCGCCACAGAGCGCCATCTGATTAGTTTCGTTTTAAATAGCCTGCAAATGTGCTCGTCTGGTGTGCGATACTTTCAACTGTCATGTGCGAGCCGTGTCACGGCACTGAGCGGCGCATACGGTGTGTGACGGCCTTGACCCGCGGCTGATTTTCCCGCGTCACTCATGGGGGGCTTTCGTTTCTAATCGCAGCCCTTTCTGTTGAGCCGAGCGGGTGAAGACAATGACCAAACATAGGGGTGTAAGAACTTGCCAGCGCTCAAAAAGCAAAAGGGATCATATTTACATTCGTTTATTTGTTATAAATGCTCGTGCTGTCTTCTGTGCATGTATTGGATTCACAAAGAGTGTTTTTTTTTCTTTTTTGAGCAGGTAAAATTAAAGGTACAGTTCATTTATATTACTGCTTGTATTAAAAGACAAAATTGTATTACAAATAATAGGCCTATATAAATATAAACCTATTCATAGGTTTTAATAAAAAAAAAATTTCTTGTGTTGTAAAGAAAAAATCTAATTATGTATGGAAAGCATCGTCAATGCACCGTGATGCACCGAGATATCGAATTGAACCGAATCGATGACATGATAATCGTAACCGAACCGAACCGTGAGACCAGTGTAGGTTCACACCCCTAATACAGCACCTACCACATTACTTCTCTGATTCAGAACTTTGAGGGCAGATTTTTCCTCCACAAAACATTCAGAAGTAATAGAGAAACGTCTGTGATTTTTACACTTTGTAACTTTGAAATGGTACTAAAGCTCCTTCTAAGTTTCCCCTGATCGATATACTGAGACAGGCTCTCTTGTTATTCCCTCAGGAGGGTCACAGCTTTGGCCAGGGGCCACGGTGACCCCTAAAGCCTCTATGAACTTAGATGCCAGCCACTCTCAGCATCCTGCGCTCCTCTCGTCCCGTCACACTCACGCCATCCATTTCGACCAGGGCAACAGAGTCAAGATCAAGCTTTCTTGAATGTACGTGCCAAAAGGGAGGGGGAGAGAAAGAGAGAGAAGGTAAAGCAGGAAAAAAGTGAGGACGGATGGAGCACATCGCTCGATGGATACGTAATTTAAGGGACTGACCAACCAATTTACGATCCTGCAAGGCCATAAAATTCAGCCTGGACTTAATAATAGCACATTTAATGTGACACCTCTGACAATTCCAATCTAGCACAACCACACTCGCCGGCCTATCTGTATCTGCTTTTGTGTGTGTATGTGTGTGTGTGTGCGCGCATGTGTGTGTCTGTGCATGGCAGAAAGACAGACTGCGTGCAGGAGAATTTATTCTCCAAGCCAGACTGTGTGAACGCAGAATACACTAAAACACACATTCTCGCTTTCGCGCCCGAACTTTATAGTCACACCGTTTATCACAGGCAACATGGCTGCCACTGGGAGCTAAAAACTTCACTTATATTTAGCCTTTTGGAATGAGGAGGAGCCGAGATAATTACTTTAGGGATTGATGCTCGCGTTCTCTCTTTCTCTCTCTCTTCAGCCGCATATCACTCCCCGAAGCTGGAGCGCTCAGCAACAGATAAAAGGGACGGATAAAGTCAAATGCTCGGCCCAGAGGAAAACTGCTATGGGGTATGTGGGATTCTCCATTTAAGAAGTTCAAATTGAATGCATAAATCCGCTTGAGCGTTTCTTAGATACATACGCGATTATGGACATCTGACAGCAGCTGGCAGACCAGGAGCTGGTAAACGTGCCTGGGCCCCTGTGGAGGCGTACAGCCCCCGGCAGTGTCTATCTGATGAAGATGATCAGGAGAGGTTTAAAACCAAATGAAGCAATTGTAGAAAAATAACAGCTTTAGATTACATCCACATCTCAGTTCACAACCAGGGGTCAGGGGCTCACTTGGGGCCTCGGCACCATTTCAAGAGGGATGCAAGATTGTTTAAAATATTTTCAAATAAGATTAAATACATTTTAAAAAGAAGCTAAAAATCCAGATGAAAACTGACAAAGCATTTATTATTTGAACTTCAACCTCTGGAACTTGAATTGAATCAGTTAGGCCCTAAATTAAAATGCTGTTATCGTTTACTCACTAACAAACTTTTGTTCACCTTCAGAACACATTAACATTTAATGTTTATGCATTTGGCAGATGCTTTTTTTAGAAATGCAAAGTTGTAGATATACATTTGAGCAGTTCTTGCGTTCCCTAGGAATCCTTGGCATTGCTAATTGGCATCACAACCTTGGCACTGCCTTGGCTAGCCTCGCGCCATACTCTACTGGCTACAGGAAGGCCTTTGAACATAATATACACAATATAAACAACTCAATATATATTTAATTACATCTGAAAGATATTTGTAAACAGTGTTGAGTAAGTTACTTTAAAAAGTAATAGATTCCAAATTACTGACTACTTCTGGAAAATTGTAATCTGATTACATTACTAATTACTTCATATAAAAAGTAATCAGATTACTAATTACTTTACTTTGAAGTTACTTTTAAAACACATAAAATATACCTATAAAAATACAAAATAAACTGCATTTCAGTTCGTTTCGTTTTCGTTTCAGTCGTTCAGAAACATTACAATGGGTTGATCACAGCTGGTTGAGATATACAAAATACTTAAAGAGTTCACCCAAAATTTTTAATTCTCTCATCATTCACTTGTTACAAACCCGTTAACACAAAAGAAAACATGAAGAAAACTGGATACCTGTAACCACTGGCATTCATAACATGAAAAAGCACTGCAGTGTTTGGGTGTTCTGTGTTTGCCTGAGGTAATTAGTCTACCGAAATGTGTATATTTCATACAAAGTATGAAGCTGACCGGTCAGTTCTTGTCACGTGACTCACGGTTTTCAACTAGGTGTGCAAGTTAAATACGCAAGACACGTGCCTCGATTGAAATTAACGAACTTGCGCAGCAAAAAACGGGATATGTGAATGGCCCCATAAGCAGCTACACTTCTCTTCACATTTAGAAGATGCCCTCACTCCCGATCCTGCACAAAAATCCAATTTAGCCTGTTTAGGCTGAGTTGGACCACCGTGTTTTTGGGCGTCGGTGTCCTACTTGGTGACGAGTATTGTCCTAGAATGCTCTCTGTTCAAGTGCTTGAACAAGTTTCTGGTCGAGCTAAAAGTCGAAAGTTCTTTAGAAACTGGACATAGACCGCAGTTCACAGCAATATTTTTGTTTTTACGCTCAATGAAATCAGAGTAATGTCTGTATTTTCACTTGAAGAAGCCATCACTCTCTTCAGCAGCCATTTCAGCTCACATTCTTCAGCAATTTAAATGTGCATGCTTATTAACTGATGTTACAGCAGAAAACGTGATTTGTGAAAAGTACATTTGTAATGTAAGTAACGTAATTACATTGACTTTAATAACTAATCAAATTACACAAATTCAAAATGTAATGCGTTACATTACTGCATTCCCCCAACAATGTAATAATTAGAATACAGTAACGCGTTACACCCAACTCTGTTTGTAAATTTAGAAAGGCTTAACCAATTAAAATCCACAGTTAATGTGTATATACGTAATACATAAGTCTTATGTACAGATTTGACTGCATTATATGAGGAATGAATTCAATTTAAGCAGCTACTCACATATAAACACTCATCAAATAATAAAGTTTACAGCAAACAGATTTTAATTACAGAAGCATGTTAGGACAGTATGCAAGAACCAAAGAGAATATTCTTGCATGTTTGAGAACCAATGAGATTTATTCTCACACATCAAGCAAGCATGGCTGAACTTCTATTTATTTTTACTCATCAATGCCAGGAGGACTCATTTGTATGTTATTTGTGATTAATAAATCAGTGCTATTGGTCAATTATAGCTCCAAATATTTAGTCAATTGGAAATATTAAAAAGAACCTGTGAGTAAACATCATTGAATCCTCAATCTATCAGCCAAACCACACAGTTTTCAACGCAAGCATAAATAAACAATTGGTAGTTTGAAGAAGCGTTTCTTCACTCAAAAAACCCCACTATATCTATAAATGCCAATGTTTTGTGAATTTGAGCAATAGTGAAGAGTCTTATTCGAGCATCTGCCACATAGTCATAGCCAATTCTCTTCTCAAACAGCATTTGAATAGTACTTCATCTTTTATAACATGAGATTTTGGCAAAATGTATTCAAGGACATGAAAAACTAAGTACCCAAATAGAAACCTACATTCTGATGAAACTGTACTGTGATGCACTTGCTGCCTCAGATATGCCTGTTCAATGATAATACACTGTATATTTTTATCATTAGCTGGTCAAAGAAAAAAAAAAAAAAAAAATCAAGCAACTTCCCTTGAACCTGATTAAATGTCAGTAATATAAAAAGTATACCTATGTCTGAACACAAGCTGGTAACACTTTAGTTTAAGTAACAATTTCCACTGGCTTATTACCTGTGTATTATTAGGATATTAATGGAGTATTAGCACTTATTTAGTATGATCTTATTTTACATCCCTAATCTTATTTAATATTAATAAACAGGTGAGCGGTCGGTACAGGCAGTAGGCAGGATAAACAATAAAACAAAGCAAGGGTCAAAACACGGCTAGACAAGGCAAGGGATAATGTGTCGTAAGTCGCATTTTTAACAGATAACAAGACTCGGCAAAGTCTGTGTGTTTGTGTGCTGTATATGAAGAGTTCAGATGCAAAAGCCGCTAAACGCCACTTCCACCAAAAATGAGCTAATGATATTAAGCGAATGCTTTAGGCACATAGTACATTTTAAACAAATATTTTTACTTCAAATCATCTAGATCGCAGCATCAGCCTATTCAGAAATAAAAGTTTGTTGGCAAAAGTCTCTAAACGCCACTTGCCGTTGGCAGCAAAAGCCGATATGTTCCGATAACCAATCAGAAGGCGCAAATCGAATCATATATTTTCAATGTAGCAGCGCGCTGATACGCCGGCTTTTATGAGGAGATATGTTTTATTTCACTTCCGATTAAGATTTTTAAATATGAGGTTTGATGTATTGGATGAGCCTGCCTGACTGTCAGTGAATGGCAAAATGAAAACGTCCCTTACCTCAAAATTCTGTGCATTATAAGAAAAAGAAAACACACTGTACAGTCGGAAATGTAGCATGCATTCATAACGTTTTTTGCGCAGTGACGCTACTTTGAATGAGTCCAATTTACTACATTAAATGGCAACACCGTTTCATGAGAGATGAAATTAAGTTGCCGTTCTTTTATCCCATGGATGCTATGAGGATAAACAAGAGACGAAAAAGAGACCAAGACCTCGAGTATGGTGAGAATGAATGAATGACAGCTTCTAAAATTGTCTGAGAGAGACATCCTCTTTTTGCCCAGTATGCAGTATTTATCTGCTAATGTAAGCTATTTTTTAAAATATAAATATAATGTATAAAACTATACATTATTTAGATAACTTCATATTACCTATACAGGGAGTGCAGAATTATTAGGCAAGTTGTATTTTTGAGGATTAATTTTATTATTGAACAACAACCATGTTCTCAATGAACCCAAAAAACTCGTTAGTATCAAAGCTGAATATTTTTGGAAGTAGTTTTTAGTTTATTTTTAGTTTTAGCTATTTAGGAGGATATCTGTGTGTGCAGGTGACTATTACTGTGCATAATTATTAGGCAACTTAACAAAAAACAAATATATACCCATTTCAATTATTTATTTTCACCAGTGAAACCAATATAACATCTCAACATTCACAAATATACATTTCTGACATTCAAAAACAAAACAAAAACAAATCAGTGACCAATATAGCCACCTTACTCTCCAAGGACACTCACAGCCTGCCATCCATGGATTCTGGCAGTGTTTTCACCCGTTCACCATCAACATTGCGTGCAGCAGCAACCACAGCCTCCCAGACACTGTTCAGAGAGGTGTACTGTTTTCCCTCCTTGTAAATCTCACATTTGATGATGGACCACATGTTCTCTATGGGGTTCAGTCAGGTAAACAAGGAGGCCATGTCATTAGTTTTTCTTCTTTTAGACCCTTTCTTGCCAGCCACGCTGTGGAGTACTTGGACGCGTGTGATGGAGCATTGTCCTGCATGAAAATCATGTTTTCTTGAAGGATGCAGACTTCTTCCTGTACCACTGCTTGAAGGTGTCTTCCAGAAACTGGCAGTAGGACTGGGAGTTGAGCTTGACTCCAAATCATGAAAAATATGTAGGAGCCACAAAAGAAGGAACAATTCTTAGTGAATAAAATCCACATACGCCTGTTGGTTGGCTTCAAAAGCCCTGAAATACAACACATAATTTGTATGAACTAATTTTACAGCGCATTTATAGTGCTTTTATATAATTTCTAGAGTTTGCTATATACCCCGTGGTCACCATTTACCATTAACTGTATGAAAAACAGCAGCATTAACTTTCTGTCCAAAGAAAAGCAAGTCACATGGCTTAGGAACGCAATGAGGGTAAGTATTTTTGTATCCACGCTTTCACAAAGAATTCTCCTAAACACCTTTTTCTCCAACCTCTTTTGTTGGCCTGAAAACGAAAAGCTGTTGAAGGGAAATGTTGAATAACCCTATTGTATTTGTGAGGCTGTAATTGTCAGGTCAAATAGAGGCGTTGTCTGAGTAAGCCTGGAATCAGAGAAATGTGACCATTCATATTAATATGTTCATACTCAGGAGGAGGCCTGTTCATTGAAAAGTGATTATTTTCTCTTTCCCTCTCTCCTTATGCCTCCTCATAATTCAAAACTATCATTTTTCCCCTTTTTCTATTTGTTCGTCTCTCTTTGTGCTCTAAATTATACATCCATTTGTGTCTAGCCCAACTATATAGCTGTACTATTTTAGAATATTTATTCATTTATTTTATCATGCAAGCACACTTTACAATTTATAGATGAATGCACAAGTTTCTATTTACTTTGCAAGATTGCAAGAACAAATTGACTTGCACACACTGCTCTTCGAAATGAAGACATACATGAAAAACCTCAAGTTTAAGAGCTACTTCGCACATTACCAAGAGCTTAGTTATAAGCCACGAATCTGTAAAATTAAGTTTTGGAAAACATTCACACTGAAGATTGAGTATGAAGCATCCCGGTATGCACTGTAAGTTTTGCAGTTCTAGGGAATGTATTTATTAATCCATCACTATCAAAGCAAAATGGTCTTAAAATTAAAGTATCCCAACTGTGTAAAAGATTGAATTTCGAGTGTGACAATGTCTGTGGAGATGCATTTGGAAGCAATTATATTTTGAATCAAATCTGCTGAATCCGTTTGCCAGAAAAAAATGGTATTCAAATTCATTCGGTGACCTTTCCTCTTTCGCCAAAAATGAGTTTTGAGTCTTATTCAATGGCGTTTGGTCAGCAAGACCTTCTGAATGAGATCCAGTGCTGACCTAATCTTGTTTTGAGTCTGACCAAATTGCTTACAGAGTTTATGCACCCTAAGCATTTTTACCCACAGACAAAGCAGATATTTGACATTTCCCTCTAAGTTTTAGCTGCTGAAGTTTTTCCAGGAGAAATCACAACAAAGCACTTAATAGACAAAGTGCTATTTAAATATTGTTCATGTAATAAAATCTCTAATGACCCCCTCTTATGTTAAAACATGCACAAAAGCACTGAAAATCTTAAACTACTTGCAAATGAAAGAACAGTATATCCCAAAAATCTATTTTGTCATTATTTACTCATATTTCATCCAAGACAACCATGTAATTTACAAGACTTCATGTTATGGACATTCATTTCTAATCAATGTGTTATATTATACCCAACTGGAGTCAATAATTACTCCAATCAGAATCAAGCATTCAATAAAGCCCACTGTATAATGTGATATAGGGCTCTATCATACACCCGGCGCAATAAGGTGCAAGATGTGTACGGCGCAATTTGTTGCTATTTTCAGCCCAGCTCAACAGTAATTTTCAAGTTTTGCACCACGTTGTTTAACCCTATAGCCAGCGCCCCGACGCAGACGCTCTGGGGTGCTGTTTTTCCACATGTCAATGTTTAAAAATAGATTACATCAAAATGAACATGAGTAATCTTGACAAATTGTACATCAGTTTAAGGCTACAACTCTCAAACAGACATTGCAGGTAGTTGTTTTTCAATAGGAAGCTTATAAAGAATGTATTTGCTAAATTTTGTGTAAGTTGAACAGAAAACGCTTATTATGGAGCACATATCATGGTAACAACAACAACACACACACACACACACATTCATTGCTGTACATCACGGTTTATTTTTAAAGGTAAGAGTCCACAGAAAAACATCCCATCAAGCACATTTAATCCACTGACACAATAGTGTTGAATTATGGATAGTTATTCATTTATGTCACCATTTCTGCTGGAGACCTGTTTTACCATTGCTTTACCATGCTTTTCCATGTAACTTACATGCAATAAACGGCGCCTTTGTAGTAATAGGCGACTCAATGTCATAGCTTACAGTGTTAGCAAATCTATTTGTGCCACTTTGTGGACTCATGGGTGTTCCGGTCTAGAAAGGAGGTGTGTTAAGGTGCATTGTTGGCACGTTGCTATTTTGAAGAACTGAAACTGCGCCATAGACCAGCTAAAAGTGGGTCTAAAGTCCAGTTATGCGCCTATGCGGTCCAAACATTAACACATTGCTTAATACACACAGGATGTAAATATATAAATATATTTACATATAAAAAACGAGAGGATTAAAATAATACAAAAAAAATATTTCCTACATAAATATAAAAACCACTACCTCTATTCCTTCTTTATTTATGACAATTTGCATTTGTATAATGTTATTATTAGCAGTATTATTTATTATATGCATATTTATATTTAATTAAATTAAAACAGGTTTTTGTCCACCTGTTGGGTTTTGGAGACGTATGCATCACCATATGGGGCATAAGAATAGGACGTGTGTTTGGATATAACTCCGTTTTTTGACCACACTTCATTATTATTGTTCATTTATTCATTTGCTGGAAATTAGAACTGAATTTAGAAATAGTTTTGAAACAAATCTTTTCACTTAACAAACGAAATTAAATATGTAAGCTAACGGATGTCTTGGGTGGAGTGAGTTTCCATCGTTTCCTTATCCACTAAAGTATGCGAGTAAAGTAAAGAGTAAAAGTAAACTAAGAAGAAAGTAAAGAGGCCGAATGGAGGAGGCTCGTTTCCTTATCCTCGCACTGTAGATTGTCTGTTTAACTGTTTTCTGGCAAGTGAAGCGTTCAGTTTTTTCACTTACAAAGTCCGCCATGTAAAATAGCAAATGCGCCATGGCACGAGGCAACTGACTCTTAAAGGGAATGGGAGATGAGACTCTGATTGGTTTAATGCACGTTATGCTCAAAACACATCCATAACTCATTAAGAGAATAAGGACAACCTGTTAGACAATGCACCGGAGTGTAGAGAATATTTTTCCATCCTTAAAACAGCAAAAGTGGATTCTGACACGTCCTTAAAGCTTTTGCGCCATGCGTATTGACTTTGCGCCTACTGTAGATAAACAAATAGAGCCCTTCATGTTATGTACATTAATTTCTAATCAATTTGTAATATTTTAGCCAACTGGAGACAATAATTACTCTAACAACCAATTAGAATCAAGCATTCAATTGAGCCCACTGTATAATAGTCTACAGAATGTCCTATAAATCCAATAACAGCACACAAAAACATAACATTCGTTTGCTTCTTTTAAATGTCAGATGGTCTCTTCTAGTCTGATTGGGCATTTTACGGCCTGAATAAATTACAACAAGGACAAGAAATCATGCCACAAATCAAAAGTTTAAAACATTAAAAAATTCCCTAAGAAACAAATCTTGTGCCATTAAAATAAATCCATTCCTAATGTATTGCAGGCTGTTCTAAATTCCATGGGCATGCAACACTTTAAGTTCCATGACTCCGGACAGATCTGAGAAAGCTTTTATTTACACAAAAATTGAGGAGCGTTGGGATTAAAAGGTGTGTAATTAAGAGTTTAATGATGTAACAGACTGTTAGGTGTTGAAAGTTGCCGGTATTGATTCTGATTTTTGAGGCCTTTACAGTAGTTGAGCTTTGATCTGATTGAAGCAAACAGCTCTGGTGGAGAATTATTGATTTTGTCATTGGAATAATGCCTCAATTATGCTGCAAAATATGAGCATTACAAATTCTGATGTAAGACAACATGAATGATACTCTTACCAAGGACATGAACAACCCAGGGTCAAATCAAAAAGCTGTAGTGGATTTGTTTTGTGCATTCAAAGCGAGAATAATTACAAGTAGAACATCATTTTTGCCTTGTGACAAGTGAGACAAATTGATACATTGAGCCAGACATGGAAGCTTGTGTAGTAGATCTACAACCGTTGTTTTTGCCAAGCTGCAGACGTCATATTAACTGAGAGAAATATGGAGTTGTTTTTAAAGTGTCTTCAATGCATCTAAAATGACATACTGTATATAGTAAGTCTTACATTGTGCTTGAAACAATTCACTTACTGTGTTATGATTGATTCACATGCTCACGTGCTCAAATCAAACTAAGATCGGCGCGGTGTTTCTTATGGCAGGTTTTTATCCTTCACACACGTTGAGAGATCGAGTTGATTGACTTGAAAAGGGAATATGTCTTGACATAATCCACACAGACGAGACTTAATAAAGCGTGAAGTCATGTATGATTTTAATTGTTGCATTAGTCTGAATGTAAATCCCCTCGTCAGGGAGCGCTGGAGCAGCGTGTAGGCCAAAGCGCATCAAACGAGAGGTATTAACAAAAGAAAAATACACAACTTAAGACACTTAAATGCTTGTATTAGTTGTATTTGCACTAGCTTCATGCATTGGGTTAAATTAGGCTGTTCAGTCCGTTACAATCATGGTTGAAACCCAGTCAGGCAGCGTGCTACAGAGAGTGAATCAAAATGCATCAAATGATCGGTAATTAAAAGGGGAAAAATAAAAATAAAATAAATATATATATACTTTTATATTAGACACAGATCTGATGCTTGTATTTGCAGCAGCTCCACACCCACAACTTCATGCATTGGGTTAAATCAGGCAGTTAAGTTTCCGTGTTCACTCCTTTACTTCCACTGTATCTGTGCAACTGAGGAAACTGAACCAACCCCGTGACGTCAGACACAGCTACATTCCAAGATGGCGGCGCCCTAGGTCTAAAATCTATAATAAAACATGTCGTTTTCTTCTAAATGGTTACATTAATCGAGTTTGTTGAATATATTTTCATTATAGTGGAATCCAATGTACAAAATAAGGTAAACTTGAGTGCTTCATTTCCCCTTTAAAGGAGATCTATTATGCAAGATGTAAAATAAGTCGCTGATGTCCCCAAATCGTGTGGGTGAATTTCAGCTGAAAATACCACACAAATAATGTTTTATAACGGCCCCTTTTAGGCTTTGATCCTATATGTGTCATTTTGGTGTCACTTTAAATTCAAATGAGATTGTGCTCTTTTTAAAAGAGGGCGGAGCTGCAAATGCCTATGTGTCAGCATAGTGGCAGACTCAAAAACAAGACTAACGTCCTTTGCTAATGAGGGAGAGATCGTTAGGAACGGGTGAGATTTTCCCCCTCTGATGACATGTAGAAAGGGAAAATGTCGATCAAAGTGTTTCTGCAGACTTTTTATGAAGTGTGATTATTAAAAAATAAAACACAACAGTGTTTAAACCCATTATTAAAGGGATTTTTGCATAATTGGGCCACTTTAAATAGTAAAAATCTGCTAAAATGCTACAATAAAAATCTGTTACCAGGTTAACAGCAAGAGTCCCTACTATATACTGTGAATAACCATAAATTGACTTTTTCAATTGCCTGCATGACACTTTACTTTGTTTTTTGTTTGACATTACTATTACTCTTCCTCTAAGATTTTTTTTCTTCATCAGTTTTGCTCATTAGGGTGTTATGTTCTATATATAATCTAAGATTGATGTAGAATGTTTATTTAATTACTTAAGTGTCATGTGTGTTACCATGCTGGTGTTTATAAGATGTGTGAATGAGACTGAGTGCATTCTACATATTAGTAAATATTGACTTTGGCTTATCAGGTGACTTTGTATTTTGTTTCAATTGTTAATATTTAAAAACGTTGGCGTATACTTCAATTAATACATTCATGAAATACACTGAAATGCCATACTGCGAACTGATATAACTTTGCCATAGCTGCCAGTTTTTTTACACACACACACAAAAAAAAAGATTTCTTTTACAGTGTATCTAAAACTGATGGCAAGTTGAAAGGCTTGCAGTGATGTCTTACATTCAATTGGAAAAGATTAAACGCATGATTTGAGGCTCCTAGAGATATGGTCCCCCTTTATTAAATACTTTGAAGAACTCCTGCCTTTAGAATAAAATGATTTATATAATTTTATTTATTTATTTATTTATTTATTCTATGTTATTTATATTTTGTACTCTTTGAATGTTACCAAGCCTTTCATGTTAAATGATAACATATTGACTAAAGAATATGACAATGTATTCCCTCACTGTTAACTTTTATATATCTGGAAGGCTTTGTGATTCAAGACGATATGACCTTTTTATTTTTTGTATTAAGATGCACCTCTTTTGTATTTCTTCTTTTAGATGTTGCCTCTCATGTTAAATGATAACAGTGATTTCTCACTGTTAACTCAAAGTCTGGAGCAATACATATATATATATATATAATTTATTTATTTATTTATTTTTCTTTTAATGCTGTTGTTGCGGTAGGGAAGGGGTAATGTACTGCAAAAAACTCAATAAAAATATTCAAAAAGGAAACGAGGTGAAAGACTATTCAACAAAAAAATTATAATAGTGATTAAAAGGTTATGTATGGACATACTGTATGCAAATGCTGTATGTACTGTACATGCTGCATGGACATACTGGAGGGATGGATGTATATACGGATGGACAAATCGATGGATAGGTGGATTAATGGAGCAATATCTAGCTAGACAGAACAGACATGTGGATGAATGGATGGATGCAACTATAGCTAGGCTAGGAAGAATGATAAAGAATGATTAATAGATTTTACGATGGACATAATGATAAATGGATAATGGATAGAAAGACAGACCAATGGATGGACAAATAAAAACTATAGTACCACGCCATTGACACAGATTGTATTTTTATTGTAATACTGTATTTGTAATAATGTAATTGTAATACTAGTGTAATACTAATACTATTAAAAGAAAATTCTGCTGTAAAAATAACTGCTATCACAACTTTTTCAAGTTAAACTAAAGTTTTAGATGGCTCATAAGGAGGCTTGAGTGCATGTGAGTGCATGACATGATGAAACGCCGACTCTCAGAAAAGCTGTGGAGATGAATTGCATGTCTACATGTCATACATTTTTAATATCCAAACACAAGTCTACAGTATACAGTGGTCCCTCATTATTAGCAGGAGTTAGGTTCTAAAAATAACTCACAATAGGTGAAATTCGTGAAAAAGTCAGCTTTATTTTTTATAATTATTATAGATGTTTAAGGGCTGCAAAACCCTGTACTACACACTTTATACACTGTTCTCAGAGAGGTATTAACATTTTCACACTTTTCTCTCTTGTTTAAACACTCTCAAAGTTCAAACCTTCGTAGAAAAATAAGTCCAGTATATAGAATGAAACTAAAAATCAAAACTATTTGATCGTCATTTATTTATTCCGATTATGCGATGGTTGGCATCTTCCTCTGCCATTTGGGTGCTACCGCAGGTGCCTTTGAGGGTGCAGAACATTTCGTTGACATTATGGGGAGAAAACTTACAGTACAGCACTTCAGAGTCACACTTAGGACTGCATGAAATGATGCGCGTGCTTTTGATTTCACTTTCATGTCATGGTGGCTGCCGTCACTTTGAGCTCAGTTTGCAATAAACTGAACATTATTTTAGAACTTTATTTCCTGTTATTCACAGCCTATGCAGGTTCTGTTCACTAAAGTAGACATCATTGGCGGGCACGTGCACATCCTCTCGGTAGTAAAGAATCAGTGCGTAAGCTTGTGTGATTTTGTGGCCACGAATACGTCATTAAATGAAGACAGAAATTACATTTTTGGCTGAATTATACCTTATAAATACAGTATGTGACTCCTTCAACACCATTTGGAGGTGTCCATGTTGCTGAGCAACCTATATAAAACAATGTGAGGACTTCCTCACCTTTATGCTTCTCTCTTGACCGGGAAAATATAAATGGCTGAATTGTAAAAAAGCAGAATTAAGGGTCGAATCCACATCGTGATCTTTTTTGGATTAATCGTGCAGTCCTAGTCAAACTGCTAGTGATCGAAGATTTATGTAAATTTGGCAAGCTGAACGCATTCTGTACTGTACAGGAGACACGGCACGAAGGAGATTGATTTACAATGATCTACAGCCAATCAAGACGCAGAACACAATGCGCTAATCAGGACGCAGAACACAATGCGCTAATCAGGACGCAGAACACAATGCGCTGTAGAAAAAGCATGTCAAATTGCACACAAAAAAATCAGCGAAACTGCGAGGACGTAAAAAGAGTACCACGTTATAGCAAGGGACCACTGTATAACAATTTAATTATACATGCAGTCTCATTTTTAATTAATTAATTTAAAAAGTAGCAAATTCCAAGACATTACAGAGTAAACTCCATTTACATGACAATAATTCCCTAATCCCCTTTGTTTTGTGTTTTTTCCACATCTCATGAATTACATGGCCCTAAAAAAGCTAGATCTGCCACACAAGCAGTTTATATTCTAAATTGCTCACTTAAGTTTCATTTGGCCATCACTTTGGGAGCACACTAGACTGACCCGGCAATGAAAAAAAAAAAACTATTGTCTGACTCTGTTAACCACTGGCCCACACAGCTCCTCATTATGACATCATTAGCCAAAGAGGACCGCAGCTCTGCTAAATGACCTTTAGAACAATGGCGGGCCATCAGTCTGTCCCAGAGCCAGACATAAGAAACACTGGCAGGCTAGGAGCCACATTGTGCTAGTCATCATGAAGAAACGTTCGAAACGAGTTCTGGATGACACACACACGCTCTTTTACGGAGGAGCTCTGTGACAGATCATCTTACGTGGAGAGCGTACAGAGGCAGAAGCGATGCTTTTTCTTGTCTTCTAACCGAGGTGAAATTGCTTTTTACTACACGTTTAAGAAAGTTGAAGGTGAGATTGGGCATTTTCTCTCCGTCTCGCCCATGCACGATTGTTCTTGGTGTGTGTCGGTGCAGGAGCAGAGCAGCGTTATTGATTTTCAAGAAGTGATTGCGAGCGGTGAAGGTCAGGGTACAGACGTTAAATCAGACTGGGTAAGAAAAGAAGCCGAGGAATTGCTCCACACACAGGTGTAATCACACATAATCCTAAGTGAACCGCAATCGTATTTCTATATTCTACATATCTGACTTTGCCTTTAGGGGGATGATGGTTAATGAAAAAGCCAGCAGAGATTAAAGAGCAGAGGTTGTGGATATATAAACGCTCCTGCAGATGCCGCACGACTGACATGGTACGTTCTGAAGAAATGAACTCTGCTTTATATTTTAAACCTTCGGAAACACAAACTCCCTAACAACTGTGTGTACCGGTACAGTCTCACTGTGCAAGGTCCTAAAAAAATCAATACGAGGATTAGTATGTTGGACTGACCCGCTGCTCTCTGTCTGTCAGTTGACTTATCAATAATAGAGGAATAATGGGGCGCTTAGGGTCTCTGTGTTCATTTTTCATGTGTCAGGTTGATTCCTGCTAATGCTGTGCTCTGTTCAGCTTCCTTGCTTTGAAAAGTGAGACAAAATGCCACTTGAAGTCCAGCTTGGAAGCTTGTACTGGACATCTGCAACCTTGAGATTTTAGGAACTGTGGATGTCATACAGTATGAATGTGGCGGCAGTGAGAAAAATACATTGTTGTTTTTCAAGAGGGACAATGTATCTGAAAAAGATATCTGAAAAAGTTTAGTAGGCCCTACGAATAAAAAAAGTTTAAAAAGTAAAAAGAAAAATGACATAAGAAGTCAGAATATATGTACTGTGTCTCAAAAAAATCCAAGTGAAATTAATTCTGTCAGAATTTCATCAAAATAACGCCAATTTTAATTTTATTTTGTAACTAGATGGCAAATAGATGAAATTATATGATATTTATACGTTTTCCACCTCAGCTGATTTATATCATCGCATTACCTTCTTCAGCTGCGTCTTCTTGGCTCAGTACCATGTCTTCGACAGTGGTGATATTTTCAACAGTACGGGCAGTGCGTGAACCACCACTCCCCGCCACACGACATACTGATCCAGTTCGATCAATTTTCACCAAAATGTAATGCAATCCACTTTTAGTCAAGTTTTTAGTCGGAAATTTACGAAGAAAACGTCCTTTCAGAGCCTTTCAGTTCTCTTAAACCTTTGATCAAACTCTTATCTTCATTCGAAAACACCATTTTATTTAAGCCTTATGCAGCTAAAAATAAATATGTCATGATTGCGCCATCTTTACGTCATCGCCAAGAAAAGTAAATAAAAGTATTATTCTAATGCACAGATTGCGCTGTTATTCCTATATGAAATTCAGTCATTCTTATTCCTGCAGTCTTATTTTTGTATGATATATTATTGCTTGTTCTTTTTTCAGACACAGTGTGTGTTTATATATCTATATCTATATTAGTTTATATGGGTAGATTTCAGCTGTGGCGGGTTAGACAGACACTCACACTAGCTACTTTGGCTGGTTGAAAGTCATTTTTAAATTGCAGTTTTCTTAAAAAGCAGTGTTCAACAATAAGGATTGCCCAATGGCGTGGAGCCAGCATGAGAGATGACAAAATGACTGTTCGCGTGAGCAAAAGAAACCGGTGAATACCGAATGAGAGGATGATTACGCACATAGTGAGACTATCCTTGTTCACCTACGAGGGCAGTGTTGCACGCACAGGTGATTTGAAGCGTGTTTAAAATGGTGCGCGCTTACGTTTCTTTGTGCGAAGCTTCCGTGCCTTTTTCTCTTTGAAATAGACTGGACAAAAAGCAATGCTCGCGCACCCACAGTCCTGCTGCTTTCGAGAGTTTCAGATTTTTTTAAATGTCTTTTTGTGATCAGCACCGGTATCTGCTTTCGCTTTAACCATTCTTTGAACAGATTATTAATGGGCCTAATGTTAACTGTGCAAGTGATCATCCTATCAGTACGGCACATGGTATGTTTTCACCTGCTTTCTTTTGCTTACAGTTATTTTTGTTAATATGATTTAATTATCATCCTTTACAATAACATTGCTTTAATATGAGGTTAACTTTCCATTTTTGTATAGTTGGAAAATTCCTTTTTAAATGTCAAATTTTTAACAAAAGCTTTGTTGAATAAAAAGTGTATGTGTACAGCTACTGTATATTTAGCTTGTTTTGACATTATTTAAATTTCTTGGAAAATTTAAGTATTTTTGTTGTGGCTAGACAAATATTTGGTAAATTCTTAGTGCTAAGCCCTGAATAGTCATACATAACACACAAAAAGTGAAATGAATAAGGAGTTATGTGGACATAACTTCTAAATCAAGTAATTTTAGCATGCCAAAGTCAAATTTATGAATATAAAATATATTTTACCAACAATAAAATTGTGGCTAGTGAAAATGGCGATGGCTAGTGATGTTGGAAAACTACTAGCCACAGTGGCTGGTGATCAAAAAAGTTAATGTCAAGCCCTGTATATACAGTTGAAGTCAGAATTATTAGCCCCCCTGAATTATTAGACCCCCCGTTTATTTTTTTCCCCAATTTCTGTTTAACGGAGAGAAGATTTTCTCAACACATTTCTAATCATAATAGTTTTAATAACTCATTTCTAATAACTGATTTATTTTATCTTTGCCATGATGACAGTTAATAATATATTACTAGATATTTTCAAGACACTTCTATACAGCTTAAAGTGACATTTAAAGGCTTAACTAGGTTAATCAGGTTAACTAGGCAGGTTAGGGTAATTAGGAAAGTTATTGTATAACGATGGTTTGTTCTGTAGACTATTGAGAAAAAAAAATAGCTTAAAGGGGCTAATAATTTTGACCTTAAAATGGCTTATAAAAAACTAAAAACTGCTTTTATTCTAGCTGAAATAAAACAAATAGGACTTTCTCCAGAAGAAAAAATATTATCAGACATACTGTGAAAATTTCCTTGCTCTGTTAAACATAATTTGGAAAATATTTAAAAAGGAAAAAAAAAAAAAAATCAAAGGGGGTTTATTAATTCTGACTTCAACTGTATATTTGAGTTTATGTATTAACAAAGGATTAGGGCTGTAGAATAAGATCATCCAGAATAAGTACTTTATAAGAACTAATAAACAACTAATCAGACCCCTTAGTGTTTCGTGATTCCGCGATCACTGAATCCAACGCAAAATCAACAAAAAGTCGCAAATATTTGCGATCCTGCAAAATTCTTAATTAACACAAAATAATCGTAAAACAATGTTAATAATCTCATAAAACATAAAATTCTAAACCATATAATCAAATTATAATTATTTAAGTTTCCAATTAATTGTTTTACATGACTTACAGACATTGCATATGCAGCGCATGTGATGTATCGGAGTGCCTCTCAAAAAATGACGTCTCAATTGCGCTAAATTACATGGTAGGAGGGGGGGGGTTTAGCTTGTGCATTAAGCAGACGTGGATGAAGCATGAGTGATTTACATGTGAAGGCAATGCAAAGATGCGATTAGACATTCTGTGGCGCAAATTGGCCGCTTTGTGCGTCAGACTGCAAAAAAAGTGTGAGCAATGGAACAGACAGAAAAGCAAACAGAATGATGGAGGTTGGTTCAAGGATCACAGCCGCTGAACATGACCAAATTGAAAGACATAATTTGTGCTTTACATGTATGGCTGGTATTATGATGTTCATCATGAAATCGATAAATTATTTTGTTTAACTTTTCCTGCAGTTAACGAGAGAAAATGCTTCCCTGCAATGAGTTTTACGGCAATCCGTGCTTTAGGTGTGTTACGGTAGGGGAATCCCTAACGCATGTCCTGTGTGAGATACGCATGTCAGATTCTCCGGTGAGTGGAATCT
Source organism: Danio kyathit (assembly GCA_903798195.1). NCBI lineage: Eukaryota > Metazoa > Chordata > Actinopteri > Cypriniformes > Danionidae > Danio > Danio kyathit. The sequence continues at coordinate 36,863,542 of LR812534.1, forward strand.
GAGAGAGAGAAAAAGTAAGTTTGTGCATAAACATTAGAGTTATACAACCTTCCTTTGGCTTAATCCCTACCATTTTAGATCTGTTTTAGATCTTGTCTTGACACGAGACCAAAATAAAGAAGCTTTATTTTTATGATATGTGTCATTGTTGCACACCTAACATAGTAGGCTACCTAATATGGTAAATAAGATTACATATATATATATATATATATATATATATATATATATATATATATATATATATATATATATATATATATATATATATATATATATATATATATATATATATACATATATATATATATATATATACATATATATATATATATATATATATATATATATATATATATATATGTATATATATATATATATATATATATATATATATATATATATATATATATATATATATATATATATATATATATATACATACAGTGTATATATATACATGCATACAGTTGAAGTAAAAATTATAAGCCCCCTTTTGAATTTTTCTTTCTTTTTTAAATATTTCCCAAATGATGTTTAACAGAGCAGGGAAATTCTCACAGCATGTCTGATAATATTTTTTTCTTATTTTTTCAACTAAAATAAAATCAGTTTTGAATTTTTTAAAAACCATTTTAAGGTCAAACTTTTTAGCCCCTTTAAGCTATATATATATATTTTTTGATAGTCTACAGAACAAACCATCATTATACAATAACTTGCCTAATTACCCTAACCTGCCTAGTTAACCTAATTAACCTAGTTAAGCCTTTAAATATCACTTTAAGCTGTATAGAAGTGTCTTGAAAATATTTAGTAAAATATTATTTACTGTCATCATAGCAAAGATAAAACAAATTGGTTCTTAGTAATGAGTTATTACAACTATTATGTTAAGAAATGTGTCGAAAAAAATCTTCTTTCCCTTAAACAGAAATTGGGGAAAAAATAAACAGGGGAGCTGATAATTCAGGGGGGCTAATAATTCTGACTTCAACTGTATACATATATAATTTATATTTATATATAGGCCTATTTTAAATCGCAAAATTGTCCGCAAGTTTCTGGGAATTACCACCACAAAATCAGTGATTTTTTTATTTTATTTTTTACAATTTTATTTTATCGTAAAAAATCCTGAAAAACTAGGGGGTCTGTCTAATATTCTAGGTAATAAGGTACTAGTTAATTAGCAGGTAATAAGCCACAAGTTAATTGACTTGCTACTGAAATTGAAGTATTACCATAGATTTATATATAACCCCATAATTTAGATTTTTTTCTTAATTATACTATACCAAAGCATAATTTTGTTCTTTGCCGCTGCCCTAAACAACATAATAACATAATATAAAAAACCTTTTTAAAAATTCTAAGAAATGTTAACAATGTTCATCCAATGCAGTTCAGTTGCTAGGAAACATCTTAATGGAAATGTACTTTGTAAAACACTTACAAAGCTGACATCACTTTCACTGGAAATCATAACAGACAGAAAAACTGATCGGCATGGGCCTTCTAAGAAAAAAACAACAACCTCTTGACATAACAACTCATAGACTCCGAAAAAGAACACTTGTTAATAGCACACAACAAAAGCAGGTTGTGTCAGGCAGCATATGTGGCACCGGCGAGATTATTAAACTCTCATTAGTGCTGCAAAAGCTCTCATTCATTCATTCGTTCATTCCCCTACTCTTTCTCCTGAGGTCGGCAGGAGTCTGGACACTGTAGGGTCTGTATGAGCGTAATTAAGATCTGCTCGTTAAGAGGCTGCTCAGACGGGTAACGCTGTTGGCATAGCGAGCGCCCGCTGAGAAGAAAACCTCTTAGTGATATCAGCTCAGCGTGATGGCAGTGACTGATGATAACACGGTGATGTCATCGCTAAGGCCCCTGACAGAGTTTGCAAGAAAAGATGAGTTAAACGCCCGTGTGTGCGGTTTCTAATGTGAGGGAGCTTGAAAGACAAGGGCGCTTAATGATACATCATCTGACAGCCTGATAAACCCTCAGTGAACTCAAGCTTCTTTAACGTCAATTTAATGATTTATTATTAATCAAACGATTGAGACTGCTAGGGTAAATGCATAATTTTATGCATTTAAATATTTATATTTTATGTTATTACATGTATTTATATAATTAATGTGCATTGTTTTATTAATTACTTATTTTATATAAATTTATTTACATTAATAAAACAATTTGAATGCTTTATAAATCACAAATGAAATTAGAGTAAGAAATTTTCAATTAGAAAAAGAAAATCTGATAAATATTTGAAATAATGAAAAATATAAATTGCAATATACGTATATATATATATATATATATATATATATATATATATATATATATATATATATATATATATATATATATATATATATATATATATATATATATATATATATATATATATATATATATATATATATATACACACACACACACACAGTTAGGTCCATAAATATTTGGACATCGACACAATTCTAACATTCTTTGCTCTATACACCAACACAAAATTTGAAATGAAAAGAACAAGATGAGCTTTAACTGCAGACTGTCAGCTTTAATTTGAGGGTATTTACATCCAAATCGGCTGAACGGCATAGGAATTACAAGAGTTTGCATATGTGCCTCCCACTTGTTAAGAGTCCAAAATTAATTGGACATTTGGCATCTAATCTGTTCCATGGCCAGGTGTGTGTTATTCCCTCATTATCCCTGAATACAATGAGCAGATAAAAGCTTCAGAGTTTCAAGTCTGCTATTTGCATTTGGAATCTGTTACGGTCAACTCTCAAGATGAGATAAGAATTAAATATTATAATTATTAATAATATATTGCTGTAAAAATCTTATTTTATCACGTTTAATCATCTGAATGTCCCCTTGCTAAATTATAATTTTCTTTCCTAAATGCAAAAACAAATCTTACTGATCTTTTGACCCTGGCATTTTGCAAGTAAATAATAGTACTAGTCTACAAGTCTAAACTGGAAAGCAGAACCAACTGCCTCCAAGGCTATGATTTCTACCTAATGCACTTCAGTCTGATGAAAGGCTTGAGAATAATCCAGACATATTGTGTTAGGAATAAAACATCAACATAGACTTTTTTTTAAGTCTACAGGATGTTACTGAAAGGCTGAAGAAAAAAAAAAACTTTAAAAAAAAAAGTATTTTAAAGCTCTAGCTAGTTCCAAACTTTTTCAAACAAATGTCATTTTATACAAGTCATTCATAGCATAAAGTAGCTACAAATCAAACACATGAGTGCATTCCAAAGCAGGTGAGAGAAGAAGTATTTAACCTTCAGCCCAAAGTGCTATAATAAAAACTTTATGTTTCTAGAGTTCATCAGATTTGAATCTCACCACAGACTGCAGCAGTGATCACATCCTGATTTCAGAGACCGCTTTGGAGACACAACAAACAGGGAAACCCAACAAATGTAACATTTTACAGATGAGAGAAAAAGTGAGCAACAAACAGAATACAATATTCAAAGACATAGTTCTGCGTCCCTCAGGATCTGATTAGATTTGCTGAGGCGCTGGACTAAATTTCTGATTTGTAAGCATGAGCGGCGGACAGTATTCCTAAGAGCTGTCTGTGAAACAGTGTACAGTCTGAGAGTTGCTTTTAATAATGCATATGTGAAACACAATTCTCAGGGAAGTCCAACAGATTCTCAGAATCAATTCTTTTCAACTGTTTGTTGCACTGAATCGACTCAAGTCACAATAGAGTATTAAGGCCCTGATGTACTCGCAGCAAAGATAGTTTTCATTCTTTGCTTAGATGTTAAAAAAAAACTTTGGAATACCTCTGTCTGCAATACTTTGCTAAAATCTCAACACTGTCCACACTTTTGAGATAGATGAATATATATATATATATATATATATATATATATATATATATATATATATATATATATATATATATATATATATATATATATACATATATTAGGGGTGTCAAAATTAATTGTTTCTTCAGTGCACCGCGATGCAGATGCGGATAAATCGGTATCGGTTCAGTAATAATCATAACCGGTTATTATATACTGACGTCATTTATCTCATATGCAATATGTCGGCGTAGCATACTATAGCGAGGGAGGCAAGCGCGAGTATTTACAACACTCCAACGACTTAAAAACACAGAAACTGTGCACAATTTCACTGCGTGTGTGTTTGCTGGACTGTGTTTCACTTGACACTTACAGCAGAAGCCCCTATATCATGGCGATTATTAGAATGAAAGTAAACTCCATTTCTCTCTCTCTCACTGTGACCCATGAGTGCATCTGTGAAGAGTGCCAGCGTGTAAGAGCCAATCACAGCCCTTTCTGTTGAGCGCTTGACCAATCAAAGGGGTGTAAGAAAGAACTTGGTAGACAAGGCTCAGAAAGCGAGCGGGATATTTATGTTTGTTTATTTGCTAATGCTCGTGTTGTTTAAAGGTACAGTTTATATATCTGACTATTTGTATTAAAGGACAAAATTGTTTTACAAATACTAAATAATATAAATATATTTATACATTTTAATACAAGAATTGCTGTGCTGTGAAGAAAATATAAAACTGTGTATGGAAAGAATCGTCAATGCATCGTGATGCACCGAGATATTAAATTGAACCGAATCGATGGCATGATAATCGTAACCGAACAGAACCGTGAGACCAGTGTAGGGTCACACCTCTTATATATATATATTATAGGTGGGCATAGATTAATTTTTTTAATCTAGATTAATCTAGATTAATTTCGAAATTAATCTAGATTAATCTAGATTAAAATGGCTCATTTGAATTCTGCCGAAGGCATTCAGAATATGTGTGTTACCCAAATAATAAGTCTTTGAGAACAGGTTTCTCAAGCCGGGTGTCGCATTAGACCAGGGTCTCTTCTCCAAAATGTTTCCAAAATGCGTCACAAACTGCTTGAGAAACTGTTCTACTATGATAATTGGTGATGAAAATAAATGATGTTCAATAAGATGTACTCGTGTTTACTAACTGTTTATTCAGTTAAACATGAATTTTGAACTGTAGGTCTACATAAGCTCCAAACAGCGAATTCTGATGAGTTTAATCTGACTAAAGTCATCAGTGAAATGGAATGAAGACGTGGAGTATGCAGATATTAGTGGCATTATTGAAGTAAACACCGCGGTCTTTAGGACCTTTCGCCATATTTTCCGACAAGGTTTACACGCGGCTGTCAGAAAGGACGGCACACACACATACACAAACACACACACACACACACACATCGTGAAATGCGGAAGTTTTTTTTCTTACCATTTGGCATGCGTCATTAAATTCCATAACTCTCTCACCTGTCCTTACTCCGTATTTGCGTCTAATACCCCAGTTTGTCACGAAGGAATAAATGAAAAGTGAAACTGCCCAACAGTTAGAGCCTCTGCTGATTTGATTCAAAAGAGCAGACGGCACACCGGTCAGGTATACATCCGCGGTAATATATCAAGGTGAAAGCCATCATAGCTTGCGTAAAATAGACCCAGCTCCCAACCCAACTTTGAGAATAGATTAACGGCGATATTTTTTTTATCGCGCGATAAGAGTCTCGCGTTAACGCAGCACGTTAACGCCGTTAACGGCCCAGCACTAATATATATATATATATATAAAATATACATATATATTTTTTGTGGACTCTCTTCTCTCAATAATAAAAAAAGTGGTGGGAAAACAACAGTTAAGAAAAAGATCTGATGATAGTGATGAAACTTGCTTCCTAGTCTTGTCAATTTTATTTTTATAACACTTAGACTGCTTTACATCAAGCAGTTTTGCAGTATTAAAAATGAAAGATGTCTGCGGAGACCTCTGAAATAGAGACTAAGCTGAAGAAAAATGAAAGAATGAATGAATGAATGATGTCTGCAGGCGCTAACTAATGTCACGTTTACACTTTCAAGGCCTTGATGTCCAATCCTGATTTGTTGTCTATATCTGATTTTTTTTTGCCTGTCCGTTTACACGTTCTTTTAATTGTGACCCATTTCCGCTTAATGTGTTTACACTTGCCATACAATTTACGACGTTGCGCATGCATAAAGGCGGGTTCTAGCATCTGCGCCACAATAGCCACGATTGAAAAAATTGTCTTGCTTTTAGCTCTGCGAAATATGCGAAGTTCGTTCAACTTCAAAATGATTTTGAGGCGGAAGAGGAGGGAAAGGGCTGTCATGGCAGCTTGCGCCTATGGTTCATATATGGTGTCCTCGACCATTCAGAGGAATTTGTGGGTACGAGAGAGATCTCATGTCTGATGGGTGCAAATTGTGGCGGGCTTTAATGAGGAGCAGTGGGTCCGAAATTTAATCTTATAAAGTTTACTCTTTTCTTGAACTGACTCATCTCCCCACAGAGCAAGAAGGCAGGTAACTTCTGCCGTCGACCACTGACCACTTTCCTCCTCCATATTTCCTCTGTTGTTGTTTACTGCGTCGGCGTCTTCACGCACGCTCTTCCTTCTACGTCATTAAACCCCAGAGAAGAACCACATTGTCACAAGTTTAATGACGTACATAACGGAATGCCTCAATAAATCCGATCTGCCTGTTTACATGAGTCGCATTGTCACATTTATATCTGATTTATTTCCCCATATGAAGGACGCCTGAAAACGATCTCTGAATATCCGAATGTATGCGTTTTTTTTTCGTGCTTACACTGTCATAGAACAGATCCGATCTGTGTCACATATGAGCAAAAAATTAGAATTGGGTCACATTTAACTGGCAGTGTAAAGGAGGCCTAAGAGGACGAACACAACAAAGGCAGAATGTTATGCATGGCAGAAAGGAGAAGAGCAACATTACCAATGTTGTTATGTAATATGTAATAATGTGCATGTATATGTGCATAATAATATGTAATAAACATGAATACAATTACTAGTAATATGATTTCATGTTTTTTTTACATCAATAGGTAAAACTGTCTGTAGTCAGACTGATGTGACAGTGCCACAAACTTTGGTGTCATTATCTCAAAGCTTTGCAGAGATACAGCTTCTGATGCAACACGTCATTATTATGCTTTCAAATGTGTTGGGGTGTTAGATGAAAACCATTTGTCTATTGGCATAAAAGAAAGTTCAGCCAATTATGCCATAACTGGTATTGATGTTCTGTCAAGACAAGTCTAATGATTCATTTCCACTGAGTAATAATGTTCGTTATGGTATGCATCTATTTTAATTTCCATTGTCAGAACTACCAAATAACGAACCGTACCATATCACTTTTTGGGATCCTTTCATAAAAGGTACCTAGCACAATAGTACGGTACTTAAAATGTGGAGCTAGACTGATTGCTAAATGATAATGGTCTATAGAGAATCATCACTTGCTCCTGCTGTGGAAGCCAAAGGAACGACAACACATAGAATGCTATTTCTTTATCCACAGCCAAAGCATGTCACAACACTGCAATAACACAATAATATGATGGTGCACGGCGACGCAGTGGTGCAGTAGGTAGTGCTGTCGCCTCACAGCAAGAAGGTCACTGGTTCAAGCCTCGCCTGGGTCAGTTGGTGTTTCTGTGTGTAGTTTTGCAAGTTCTCCCCACGTTCGCGTGGGTTTTCTCCGGGTGCTACGGTTTTCCCCACAGTCCAAAGACATGCGGTACAGGTGAATTGGGTAGGCTAAATTGTCCATAGTGTATGAGTGTGAATGAGTGTGTATGGACGTTTCCCAGACATGGGTTGCAGCTGGAAGGGCATCCGCTGCGTAAAACATATGCTGGATAAGTTGGCGGTTCATTCCGCTGTGGCGACCCCGGATTAATAAAGGGACTAAGCCGAAAAGAAAATGAATAAATGATAGATGGTGCACAGCAATGAATCATGGTCAAACCAAGTAAAAAAAGAAGCTTGCTGCCTTCTTGTGACAATCTCATGCCGAGAAGCAAGAGCATGCTGTACACTGCCAGACAAAAGTCTTGTCGTTGATTCCAGTTGTAAGAGCAACAAATAATAGCTTGACTTCTAGTTGATCATTTGGAAAAATGGCAGAAGGTCGATTTTTCTGATAAATCATTTGTTGAACTGCATCCCAATCAACACAAATACTGCAAATGACCTATCGGAACCCTCATGGACCCAAGATTCTCACAGAAATCAGTCAAGTTTGGTGAAGGAAAAATCATGGTTTGGGGTTACATTCAGTATGGGGGTGTGCGAGAGATCTGCAGAGTGGATGGCGACATCAACAGCCTGAGGTATCAAGACATTTGTTCTGCCCATTACATTACAAACCACAAAAAAAGGAAAGTTCTTCAGCAGGATAGCGCTCCTTATACTTCAGCCTCCACATCAAAGTTCCTGAAAGCAAAGAAGGTCAAGATGCTCCAGGATTGGCCAGCCCAGTCACCAGAGATGAACATTAATGAGCATGTTTGGGGTAAGATGGAGGAGGCATTGAAGATGAATCCAAAGAATCTCGATGAACTCTGGGAGTCCCGCAAGAACGCTTTCTTTGCCATTCCAGATGACTTTATTAATAAGTTATTTGAGTCATTGCAGAGATGTATGGATGCAGTTGTCCAAGCTCATGGGAGTCATACATAATATTCATTATTTTTCCACTGCACCATGACTTTATATTTTATACTGTACATAATTTCTTTTAGTTAACAAAACGTTTGTCTAAGCAAAGTCAGACCTTACTGTCCTAACTGAATAATTAAAAATCAAGGCATGATCATATTTTATTTTGGTAAATTAAGCGTAATCTAGAGGCCTTTGCCTTTCATATAAGCCACTTCTGATACCAAATGATCAACTAGAAGTCAAGTTATTATTTGTTGCTCATAAAACTTGGAAAGGCAGCAAGACTTTTGTAAGGTATTGTATGTCCTCCATTGTTGTTAATGTGGCCTCTCAAATGTCATGTCCCATACCAAATCATATTATACTGTACTGCGCTGAACTTAATCACTCAGAATTGTCAAATTTGAGGATTTTTGGCCAAACAGTTTAGTTAAAGCATATAAGTAAAAGGATCCATTTTCATATTTCCAGACCACTAGGTCTAACCTTAGGTCATGGTTGCCATAACACACATTAAGCTTGGTCTGAATGTGTTAATGTGTTCGAGAAACTAAGCCTCATGGCCAAACATTTCATCAAATTTGTTCTTGTATTTTTCAAGAACGGTTTCACCAATCAATGTGAATTCCAAGGATTGAAGACAGTCTCATTAGAGTTTCATGAAAGTCAAACTAACAGCCTTGAAAGACTTTGAAAAAAAATGGGTTGAAAAAGGTAAAATAGTGGAAACTTATAGTGTAAATATTACAGTATTAGTGGCAAACAAAATTGCCAGTAATATTGTCAATTTTACAGCAATTTTTTACAGTGTACTCTAAATAATTTGTCAATCTTCATACGGTCTCCTGTGTGAGCTACATGTACCTCTTCTAACTCTTTACCATAGGGTTCTATGAACTATTGTATAATCTAAGAGTAAAGGAAAAGAAGGTAGTACCTTCTGTGATATGCCCTTAAAAACAAAACATTTTATAAAAAATATTATTTAAACCCATAATGAAATAAACACATTGAGAAAAAAAAAAAAAAAAAACAGGATAGAGTTCCAGTATGATCTGAACTCTATAAAGTGCTGCCAAATCTGGTGGAAAGAACACAGCAATGCACATAATAATCCATTTGAGAAGAGTGCTGAATGGCACTAATGTTGCTACTTTGATCCTCTAAAAAACACGCTGACAGACAATTAACCTCCACTCAACACTACTATCAGTCAACACACTGAGCAATGCCATATTCTAGCCTGTTGGCAACACCGAGCGCACATCTGCTCAGATGTCAGGTGGCGATGACTCCTTGATAATCTCATCTTTAGGGAAGATTACGGGCTCTTCCTGAGATTTTCTGCCTCTAATTACAGAATTTTCCAAACTGAATGAGCTGGCTCTGTTTCCCTGGTGATTAAGACTTCATTGGTGAAGTGTGATTTGACTTTGCATGAATTGAAGCGAGTGCTGAATTTGATCCCAATTGAGGATGTAAACCACTATAAGATGCAGTAATCGCAAGGGACTGATTTCTAATGTTTTGTCAGTGTTCTCCTCAAGTCCCATCTGCTGCCTTACAAAAAAAAATGACTTTCAACATGAAATACAGCCTGTTTTCTATTCATCTTACAAAACCTGCTCATTAGAGGCTTTTTAGACTACATCATGAACTTTAATGTAGCCTGGGACCATGGAGAGTGAAATGGAACTTGTGCAAAACACCAATTTATATTTTTATATGGTCTTAAGTTCTACAGTGCGACTGCATCATTTTGAAGGATCATATGACACTGGAGACTGGTTTAAAATTTTGTATGTTAAGAACTTAAGTGAACTTTCTGTATGTTAAAATAAAACCCATATAACTATAATACCCTGACTATTCTACACAAAAACACATTTTATAATTTTAGATAATTTTTTATACACACACAAAGACATGCGAGATAGAATATTGATATTGAACAAGCTAAATTGGACGTAGTGTACTGTATGTGTGTGAATGTGAGAGTGTATGGGTGTTTCCCAGGTCTGGGTTGCGACTGGAAGGGCATCCGCTGCATAAAATATATGCTGGATAAGTTGGCGGTTCATTCCACGGTGGTGACCCCTGATAAATAAAGGGACTAAGCCGAAGAAAAATGAATATATATATATATATATATATATATATATATATATATATATATATATATATATATATATATATATATATATATATATATATATATATATATATATATATATATATAAGAGGTGTGAACCTACTGTACAGTACACTGGTCTCATGGTTCGGTTACGGTTCAATTCGATATCTCGGTGCATCACGGTGCATTGACGATGCTTTCCATACACAGTTTTATATTTTCTTCACAGCACAACAATTATTGTATTAAAATGTGTAAACATATTTCTATTTATATATTATTTGTAATACAATTTTGTCCTTTAATACAAACAGTCAGATATACTGTACAAACTGTACCTTTAAAAAACACGAGCATTTATAGCAAATAAACAAATATAAATATCCCGCTTGCTCTCTGAGCCTCGTCTTGGTCACGCGCTCAACAATAAGGGCTGCGATTGACAGATGAGTGACACTGATAAACTGCAGCGGCGATCACAGCTGATCTATAATAGACGCGGTGGCGAAGACTGCAGACATGCGCCTGTGTCTGTATCCAGAAGTATCGCTTTAACAGCCGAGAGGAGGGAAAAAGTCACGCCAGCAGGTAAAATGGGCCACAGTGAGAGAGAGAGAGAAATGGAGTTTACTTTCATTCTCTTAATCGCAGTGAAAAAGGGGCTTCTGCTGTCAGTGAAAGACACACGCAGTGAAATTGTGCATAATTTCTGCGTTTTAAGTAGTTGAAGCGTTGTAAATACCCGCGCTCGCCTCCCTCGCCATAGTAAGCTACCCCAACAAAGCGCATATGAGATAAATGACGTCAGTACATAATAACCGGTTATGATTATTACTGAACCGATACCGAATTGTCCGCGTCTGCATCACGGTGCACCGAAAAAACAATTAATTTTGACACCCCTAATATATACTGTATAGATATATTCAAGAGCAACATGTAGACACATGATTCAAGTCAGTGCTCCAATAGCCCAATTTCCATCTGCTTGTTTATAAATCACAGCCATGTCTCACGTAATAAATTGTGCCATAAACACAAATAATGTGTTATCATTCAGCACATATTGTGTAGTGGTTTTAATGCTTGTAATAAGAGTGTGAACATGTTTGCAGGCTGCCAGTAAAAGCAGGTATGCTTTTAGAGGAGTGATAAGCTGAAGAGGAGAATACTGTTCATTTTTATGATATAAAATTTTTCTGTATAAGCCTTCCAGCAAACCCTCTATATGACTCCACCAGTTATTGCATTCACACCAGACGTGGATGAAGCATCAATCGTGAGTGATTTACATCTTAAGTCAATGCAAAGATATGAATAGACAACCTGCCGCGTGATACTCACGAATGAGGCGTTTGACGCATTTAACGCGGGTTATCGCGCGAATTGCTCGAGTTGGAAAATCTGAACTTCAGCGGACACTCGCGCCACCTTAACCAATCAGGTGCATTCTCTTGTAGGGGCGTGATTATGAGGTAGTGCCGACACCGGACAACAGTTCATCAAACTGGGCTTGGCTCAGTCTGAAGCACCGCACAAAGCCTCCATCACCCAGGTATAGTTTCTAGAGGAGTTGAACTCACAGAACTGAGTGCACCTCTGAAAGGATCTAGGGGACTCAGACATGGCGCCGAATGAATATACGCTGTTTTTCAGCCTTCCTAAAGCACATAAACACAGCTATTCTCTCAATAAAATCCGCGTGAAGTGAATTTGACATGCAAATGAAGTGAATTTGAGGAGCGAATGAAGTGAGCAAACTCAAAATGTTCACCCGTCTATTACGCGCAAATAGCGCGATTTATTCGCACGTTCCACATCTGGTGTGAACACAGCATTAAAGTCATAGTGAAATTAATTAATTACTCATTTCTTTTATTTATTTATTTATTTATTTATTTAACTTTACCACAATTCTTCAAACCACTAGGTTTTACCCATTTTTCAGCAAGGAGGTTTAATCATTTAAAATATACTACACTTTTAATATGTGTGCATGAATTTTTATAATTAATAATATTTATTAATTATAAAATGTTGGAAGAGAAAGTTGGACTAAAGCTTGGTCTAAGTATTTACATTAGGTCTTCAAAAATATACTTTAAAACATAAAATATAAGGGTTATTTACACATTTAGTGTCAAGGGTTCTGCCACTCTGGTCTTGTAAATTCTTGTTTTGGTGCCAGAGTCCGGAGACTAGCTCTGTCTTGTCCTGTCCTGTTGTGCTCGGCTCGAGTTTTCTCGGGTCGAGCACTTGTTTTCTGTCATTGTGTGTGTCTCTGTATGTGCGCCGTCGTGGGTGTGTGCAGACCGTGCGCGCTCTCGCTTTATGCGGGTGCGTGGGGTCTGTGCGTGCTTGGGACGCGCGCCCTTGTACTCATGTTTATGTTTTGTTCTGTCGGCATCGCGCTGTTTTATTCTCAGCGTCTCAGTCTGGTTGATTTTGGCTTCGGTTGACGATGAGATGTAACATGCGTGTTGCATATGTGTGAGCGCACGGTAAGGTGTTTTCGTCTATCCTGTGCTCGTGTCTTGCGTCTGTTGGTGTTGTCTAAGCACGTGGCTGGATGTTTACATTGTGGCCGCGTGCTTTTGTGGTGTGCTTCTGTGTGTCTTGTGAACATGCGGTTAATGAGTTCTCTCATAGGCTGCATGTTCTAGTCTTGTTTTATCTGAGCACATGGCTTGTGTTGTCTCTTTGTGTCATGTGCTCTCCCGTCTATTGTCTAGTCCCACCCTCCTTGTTAACCCATTATTAGTTTATTAGGTTCGCCTGTTTGTGTGTTAATTTACTTCTGCTCATATTCTCCTCATGTTTGCCGTCCTGTGCCAGTTTGTTGTCAATGTTGCCTTGTCCTGAGTGTTCCAGTCCTAATCCCTGCCAGCCTGCCCATCCTAGTTTGTTTTGATTGTTTATTTGTTTTATTAATGTTTTTCCCCTCGGGTTGTTTATTTTGCCTTTTATTTTATTTTATTATTAATAAATACCTATTATTTCTGCACCTGAGTCCTCGCTCCTTTTCCCCACCCACTGATCATAACATTTAGTCAACATTCAAAATTGATAATTTTGACAAATCCAGCCAATATTAAAATATTTTAAAGGTTTAGGCAGAAAACAGAAGAAATGTTTTGATGAGAGATATTGAGTAAACATACAATCTGTGGAACTGATAACTAAGGGCTTACTCACAATATGCTATCCGAACCGTGCTCAGGCCCGTTTCCCGGATCGTTTGAGAAGTGTGAGTGCTCTGAATCGGGCTCAGGCACGGTACACTTGGGCGGCCCTGGCCCAGTTGGAAGAGGTGGGCCAGAGCGGGGTTCTACTTGGGCTCAGGCGCGGTACGCTTACAGTGTGAGTGCAAGCGTGCCTAAGCCCGAAACTGAAAGCGAGACATGACTTTTAAGGGACTGTTTGATATGGATTAATTAATCATTCGCACTGTTCAATGAACGCAAACTGTCGTAGATTATTAAAGACGCAAATCCCTCACTACACGACAGTTGCACCTTCAGCAAACTTCCTAATTCCTGCAGCACGAGGACTGTTTATGAGCGTCAAAAGTGGCTGATCTGTTCGGCGAAATATTAGACTGCGTGTCACCGCATATCAAATGACTTAAACGATATAACTAAAGAAATCTCCACTGTGCTGAGCGAGAGCGCATACTGAGGAGCGCATCATCGATGACGTAAGCGCGCCCAGGCCCGAATGTAATGTGAGTGCGGGCCGTTGGGGGAGACGGGAGGGGGGACAAGCATGCTTTGGCCCGGTTTAAGGTAACTGTACATAGTGTGAGTACGGCCTAAATAATCCTTAGCTAAAGCTGCTTACAATTTTGACACTATTTTGACTTTTTCTACAATAGCAATTGAAAACATTTGACTTCTACAAGCTATATACAAAAAAATGACATTTTATTTCATTCAGTGGAAACATCAGAAAGGGACATTTCATCTCAGATATATTCGCATACAGATGTTTCTAAGAAATCACAGATGGCAACCTCATAGGTTGATGGTGACAGAATGTAATAGTGAAAGAATATAATAGCCGCTTTTGGCCACTGGTGAAGTCAGAATCTGACTTTGAGAAGAGATAATAAGGCAGAAAGAAATCACAACGGGTCAAGACCAGCAATCTTCAGATTGGAGACTGAACATCCCAACCACTCAAGCATGAAGTCAGCCTTTTTAAAATGTTAGCCATTTTAATGATTAGAATAATGCATTTGCTTCAACTTACACAGACAGATAATTTTAGATGTCAGACAGCCAATCAAGTCTTAACCCTAATTCAAAGTTAAATAAAAAAGAAAGAGAGAAATTAAATATGCAAAGACACAAAGGAGGATAAGATTGTCTTGTTAGAAAGAGGGTATTAGGAAGTAGTGCAAGACTTGCAAAGTAGCTGAAGCAGTAAAGGCAGCCTCTCTGCATGGAGAGGTCATTGCCTTTAGACGGATATTTGTTTGCACAACTCGACTGAAGCTCTCAAATATACATCTGTATTGAACAATCAGGCCATCGATCACATCACAACCTCACAGTGTACCCCCTGGTCATGACATGTTACCTCAATATACAAACTGACACCAACTGTATTTGAGTACAAGCTTGAGGATGGCAGCTTGTGATATAAATGCCATATTTTAATTGAGATCAACAAGATAAATCAGAACCCTCTTCAGTCCATTGACAGGCCCATTTTTTCAGATCTATAGAATGACCCTACACAAAATAAACATACTGTAAGATTGGAAGATTGGAAACATGGTCAACACAATAGCTGTCATTAATAGATAGTTTATTTAAATTCAAATTAAGAGAATCAAGTATTCCTAAATGAACACTGCAATTTACACACAATAAAATGAAGGTATATTCTACGTGGGTTGTGTAAGCTCAACATTTATTACAAACAGACATAAACCCAGTGACCGCTGAGATTTAATGCACAAATAAATCATAACTGTTTGTAATGTTTTAAGTGAACATATTGTATCATGTGATCATATGATGCCAACCATCGAGGACCTCAAGGACAACATACACGAATAGATTATGCCAACTATAGAGAACTTTAAGGACAACTCGTACAAAGAGATGAAAAAATTAACCCAACCATTGAGGACTTCCAGGATATTGTCTGGGAGGCTGTGGTTGCTGCTGCATGCAATGTTGATGGTGAACGGGTCAAAACACTGTCAGAATCCATGGATGGCAGGCTTTTGAGTGTCCTTGCAAAGAAAGGTGGCTATATTGGTCACTGATTTGTTTTTGTTTTGTTTTTGAATGTCAGAAATGTATATTTGTGAATGTTGAGATGTTATATTGGTTTCACTGGTGAAAATAAATAATTGAAATGGGTATATATTTGTTTTTTGTTAAGTTGCCTAATAATTATGCACAGTAATAGTCACTTGCACACACAGATATCCTCCTAAAATAGCTAAAACTAAAAACAAACTAAAAACTACTTCCAAAAATATTCAGCTTTGATATTAATGAGTTTTTTTGGGTTCATTGAGAACATGGTTGTTGTTCAATAATAAAATTAATCCTTATCCTAATTAAACTTGCCTATTAATTCTGCACTCCCTATACACTTAATACACTTTATTAAACATGTAAACATAGACATCACCTATATCAGGGTTTCTGCTGGTTTCATCAAGTCAAATTTCAGACTTTTTAAGACCATCAAGAAAGAAATTTCAGACTTATATAGGGCTAAAAGGTAAAAGAAATTTTAATGAAAAAAAAAATGTACTTGAAAAAAAAATGTACTTGCTTCATCATTCTAATTAGTTATTTCTTAGCCACATATTTTAAATAAAATGTTAAAACAAGCAGACCCAGTTTAATGTTTAACATAACATTTAAAAAAAAAAAATCTTTCAAACTAAATGTATGCACAACAGAATGCTATAATATTAGTTATGAATTGAGTTTAGCTGAAAGTTTTATTGAGATCTATTGGTGCTGATTGGATGTGTGTGGGATCAATTGGGTAGCTTCACATAAAGGAAAATTAAGACCCGTTTAAAAAAAGTGATTTTTTAAGACCTACAAGACAATATTTCAGTGAATTTAAGACTTTTTAAGGCCTAAAATTTTGTTTTTGAAATTTCAAGACATTTTAGGACTTTTTAAGACCCTGCAGATACCCTGTATATGCGATAAAATTGCAGGATAACTATGCATGTAATAACTTATATTTGATTGCAACTTTAGCTTAATTTGATAATCTTTTAACTTAATCTTTTGTAAAGCTGCTTTTGAACAATAATTATTGTAAAAAGTGCTATACAAATAAACTTGAATGAATTGAATATCAAAGCCACAACATGGTCATGTTTTAAATTAAAGGTCCTATAGAATATATTGATATACTAAATCAAATTGTTCTCTGATATTTAAATTGAAGGTGTGTGGCTTAGTTAGTAAGTTCGAAAATTCTCTATAAATGATTTTATATGCCCATTTAAAAATGCAAAAATTACACCTAGAATAAAAAGTTTGAAAAGCTTTCTTTATGCCACCAGAGTAAACTAATTAGCTTGAGTTGGGTTGTGAATGAAACCTAGGTTACTTCATAATTAAATTCGACATAAGGGATGGATGGAGACTTATTTAGAGATGCATTTAGTGGTTTTTAACATATATGAAAACACAGGCAAGATTAATATTAAAATTTAAATTAATATTAACCTTCATATGATTATAATGAATTCCAATGGCGTCCTTTCACTCCAACTGATTGACACAATGCATAAATATGCATTAAACACTAATATTCAGATGTTTATTTGTGCTATTTTTTTTGCCTCATTACAAACATGCACAGCAAATTTCCCAATACTCATGTTAAACTAACACATATACATTTAAACATGCATTATACTTCTTCGGGGCAATAAATAAATCTGTGTATCCTGCATTTTGCATTTTGACAAGCTGTGAACAGATGAGTTGAATCATCATCATGCATGGCTGCCTATACTACACAGAGCTGTTTACACTTCCTCGAAGCCTGTGCCTTTTTCCATATAAGAGTCCCACATACATGGTACTTATATTATTCGTGATAATTTAACAATGCTGTGATTTCATTAAGAAACCTTGTAGCAAATGAAACGTGTGTTGTTCCGATTGGCCTGAGATTTTACACTAAGAGTTTTAATGTAATAATTATAAAAACTTTGGAATTTCTTAAATTTCTCTCAACAAGAAGACAGAAGACCCAACACTAAGTGCTCATTCGAGCTTGCCTACTTGAAATCAATTTTTGCTTTGAATTCAAATACAATATCTTTTTTATATTGGATGGATGGATTGCCTTTTAAGCATGAATAAACTTTTGTGCTTTTCATGTCTCTGTAACCCTCTCTCTGCTGTTGGTTTTTCACTAACTTAATAAAAAAGAAAACATACACAATGCTGTACTCAAATAGCTTGATTAAATCTTGAAATGAAAAAAGAAACTACCAGAAAATAATGTCCTCTCTAGAGACATGTCTACTCGTGCATCAGTCAAACTGACAGATTAGGAATTCAGAACAAATTTAATTAGCTTTTGTCTTCTTTGTGAGAACAAACAAACCAAAAGTGCAAGGAATTAATGAAAACACAAAAAGACAGATAATTATGTGTTAAGTTGATTAAGGATTGTCCTCATTCTGTTTGATTAGCTGGAACTGTGAAGTGAGTTGTAGCAGCAATAAACAACAGATGATTTTTTTTTTTTTTTTTTTTTTTCAAGTAAACTAATTGGATATACTAGCCAGTGGAACAAATGAGTGCAATAAAGTTGCACCTACTGCAACTTACACCTACTTCAATTTTTTTTTTTTAAACTCAAGTACATCAAATGAAAACAGACGTTAACCCCCTGAGGTAGGCAAAGGCGAACATGTTTCAGCACATTAATTCATAAATAAAATACTCTGTCATTTTTTATCGTATTGATAAGACAAACACAAATTTGAAACTGTAAAGGGTCTATTTTTATGTGTTTATATTCATATTTACGACAAAAAAATTGTTTTTGTACAATTAGTAAAACAGGGATTGCTTTCTCTTTCTGACTCTACTGTCAACATGACAGACAAAGGCATCAGAAAAATGATCCGTAAAAATACAAATCCATTAACTAACCTAAACATGTCATCTAAACATGAATGGCTTTTTTTGTGTTGAACACAAAGGGTGATATTTTGAAGCATGTTTCAGCAGTTTTTTGTCTATACAGTGATCATCACCTGGATCTAAAACAACTTCCCCGTTGATTTTCACTGTATGGATAAAAACAAAGGTAGTACAGGTTTGGAATGACATGTGAAATTATTTTTTAAAATTGGATGATCTATGTCTTTAATATTACACCATGTCATTTACAGCACCATTTGTAGAGATTTCATAAAGAGATGTTTTTTTTTTTTTTTTTTGGGGTCAACTCCAATAACACTTTGGACCAATAATGCATTTACCATCTAAAATAGGTCTTTTCTGTGATGAAGGTGACAATTTATAAACCGGATGAAGGGTTTGTGTGCTAGCCAATTTTCTCGACTTGATTTTTACAGTCATTCCACAGAGTATCTTACTCCAGAATGCTCACTAATTACTGGATCTATATCTGGAGGCTGACATTTAGATATGTAAATACCACTGATGTCAGGATTCGCTCCTGAGGTGACGGATGGACAAGTATCAGCCCATTCGTGGCTTCGGTTCCTCCAGGGATAGACCAAAATAGCGAAGTCATTCCCCTGCTTGCTCAAGCAGCATCTGTCCTGAAGGCACAGGTCAGCCTAGCACTTAGTCTTTAACTAGACCTATTATTTAAGGTTAATTAATGTTGTATAAAACAGGATGGGGAAAAAATGGGTGTGTGCAAGCGAGTGTGTTTAGTTGAGCTGCCTTCTTTTGGTCAGCAAGATAAATTATGACCTATATTGTCTGAACAATTCTGGGGCAAATTTGCTGCACACTTGCACCTCATTAGCATGTGGTATTTATGTTTTGCTGAATTATTTTTTGCACTAAATACACTTTTTGGCTGTTGCCAAATGATAATTTCAGTTTTCTAGAGATCAGGTAAAATAAATAAAATAAAACTAAAAATGTAAATAAAAAAATTAAATTAAATAAGATAAAATAAAAAAGTAAATAAAAAATTAAATAAAATAATAAATAAAATAAAATAAAACAATAAATAAAATAAAACAAAAAAATAAAATAAAATAAAAAACATTTAAATAAAAAATAAAATAAAATAAAATAAAATAAAATAAAATAAAATAAAATAAAATAAAATAAAAAATAAATAAGATAAGATAAGATAAGATAAATGTAAATTAAAACTAAAATATAAAATAAAATAAAAAAATAATAAAAAAAAATAAATAAAATTAAATAAAATAAAACATGGAAATAAAAAAGAAATAAAATTAAATGTAAAATAAAATTAAAACTAAAATATTAAAATAAAATAGAAAATGGAAATAAAAATATAATTAAAATAACATTAAAATTAAATAAAATAAACAAATAAACAAATAAAAAATAAACAAATAAAGAAAATTTAATGTTTTTTTTAATAAAATAAAATAAGTTAAAATTTGGAATGCCACAAAAAACAAACTATAATAATATTAAGTGTATCTGATGTTATTGGTCACTCTATAACCATTATTATTTCTGGAGTGTAGAGAACTGGAACCTAAAAACAACCCAGACATCAAATGCAAAAAATAAATAAAAAACATTATTCGTGAGTGCTATTCGTTCTTATTGAATTACCCCTTTGTGAGACTTTAATACTTGCACGCACACACATTGTCTCTTACTCTCAAACATCTTATGCATCAACACACGCGACAAGAATATTTATGACCTTTAGAAGTGATAAAAAGATTAAGCATCTCGGATGAAATGTGATAACAGAAGACCCAAGTGTGGAAAATTTCCACAAGCGGCAGCCTAACACAAACAACACTTCTTTTGGTCGTCTATTTTTAAGACATACGCATTACCTGCCAGTGGCATGTTGTAAAGTTCATAACATAATTCGATTACCATCTGATTTAATCTAATCTGGGCAGAAACGTGATTATGTAGAGCATGCTAACACTAGCCCGTGGACTGTTTAATCAGGGCTGCGCTTTTGTTTATTCTACTTTCTGACATCCTTAAAAGAACATCTTTTTTCTATCCCTCAGCATAAAGGTAAACAAAAATACACACACGGAATAAAAACAAAACTTGAGAGCGGATCGAATCATTTTTCACTGTAACCGGACATGCAGGTTGTGTGTATGCACGCTACATCAGAAACGTGAACAGGGTGCTTCAGCAATGGAAGAAAAAAAAAAAAAAAACACAAGCCAGCAACGAGAATAATACATCTCATATCTCGCCAACACATTTTCTATGACAGGAGCTGATAAAAATATTTCCATGCTTCTACACGGTTAAACCCGGTGAAATGGGGAACATGGTGGAATATCTCTTTCGATCTAGCACAGAGGCTGTTAGGATATTCAGAAATGCACATATTCATCCACAGAAGAACTGAAGTCTTATTTTTAATCAGCTTCAGAACATGTTGAAAAATCTCTCAAAATTTCATAGATGCAATCTGTATATGCATCAATTCACTGTCAAGATACACTCACTTTATTATAGTAGGTACACTTGTTTGACTGCATGTTAATGCAAATATCTAATCAGCCAATCACATGGCCATTACATTTAGACAGTTAGAAGTGATCTGCTGAAGTAAAAAACCAAGCATCAGAATGAGAAAGAAAGGTGATTTGAGTGACTTTGAATGCAGCATAGTTGTTGGTGACAAACGAGCTGATCTGAGTATTTTAGAAACTGCTAATCTGCTGGGATTTGATCAAGCGGCAACATCCCACTCTCCTTCCTGAAAACAATACGGAAGTAACTGAAAGTGCAATTCATCGACTGGCCTTTGGGGGCTGGCTGCAGGAACTCCAGAAGTTTACTGACTGCAATGCTAAATTGGCCAATTTTACTAATTATATATTTTACTAATTATATATTTTCTCCTAAAATTTGAATTTTTTTCTAACTCCTGTGTGTAGGCTCAGTCATTTTACTTGTATAGTGACGAATTGCCTTTAAAGTAAATAACTAAACTTAAACATAGGAGGCTGAGAAAGATGCTCTTTTATTAGGACATTTCAGATGGCATTTCGAGATTTTGCCATGTGAACTTTTCATATGTTCTTTTTAAATGTTTGGGTAAAAAACAACTTTTTTCCCCATTGAACACAATATATTTTATTTTAAGAAACATTTGAAATATTTTGCAACAGTAAACATCTCAGGCTAAATAATTCAAATAAGACTTCTGCGGTCTTCATTATTTTAAAAAGCACAGATTTCTTTAGAACTTGAAAAGGCATCTTTTGATTTCTTTCTTTTCTTTGGATATAAAATAAGCAACTGCACTGTTCAGGTCCAGCTTGTATGCTATTTATTTTTCAAATAGTTTCCTGAATCGTGGGCTGAGTAGTAGTTTTTGATGCAAGAAAAAAGTGCAAAAAAACTTGCATATACCTTGAAACAGCTAACAGAAAATTTTAGCGGTTTTAAAACCTTGACTTTTCAAGCCATGGTAAACCATAAAACTGGTAATCGTCCCATGCCTAACATACAGCCATAGTTCACTGAGAAGTGACACAAACAGCTTTTGTTATTACAAAAATATTCTCATGATCAACCATCATTTAATACAATCAATTAATCATTAACTTTAATAATGTGAGATGAGTCTGCTTCAGTGGCATAGTCATGATAGGATGTGAAAATGACACTCAAACACAAGCATCCCCAATAAAAGAAAATAGTTTTACTATAACTAAAAGGCTAGCAGGATCATAAAAACAGCAATGATTGCTTATTTAATATCATCATTTAATAATTAAATGTAATGATTAATATAAAATAGCCATCTCAGATGTACACACTGGCAACTGGTCCATGTGCGTCCATTTGAGAAAATAAATGACGGGTTGAAAGTCCAAATTGCAGCTTCAAATGCCTCTACATGATCCAAGCTGGAGAATAAGAGTCTAGTGTTTAATCCTGTCTAGTGAAACTATTGAACATTTTCTAAAAATGTATTAATTTATTTATTCAACTGACCCATCATTTTTCCCTTGTTACACCTGCTATCATGCTATTCCAGCACACTGCTTGACAGTATACTGGAGGCACCAATGAGCTAATCTGGTTTGACTTGCTCATTTCTACTGTTTCGGCTCTGTTAAAACTGCGCATGGCATGTTTTTTGAGGGGGGTTTTCCCTACACAGCAGGGATTTATGTCTACTCCACATGCAATATCAAGACTTGCTTATGCCATGCTTGAAGTCTTGGATATGTGCCTCACAGCATGTAACATAACTTATCCATTAATGATGTCCATGCTTAATTGACCATTGATAAGTTTTAGCAATTAAAAGGGTCATCAATTCATCAATAATTGAGTACTTGTCTGCATCCCTATTTTCAGCTGTAACATTTAGATGGTAGGGTCAGAAGTCTTGCGTAAAAACAATTTGAATGCGTGTACTCATGCATGTGTGCCTTGTGATGGCTTCCAGCAGGATGACAAACCAAAGTTCAGACCATCCGTTGCTAGAACTTAACATTCACTACGTTTACATGGTCATCAGTAATCAAATTATTTGCCTTAATCTGAATAAGACAATAATATGATTAAGATGTTGACATGAGTTGAATGTTCTTTTAATGTTCCCAATTTACATGTTAATAATTCCTTACATTTATATAGCGCTTTTCTGAACACTCAAAGTGCTTTACACATTGGGGGGAATCTCCTATCCACCACCAGTCTGCAGCATCTACCTGGATGACACGACGGCAGCCATATTGCGACAAACCACACACCAGCTGATTGGTGGAGAGGAGACAGAGTGATGAAGCCATTTGTGATATGGGGATAGTTAGGAGGCCATGATGAACAGGGGCCAGTGGGCAAATTTGGCCAAAATGCCACAGTTAAACCCCTAGTCTTTTTCGAAGAACATTCTGGGATTTTTAACGTCCACAGAGAGTCAGGACCTCAGTTTAACGTCTCATCTGAAATCAATATACTGGGGTGTTAGGACCCACACAGACTGCAGGTTGAGCGCCCCCTGCTGGTCTCACAAACACCACTTCCGGCAGCAACCTAGCTTTCCCATGTGGTCTTCCATCCAGATACTGACCGAGTTCAGCCCTGCTTAGCTTCAGTGGATAACCATGTGAGAGTTGCAAATCTACTAACGCGATGACAAAATGTTACAGTACACACAGTACAGAAGCGATGTTACAGTACATAGTTTAATTAACGTCATTACATCACAATCAATGCTAGTTTCTTCTGGCATTTTAGGCAATAACAGTTCGTGTTCGTCATTGCACCATATGTGATTTTGGGCATTTCGTTTTTAATTCTGCGACAAGTACAACTGAAGTTAATTCCTCACACTAAACGTGCATACCTCTGCCATTTCATTCACTAATGTTTCATTCATGCTCCTGCGTCAAATAGGGTATATGCATAGCTAGTGCTTCTTACCATACTGATAAACTTCTGGTGAACGGTTAATGTGACTTTTTTCCATTTTATACGATTCCTTTTACAGCATCGATGTTGTAATGTAATTAAAATACAATCAGTTAAACAGACTTTGGCATTCATGTAGTTGCTCAAGCGTAAAACGAGATGAAAAGCCGTTTACTCGCTCGTGCCTGTCAGAAGCTCCATTGAATATATGGGGTAAAATAAATGTTCAAATTTTAAAGGGCCACGAAACCCCCCTGTCTCAGCAGGGTGTTTTCACACCTCTAGTTTGAAAAAAGTCAGGAAAGTGGGCATGTCCAGCTCTGGGAGTGTGGGAGTGTCGGGAGAGGGAAAGAGGGAAGGACTTGCAAAGAAGGGAGTTTCCATTTGGGCACGTGCTGATTTCACAGGCAAAACAAACACACAGACGCAGTATGTTTGATACCGCACGGCGAATGGGAGAAAAAAATTCTCCACATTTCTCTGTAACTTATGTACTCGGTAGGTAGCGTCAGAAAGTCGTGTGTGTATAGACTATCCTGTCACAAAATGCGGCGAAAATCCTGCACGACGGGAATAGTTTGTGTTTACATGTTTACACTCGGAGAGCAGCATTTACAGCGGATCTTTCAGTCTATAATATTGTACTATAATATTGCAGTGATATTAACATACCATAAACTTAGTAACTAAATCATTTTGACTGAGGTATGTCTTTAAAAACTGATAGAGCACTGCTGACAATACAAACTAACTTTGCAATCTGGGTTAAACAAAGGGCACTGCACTGCACTGCACTGCACTGCACACACTTACCAAATCTGTAGACAGACAATCAAACTGGAGCTGTGTCTTTTTATTAAAAGGAGACGAGCAGCAAATCCGAATTTCATCATTTCCAGATGCAAAAAGCTCTCGGGTAAAAAATGCATCTGCATCTGCATCTTCGTTGCACCACACAAATAAATACAACACCGACGACCCATGTCTCCAAATTCTAGTTCTTTCACTTGTTTTGGCAACACAACGTGGCGTCTCTCTGCCGTCTGAACGCTGTAAACAGGTAAAACAGTCTCCGGAGCTATCATGCATATTAATGAAGTTTCGCGTCATACACAATAGAGCGCGCTGATTGGTTTGAAGAACGTCTTTGTCATGAATTAATGCAGCACACTCAGGTACGTCACAATGTTCTCGAAAAGACAGACAGCCACTCTCCAGGCTGGATTTACACCTAAGTATCTCATGATCGTGACGTAGCTTCAAAAATTCGTTTCAAACCGGAAGAACGAATTTGCTCAAAATAACGCAATAACAACCAATTTTCACTTTTTAGTGCAATATATGTGTCCTAATAGTGTTTATAGCAGCGTGGGACACATATATGACTGTCAACAGCTCAAAAAATGTGTTTTGGTGTTTCGTGACCCTTTGAAGACATGATGGGGAAAAATGTAATTTAATGCAGTGCTTCTTGTACATTCTGAGACCCACTTTATATCGGATATCAATCAGCCAGTGGAGATGGCTGATTTTGAAAGAAAACCGATCTTAAACGTGCCGATTTTGTAACGACATACAGTTCACTGGAAGCGCTTGATCCAGGTTAGTAACAGATTAAAAGTTTTTCCGCATACTTCTGCATATACCCTATTCAGAAGTACAAGATGAGAGTACACAGTAAGAACAGGTGGGGAAATTCTGAGCATAGTCATCGTTTTTTCGCTCACACCAAAAACGTCATCACTTGCTTAAACTTATTCTCATTTGTTTGTCTTCAAATGCCTGATAACTGCCGTGTGTGCATGCTGTCTCAAAATGTAGCAAAAAGTACCACAAAATGATAAGAATTTGATTAAGGTGTTTACATGTCTGTACTGCACTTCGGTAATCCGACTAAAATAGAAATACTTCACATCTTGATTTGATTTCGGTTTGCAATTATAACTATTATAACTCAATTATTCACTTATCAGAATAGGGTAATCAAAAATCTCTGTTTACATGGTAGACTCTTATTTTGAGTATTATCTGAATCGCACTAAAATCAGAATATTGGTGTCCATGAAAGCATACTCAATGAGTTCACTACATGGCTAATCTGCAGAAACTGTGACACAATCATTGCAACATGGACCAAAAACTCTGACAAATGTTTCCAGCATCTTACTGAATCTATGTCATGAAGAATTAATACATATCTGATGGCAAAGGGGCATCTTATCTAGCATTATTAGCAGATGGCCAATAACTTGACTGGTGAGTGTGTATTATCTTTAAGCACTAATCAGTGATGACCAACTGTGCTGTAATTACACTGATTACACAAATCTCCTTTTCAACATGTTTAGAAACCAAAAAATGATTTGTGATCTAAACATTTGCGTTATTCCACCAAAACATATCATAAAGGTGTTTTTTTTCTTCTAACACACAGGCACACACACACACACACACAGAGAGACTTAGAAAGCAGTCCTTATTCCCTCTACAAAACGCTCTGCATTGTGGGCTCATCCATAATGGATTTGGATTGTGGATGGATGAATGAATCTTTAACCTTATGACGCAGCCCGTCAGATCAGCTTCACCCTGTCATGTATTTTTCATGGGACCACAACTTGTTTTATTCATCCTTCTTTTTAAGGGGTCCAGAGGGCCAATAACACTATGGAAGTTCAGGTCACTGAGAATAAATGTTCACTAAGGTTAGAAGTTGCGAAGGGAGAGACAACAATTTTCTGAAAAACCATGGGGATTTATTAAACGTCATGCTTTATAGACATTCAGCCCTCCTGATGGTACTTAGA
This sequence comes from Danio kyathit, assembly GCA_903798195.1. Classification (NCBI taxonomy): domain Eukaryota; kingdom Metazoa; phylum Chordata; class Actinopteri; order Cypriniformes; family Danionidae; genus Danio; species Danio kyathit. The sequence goes on from LR812534.1 coordinate 36,890,704, forward strand.
GAAGGCAGGCTGGTCCTCTCATTGTCGTATTTTGATTTATAGTCTAGTTAAAACCAACAAGAAGCCTGCAAACACAGCAGCTTGTGTGCTCTCTGTGAGGCCCTACATGAATATAACCCTCCATCAGTGCTGGTTAATATCGAGGAGTGTGTTTATTATGCTACCTAATTATGTCAGAGTTGTGCCATAGCTGCAATTTGAGTCCCTTAAAGGAATCATATCAACTTGGTATCACCCCAGTCAGATTTTGTATTGTTGTTAATTTTTTTTATTATTATAAATTTTTTATACACTCTCATTTTTTTAAATAAAAAAATAATATACACCACCCCGTAATATTATGATTTTAATGAAAAGTTAATTATTGAATGGCAAAACTTAATTTTAGCAGCCAGTATTGCAGTATTCAGTGTCACATGATACGTTAGTCATTTTAATATGCCGATTGTCTGTTTTATGAAACATTTATTATTATTATTATTATTATTATTATTAATGCTGAAAACATTTGTAAATACTGTGACAGATTTTTATTTAGTTTTCTCTGATGAGCAGAATGTTCCAAAAACAGCATATGTTTCAACAATGAATTATAAATGTGATGATCGGTTTAATAAATTAAATAAGAGATAAGGCATATTCCTGTGGCTGTTGTCAGAATAAAATCCAACAGCAGGTTTATCAGCAACTGAATACTAAGTGGATGTAATTGAACCAGTCAGAGATGATTCGCATTATGACATGGCACGTTATCCATGTGGAAGTAGCCATCAGAGGATGGGTACACTGTGGTCATAAAGGGATGGACATGGTCAGCAACAATACTCAGGTAGGCTGTGGCGTTGACACGATGCTCAATTGGTCCTAATGGACCCAAAGTGTGCCAAGAAAATATTTCCCAAACCATTACACCACCACCACCAGCCTGAACCCTTGATACGAGGCAGGATGGATCCATGCTTTCATGTTGTTAATACCAAATTTTGACCCTACCATCCGAATGTCACTGCAGAAATCGAGACTCATCAGACCAGGCAATGTTTTTCCAATCTTCTATTGTCCAATTTTGGTGAGCCTGTGCGAATTGTAGCTTCAGTTACCTGTTCTTAGCTGACAAGAGTGGCAGCCGGCATGGTCTTCTGCTGCTGTAGCCCATCCGTTTCAAGGTTGGACGTGTTGTGCGTTAAGAGATGCTCTTCCGTGCATACCTTGGTTGTAACAAGTGGTAATTTGAGTTACTGTTGTCTTTCTATCAGCTCGAACCACATTTATTATTATTAGTATTATTATTATTATTAATGCTGAAAACATTTGTAAATACTGTGACAGATTTTTATTTAGTTTTTTTTGATGAGCAGAATGTTCCAAAAGCAGCATATGTTTCAACAATGAATTATAAATGTGATGATCGGTTTAATAAATTAAATAAGAGATAAGGCATATTCCTGTGGTTGTTGTCAGAATAAAATCCAACAGCAGGTTTATCAGCAACTGAATACTAAGTGGATGTAATTGAACCAGTCAGAGATGATTCGCGCTTTATGACATGGCCGGTTATCCCTGTGGAAGTAGCCATCAGAGGATGGGTACACTGTGGTCATAAAGGGATGGACATGGTCAGCAACAATACTCAGGTAGGCTGTGGCGTTGACACGATGCTCAATTGGTCCTAATGGACCAGAATAAAATCTGGCCATTCTCCTTTGACCTCTGGCATCAACAAGGTATTTGTGCCCACATAACTGCTGCTCACTGGATATTTTCTCTTTTTTGGACCATTCTCGGTAAGCCCTAGAGATCGTTGTACATGACAATCCCAGTAATCAGCAATTTCTGAAACATTCAGACCAGCCCGTCTGACACCAACAACCATCCCACGTTCAAAGTCACTTAAATCACATTTATTTCCCATTCTGATGCTCAGTTTGAACTGCAGCAGATCATCTTGATCATGTCTACATGCCTAAATGCATTGAGTTGCTGCCATGTAATTGATTAGAAATTTGCGTTAACAAACAGTTGGACAGGTGTACCTAATAAATTGGACGATGAGTGTATATACAGTGTGTGTGTGTGTGTGTGTGTGTGTGTGTGTGTGTGTGTGTGTGTGTGTGTGTGTGTGTGTGTGTGTGTGTGTATATATATATATATATATATATATATATATAGTAAATAAATAGCTTTTTTAAATAAAAGTTTGTGATAAAAAATAGACATAAGTATGACTTTTTTTTTAAACCATCCCTTTAATGCAAGTCAAAAGAGGCTGCTACGTCAAATCACTAGACTAACCGAAGCATCTGTATGTAAAAATGGTTTTCAAATAAATTACAATAATAAAAGGTCACCACTTCACTTCCCAAAGAACTCGGACAATCTCAGAACACCTGCTGTTGGACTCAGGAGGAGAAGACTCCAGGTAAAGAACATACCCATGAAGGGCTCCAATTTGCAACTCTAAAATGGTGCGGCTAATCATAATGTTTATTAATATGACATTACCTTCCCTCTCTTTTCCGCCTCTCCCCACGCTGTCTTTCTGAGCCTGTCACCTGCTGGGCTGGAGAACATGTGTCACTCAGCATGGAGGCTCACCAAGGCTGGCAGGCAAAACACACACACATAGTTGAAATAAAAGTTGCTTCACGCGTTCAGCACAGCTATTTATTGTGCGAATGAAGGTGTGCAGGCACATTTATGTGTGCGTGTGTGCGCTCACTTCTCAAAGGATTTCTAAGAGGCTACTCAAATGGCGTTTATTGCTCTCCGCTCTAGAGGTGAAGTGCTTTCAATCTGCACTGAGAGAAAAGAGGTAATTATGAGAGCACAGAACGCATTAGAATAACCATCATGTTATCATCAGCTCGGCTCAAACAGCAGGCGAGAGCTGTGACCCTTCTCCTCTCGCTCGTTTTCATCTGCTCGTGTTGCTCTGCGTATGATGTGCTTTCTGGTAATGCTGTTGAACATCCACTATCTTTTGTTTTCCGTGGAATGCTCTAAAATGTCATTTGAAATGGATGTGGGGCATCCTTCTTTGTGGAGAGGTGAGACCCTGAGAAGGAGTCGGTCAATCAGGTCTCTGCCAAATCTCCTATACCACAAAAGCCGAGTGGCTGAACACACAAACACTCAGACGCTCGCATTGGCCAAATTAAAAATTGATCCTCTAGGCTTAAGGTCCATTTCATTTTTTTTCTCACTTCCGTTCTCAGTTACCTTTGCCTTTTCTTTTTTGTGGTGGAAGGGTACCACTGGAAATGTGGATGGATTAGGTTAGTACAAAGGATGAAGAGAAATAAGATCATGTGTTTCAGCAACACCGACATATCACAGTGATTTTAAATGTTTTTGGGGGTGGCAAATTCATTTCCATAGACCAAAAAATATCTGTAAATTAACAGTTTTCCACATTTTATGATTCTTGTTTTTAAAAAAAATGTATTTATGGTTTTGAATTGCATTATGGAACTATATTTTAATGATCGAGGCACAAAGTCTAAAGCGCATGGCGTAAAAGCATTAAGGGCGTGTCCGAATCCACTTTTGCTATTTTAGGTATGGAAACCACAACCATGGGCTAACAGGGTTGAGCTTATTCTCTTAATGAGTTATGGGTGTGTTTTGAGCACAACGTCCATTAAATCAATCAGAGTCTCATCTCCCATTCCCTTTTAGAGTCAGTTGCCATTGCCAGCTATTTACATGGCGAATTTTGTAAGTGGAAAAACTGAATGCTTCACTAGCAAAACAGTTAAACAGACCATCTGCAGCATGAGGATAATGAATGAGCCTCCTCCATTCAGCCTCTTTACTTTCTCTTTACTTTACTTTTACTCCTTACTTACGTGGAGTAAGGAAACGGTGGAAACTCACTGAAGACATCCATTAGCATACATATTTAATTTAGCTTGTTAAACGCAAAGATTTGTTTCAAAACTATTTCTAATTTCCAGCAAATGAATAAATGAACAATAATAATGAAGTGTGGTGGAAAAACCGAGTTATTTCCAAACACTTATTCCTTTGCCCCATATGGTGATATATACATCTCCAAAACCCAACAGGTGGACAAATCTACAGTTGTTTTTATTAAAACAAATATAAATATGTATATAATAATTAATACTGTAATAATAAAAACATTATACAAATGCAAATTGTTATGAAAGAACTAAAAAAAAGGCATACTGGCATGAAGAAGGAATTGAAGTAGGGTTTTTTAAATTTATGTAGAAAATAATCATTTTTGTAACATTTTATTCCTTTATTTTTGTTCATATGTAAAGATAATTGTGTGTTGCTGTACATCCTGTGTGTATTAAGCAATGTGTAAGCGTTTGAACCCACATAGGCGCATAACTAACGTGCTCTACACTGGACTTTAGACCTGCTTTTAATTGGTCAATGGCGCAGTCTATTTCAGTTCCTTAAAATAGCAACGTGTCAACAATACGCCTTAACACACCTCTAATTTACACCAGCACACCCATGAGTCCACAAAGTGGCGCAAATAGATTTGCTATTTAAACAACGTGATGCAAAACGTGAAAATTAGGGTTGCGCTGGTCTGAAAATGGCAACAAATCGTGCCAAACACGTCTTGTGCCTTATGATATTGCATTATTTATACTTCTGTGTCAAGCGCACGCGTATGCTCTGGCGTAGCCTGCGTGTGGACGCATAGCCCTTGCCATGGCCATCAGCGACACTGACGCGCACCTCAGAAAATGTAACTACACCTCGCAATGATGAGTAGCGCAAGCTCTGTGATGGGTCGGCTTGGTAGCGATAACGAGTGTGGGCGGGACCGAGAGCCCTGCGAGTCCGATGGAGCGAGTGTTTACAAGTGTGGAGTCCCGTGAAGGAGACTGTTTTGTGTTTACCTTATGATTAAAGCTGCTGTACGTCCGAAAGTTCCTGCCTCTGAATGAGTGAGTTTGAGCCACTTGTACATTAAGGTAGCGTTCAGAAAAAAAAAAAAACACCCGCAAAGAAACTCGACACAGAGGAACATAAAAACCTACTGCCAGCTAGCGTTTTAGAAGTGTTATTGCAGAGCAACAGAAACGGAGCGCAGAAGTATAAATGCACGCCATGTGTCACGTCGATCACTTGATGAAAAAGTATAAACCAGGCTTTAGAAAGACTTGACTGTCAAGACACTGTTAATGACCGGTGTAAAAAATGTCAAAAAGGTAGAACTGGAGTCTCAACATGTTTATTGAATCAGTTCAAATTGTGCACGACAGTGTCAAAAGTATCTAATCCTATTTATTATATGAATCTGTATTCATTTAAATTCAGAGCGTTTTTGTGTAATAAAAAAAGTATCAATTCTAGTTTAAATCTATTTAAAATATTTAATTCCTTATTTTAAAGTGCCCAAATTATGCTATTTTAAGAGTTGCTATTTTTAAAAAGTCTGCTACAAGGTAAAAAGGCACAGACAGATCCAAATTGGAAGTCCTGATCACTTGTTTCAGCAGTTCAGTACGTTTTAGAAACAACAACTTGACTTTTAAAACTCAAAGCTAACTTGCATATGGACAATAATATAAAAAAAAAAAAAAAAACATATAATAGCAAGCATGGAGACACACAAAAACAGCAAGTAAATGAATCAATATTGGGACAAACATCTGCTCTTATATGTAACCACTGCAGGAAGACGCAGCGGGATCAATGTTTCAGATACATGTGCATACAGATGATTTAAGAAACAATCATGGCAGTGAGAAGCAGAAAAGTGTAGGATATAGTGGATTAGACACGGATGAGTCCCCAGCACTGACAGTTTTACCATGGTGACAGGTTTTTTTCCTGAGCAATAGGCTGGCATGGTGACAGGTTCGCCACGGTGATGGTTACCTGGCGACAGGTGAGTGCTCGGCGGGGATTGGTCCCTGGAGGTTGGTCCAACCAAGCCTCGTTTATCACTGACGAACACCACATGGAGCAACAGATGCCTGAATGTAGACGCAGCGGGAGCAAACGTGTGTGTGTGTGTGTGTGTGTGTGTGTAACTGAGAGCAATAAAATATGTGGCAGAGCTTGCTTTTTGAGTAAGAGAGAGCCTGGGTAATGTGCAAACTCAATAAATTGTATATGAAGTTTGCTATATCAAAAGAGGAAACTGAACCTGGCCCGTAATTATTTCTGACACATTTATTTATATATTTATTGAGCTAAAGCTATTTTGCAATATACATCAAAGACTTGACTGCTTAGTTGGCCGTGGGTTTGCAGTCAGGTTTGAGGCATTCATTTACAGGGCCTAGGACACCATTTATTTACTTATTTTGGGATTTTTTCCAATCCCCCTAGTCCAGTAAGTAAACCGCATCACAGATGACCTACAGCACAGGTGTCAAACTCAGTTCCTGGAGGGCCAAAGCTCTACACAGTTTAGTTCCAACCCTAATTAAACACACCTGATCAAACTAATTGACTCTCAATTCCAAGAATGCAGAGAATGGACTTGCGTTCTTGTGAAGACTGTTCTTGCCAGGTAACCTCTGAAGAACTTGGGAGACCGCGAGAACACAGAACACGTCCTGTGAGAAATGAGATGGTGCATTCATCCTTTGTTGGAGCAAGCGACTCCCATACAAAGAATTGCCGGTTCGATGCCAGCTAAGACCGGGTTGGCTGCAGTAGGACCGGTGGGTTACACAAGGGGGCTCGTCCAGGATAGAAGTGAGGTTTAGGGGGGTGAGTGTAATTGGAGGCCAGATAGGGAGGTGTTATGCAGGTAACCCTCACTCCTTTGACCTCAAAAGGTGCTCTAGCAACAGACGCTTGAGGCCATGGTCTTTAGCCTCCCTGTTAGAGCCCCCAACTCCCATGCAAAGAATCACTGGTTCAATCCCAGCTCAGACTGGGTTGGGTGCAGTATTACAGGTGGGTTACACAAATAAAACATGTTTTAATACGAATTTCAGCAAATAAACACCCTTAATGTGTTTATGCCTTTATTAAAATTTTCATGGTAATGTTAACTTTACCGTTTCATTAAGGGAAACTTCTGAGATAAATAAGCTATATCTCTGAACTTGAAAAATAAATCTATATAAAATGCTGAGCTTCCCACCTCCTTTAATGGCTCGAGTTCGGTGCTCAAGTCTGCATCGATGCATCCTCGATATCAAGAACACATCCGGGAACTTTCACGTGTCCTCCGATCTTGCGGTCGTGAGTATTGGAACTGAACTTTGGCGGTTGATGATGATGTTACACGAGAACACAAGGACGCAAGTTCATTGAAGAACTCATATTGAGAAACAGCCCTTCAGTCTTCTTTAAAACCTACAGTTGAAGTAGCCCCCCTTTACATTTTTTTTTCTTTTTAAAATATTTCCCAAATGATGTTTAACAGAGCAAAAAAAAATACTAATTCACAGTATGTCTGATAATATTTTTTCTTCTGGAGAAAGTCTTATTTGTTTTATTTCGGCTAGAATAAAAACAGTTTTGAATTTTTTAAAAACCATTTTAAGGTCAAAATGATTAGCCCCTTTAAGCTATTTCTTTTTTCGATAGTCTACAGAACAAACCATCGTTATAAATTAACTTGCCTAATTACTCTAAACTGCCTAGTTAACCTAATTAACCTAGTTAAGCCTTTAAATGTCACTTTAAGCTGTATAGAAGTGTCTTGAAAAATATCTAGTCAAATATTATTTACTGTCATCATGGCAAAGATAAAATAAATCATTTTTTAAAGATGAGTTATTAAAACTAATATGATTAGAAAAGTGTTGAAAAAAAATCTTCTCTCCGTTAACCAGAAATTGGGGGAAAAAAATGTACAGGGGGGCTAATAATTCTGACTTCAACTGTACATGTAATTTAAAATGTTGACGCAGGGTTGCAACTAAACTATGCAGGGGCGCGGAACTGTAGAAACTAAGTTTGACACCCCTGACCTACAGTAATGGTGCATTTTCACAGGCTTTTCACTGAAAGAAATGGGGGGGGGGGGGGGTGTAATTTCTTAAAAAAGTCCAAATCAAAACGTTGGGTTATTTATATTTATTATTTTATTTAATTGTATTTATTATTTATTATAAGTTTTTAAGGGTACTTCAAATTAGACACTATTTGGGAGCCAATGAAGACCATAACGTATTTTGTTTGTTTGTTTTTACAGTCTTAAGCAGCTAGGGTACACGTAGCATAGGGAATCTTCAAAAAGCATAAAAGGGGACACTTTAATACTATTAGTTTATTCATGAATCATTTTTAAATTGAAATATTTTTCATTGTAGGCAATTGAAAATTGAAACTGACAGAGGGAACGGGATGAGAGGTACATAAAACATGTTTGTGGTTGGAGTGCATTTGAAGATGTTTATGAAATATGAATGTGAGGATGTAAGAGAGAGACTTGTGTTGGATCTCTCTGAATGTGTGTGTGTGTGTGTGTGTGTGTGTGTGTGTGTGTGTGTGTGTGTGTGTGTGTGTGTGTGTGTGTGTGTGTGTGTGTGTGTGTGTGTGTGTGTGTGTGTGTGTGTGTGTGTGTGTGTGTGTGTGTGTGTGTGTTTGTGTGTGTGTGTGTGTGTGTGTGTGTTTGTGTGTGTGTGTGTGTGCAAGCGCGCACTCCTATAATTGCTCTTAGATCCCTCCACTCTTTTGTCTAAGAGTAAAATCCGTCTTTCATTTCATTTGCTCCACTTCTCCACAAATATGAGTCTGCAGCAGGGCTAAAACACAAATCCTCCAAAGCCGACTGTGTATGTGTGTGTGTGTGTGTAGGAATCGAAAGCCAGCAAGACAGGAAGAGAGAGAGAATTCAGCTGTACTGCAGCATCTCAGAAGCACTGATATGAAATAGAGCTCTGGGACGCCAACAAGGTTGTCCAAACACTGCAAAAGTCACTCACACTAATGAAAGTTCCTGCACCAAAATACAGCACTTCCTCCTGTAAGTCATCAACACCTCAGTGGCAGTATTTATCCGAGTAAAGACACTGAAATGGCTCCTTAACTTTTAATCAGTTTACTTATTCTGCAGATAGATGCACCGAAAGAATCGAAACCAGCCCAGACTCCTAGGAAATAAATACCTGACATTGAGTATTTGCAAAATGTAAAATGTGGATCGGTATGTTTTTGGTTGCACATTTCAGATCAGAAATTCACTAGAGGGTGCTATCAACATTTTTGCAAACTTGAGATGCACTACTTAGGGTAGTCAGATACATGTCCGACAGAGGGACATGCTTGTCCTACACATCACCTTGAGAACAAATGACCTAAACCCTTTCCTAAAGGCACTGCAACCAAACAGAAGTAGGTTGATTTCATATTGCTTGTACCTCTGTTGTGGAACCGCGCTTCACTGGACTCAAACCCATGCACAAGCACAACACCGTACAAAGTGAGTTCCCAAGCAAACTGACCACACTGTAAAAGTTGTCCATATGGAGACAGATAGGTGACGCAAGAGTATTCGATTACAAATCATAGACACTGTTAAGATGTTTTGTAGTATTTATTTGGTGTTGTACAAAGAACTACAAGAAAATAATCATTTATTTGTCAATAATATGTCCCTGTAAATATCATTTATGTGAAAAGTAACAATCGTTGGGGAAGCATGTATATTATAAACAGCAAGGGGCCTAAAACTGATCCTTGAGGGACCCCATACTTTACTGGCCTGACTTGTGAAAGCTGTCCATTAATATTCACAAATTGGTAACGGTTAGCTAGGTATGACCTAAACCATTCAAGAGCCTGTTTTTGGACACCTGTAGAATTTAAGTGGTCTATGAGAATATTGTGGTCAATAGTGTCAAATGCGGCGCTAAGATCAAGTAGAACTAATAGTGAGATGCACCCTTGGTCAGCAGCTAAGAGTAAATCGTTGGTTATTTTTACTAATGCGGTTTCTGTACTGTGATGAGGCCTGAAACCTGACTGAAACACTTCAAAAATGTTGTTTGTCTGCAGAAAGGAGCATAATTGGGTAGAAACAACTTTTTCTAGTATTTTAAACATAAACGGAAGATTTGAAATAGGCGGGTGTATTTCGAAATAAAGAAAGAATTGCTACAAAGCTGCATGAATTTCTTTACACAGATAAGTATCAATCTGAGGGTGAGTAAATGATGACAATCTCATAAAGGTTTCTGAATATTCTGTAAAAAAATATTACTCAAATTCCTGATGTACAAAAAAAAAAACTATGACTTTCTTTCTTCAGAGAAACACAAAAGAATTTGAGGGTGATGAATGATCCTTTCACTGATTCACTGAGCTATGCCTCAAAATGTACAAATATCATAACATTAATGTTTTTTTGTTGTTGTTGTCTGCTTCAAATTAAACTGACAAAAGCGATTTTAAAGTATATGAAATGCAAGCTTGTATTTTTAAAAGTACAATTCTCAAAACAAGAAAGAAATAATGTTCCATCATCATTTACCATATATTTATGTCAGAACGAAACATTTATGTGAACATGAAACAACACGGAAAAAATAAAATAGAATTTTTTCCTACTTTGACACATGAAAACCCCTTTTCATCCTTGACCAACAAATAAAACAGTGTATCCATGTTGAATCTGATGTGATGCACAAAACCGAGTGCTAAATCCAGTGTTTGTGAGTCAATGCAGCTGACTCTTAATCTTTAAGTTCTCCCTAAGGGACTGATTATTAACTCATATTCTTCTTCAAAGGGGTATATGCACAACAAGTGTTTCTTCACACGCCGATAAACTTCCAGTGAACAGTTAATGTGACTTTTTTTCAATTTTATACGGTTGCTTTTACAGATGTTGTAATTAAAATACATTCAGTTAAATAGACTTCAGCATTCATTTAGTTGTTCAAGCTTAAAACGAGATGAAAAGCCATTTACACGTACGTTCCCTGTCAGGATCAGCAGTCGAGTGCAGAAACACCATTGAAAATAATGGAGTATAATATATGTTCATATTTTAAAGACATGGCGTGGGAAAATTGAGCTTAATGCAGTGCTTCTTGTACAATCTGAGACCCACTTTATATCGTATATCAATCAGGCAGTAAAGATCATTGATTTTTAAAGAAAACCTTGAACGCGGTGAATTTGTAAGTGAATACAGTTCACCGAAAGCGCTTGACCCAGGTTAATGCAAAATTAAAAGTCATTCTGCATACTCCTGCATATACTCTATCATCACAGTGTTTTGGCTGCTCTCTTTTCTGCCACACAGAAGCTGAGTTGTCTTGCAGACATAACAAAAAGTTCAAAGGTAAACAAAACTCGCAGAGGGTGTGCGTTGTTTGTGTTTGCTATCCCTGAGTGAGAGAGTGGAAGAAGACGATAATAAGGAACACAAGAGTCAAGAAGCTAATAAGGCCAAAGGAGGATGAAACATGATACTAACATCGAATTAACCCACTTAAGCGAGAGATGGCCAAACGTTCTTCAACGCAGCCGGCAGGGTTAGATAGATAGGAGGAAATTTAATTAGAAAGAAGTGTGGAGCCATGCAACCAACCAAATGCAAGCTAGTAGGTTAATTAGGAGCACTTGTTTTCTGTCTTCCTGTCCTCCTCTCACACACATCCTTGTATACTCGCAGAAACGCACACAAATTCACCATACACATGTAAACACAACAGCACAATCAAGCGTCAACAGTATGCTGCTGCTCATTTAGTTTAAATTAACAATGAATCTCACCGAACAGACTGCGTGGGTGTGAAAATAGGTGCAGGAGAAAACAATGGGTCTGATATAGGCTTAAAAACAATAGAGGTTGAGTGACAGCTCCATTCGAACCAATCTCTGATGAGAATGCAGTACATGCCAATTACAGCGAGGCTTAGAACTTGCAGTAACAATAGCAAATGGTCCTACGGGCTGATTAAACCTTCCTGTCTATTATCTCCAACACCCCAGACAGAGGCATATGCCACATTTACTCAAATCACGGTGTGTGCGCGTGTGCCAGGAGAGATCTCATATATTTAAAGATTAACCTGCTTGGAAAATAACCAATTACAATTACGTAAAAACACGAATCAATAAATGAACGGCAAATGTTGGTGTTTAAAAAGTTACATCTCATTACTTTTAAATAATAATACTTTTATTCAGCCAGGAAGCATTAAATTAATTAAAAGTGACAGTACATTTTGTAATATATAAAAAAATAATTGAACACTGTTTTTAAAATTGATAATGGGAACATTTTCAACATTAATAATATGAAATAAATGTTCCACTTTGATAACATGAACTAAAAATGAACAATACTTGCACAGCATTTATTAATCATAGCTAGGCCTGTCACAATAATCAATATATTGACTTATCATACAACACATGGACATCAACTCAATCATTTCTGATGATGAAATTATAACATTTTAGCTGACTGTGCAACATCTTTATCTCTATTGGATGTATCAGTAGCTATGTTTCCAATTTCAATTTGTGAGCAAAACTGGAATATTGGATAAAAGACATGCGAATAAAGCAGCATTTCCATCCAACGAATCAAAGAGAACAAAATCGTCACTTCCTGATTAACTGGCGCCAAATATCAACAGCAAAAAATTGATTACTGCAAAGTAGCGTGAATCTTTTCTTTATTTAATAAATGACTTGCGCCTCAGAAGACGATGCCGACACGCAATGAACACATTCACACACATTTTTATCATCACATGATCTCTTATAACAAAATCACATGACTTTTTTTTATGCACATACTGGAATTTGTTCGGTAAAAGTGTTTCCATCGTAGTTTATGCGCATCTTTTCTTATCGAATGAAAAATGTTTATCATACTCAGTTATGTGCATTTGTTTTTTTTATGTGCATTTTTTAAATTTATGCTCATCTTTGCATTTCAAAGTCACGCGTCATTAAAAACTGTAGCGAATGACGTCAACTCTGACGCTTTAATTTCGAACAGAGATCAGCAGAGTCCCAAATCCTTAAATCACATATACTAGGACAAAAAAAGGTTTTATATTGTCATGTGGCACAAGTATTTAAGCATGTTAACGAGAGAGAGAGAGAGAGAGAGAGAGAGAGAGAGAGAGAGAGAGAGAGAGAGAGAGAGAGAGAGAGAGAGAGAGAGAGAGAGAGAGAGAGAGAGAGAGGGGGCGTTCAACGTCCTTCACGTAAACGATACAGGCTAAACTAAAACTGTTGCATACATCACGTGCATAAATCACGCCATGTCAATGGCATTAAGATGTCTACTGATTTAAAAAAAAAAAAGCCTAGATTAAAAGATGGTGGCCAAATAAGAACTTTTCGGTCATAACTATAGTAAAACACTTTGTCAAAAAGAATAAAACGATATGCGAACAGATTAAATGCAGTAATTGAGAAAAAAAAAAGGCTCTTTTTTTTATTATCAGCCAGCGCCCGCTCTTTTATTCCTGGTCATTTGCCGTGTGCAGTGTAAATGCAGACAATCAGATACAAGTCACGTTTAAAAGATAATGTAAGCTGGTTGTCAAAAAAATCAGATACAGTCACAAAATTGGAACTGACCATCAAGATCTGCAGCGTAAATGCAGCCTAATGGAACATTGTAATCGAATGGAAATATTAATGTTACCTAAATGTTTCTTTAGCATCTAATCACTTGAGGATTATGCAGCACTGCCAAATTCAACTTTACCATCTAAGGAATAAATTGTCCATGTTTAAAATATATTAACATTGGGAAGAGTTATTTTAAATTAAAGGTCACTAAGATTATCAGAGGCCCACAGAAAGTCACTTAAATGGGTCAAATCACAATGCATATTTTTTCCCCTCATGTGGTCCACTTATAATTTTACTCAAGCTTTCTTGCACTAAAAACTGTAATAATTTATTGGGGGTCATGTTTGAACCATTTTAGACAGACTTATTTTAAAGTGCCAACATTGCAGACAGAAAGTTCACTACATCTTCCACGGATCTGAACATGAAACATTGCACTGCACTGATCTCTCGCACGTCAAATCTCTCACTTGCAAACAGCAAATTGTGCCTCTTGAGCTGTGAATTTTTTATGCAAGGTCAATCTGATAGAGTAAGGGATGAATCTTAAAAGTACAATTCTGCACTATTGTATATAAAAGGCATACTCCATAAAAAAATCATAAAGGGCCAGTAAGGGCCAGTCCTTACACCTAGGACTTTCTCAATTTAGTTGCAAGTGGACAACAATAAATACAGGTATAAATGGGGTCTGAAAGGTCTGAAGCTTATCCACTTTTGTCAACTTCCAGAGATATTCGAAATGCATTACTTTTGTAATGCAAACCCTCATGATGCCAAATGCATTAAAACAGCCAGAAACAAACGCCTACTTCCCCACCCACTGATAGAGGCTTACGGGACGTGTTGATGAAGCACTCAAACCAGATGGGATTTAAACTTTGCTTTCTGAAATTGTACATTTGGTTTGAAGGCAATTTATTTTAAACCATGCTAGACCTGACTCTAAAACAAACCCACAGCATTCAGCATATTTTTCTGCTGGTCCCTATATTGTTTCCTGATATTGTCCTCTTATATTCATATGTAACTTATGCTATGATATTTTACAATATTAGATTGAAAAATCTGAGAAAGCCTTCATATTCACCTCCCCACACATTCCCCTCAAATAATCCAGGAACAGAGACGGATTAAACAGTTCAACCAAAAATGAAAATTCTGTTATTAATAACACACCCCACAAACACTGAGATATGCTGTCATCTTCAGAACACAAATTATGATAATTAATTAAGATACAATGGTCCCAACTCATTCAAAGTCATGAAAATACAAAAAATCAGTAGACAAATAAGGATAATTAATTAAAAGTCCATAAAAATACCAAAGAACTTCTTCAAAACAGTTCTTGTGTCTTCATGGTTCAATCAGAAAATTACGAAGCTACAATAATACTTTTGTGTGAATATAAAACAAAAATAACAACTTCATATAATATTTTCTTCTCCTTGTGAACTGTCCAATTATTGATCTTTATAAACACTATAACTAAAGAAAAGAATAACAATGGGGGGGGGGGGGGGGGGGGTTGAATCTTTGGAATTACAGTATAGATATTTGGGTGAACTAGAAAGAAAGTTTTTAAAGCAATGAAATAAATAAAAATTAAAAAAGAATGAAAAACTTTAACCAATCTATTTCTTTCTATGTCTTTTTACAAGTTCAATTGTTAACATCTACTCTACCTGACAAACGTCTTGTCATCGATCTCAGTTGTATGGGCAACAAATAATAACTTGACTTCTAGTTGATAATTTGGAAAAAAAGGCAGAAGGTAGATTTTTTCGATGGATCATCTGTTGAACTGCATCCCAATCATCATAAATACTGTACTGCAGAAGACTTCTTAGAACCTGCATGAACCCAAGATTCTCACAGAAATCAGTCAAGTTTGGTGAAGGAAATTATGGTTTGGGGTTACATTCAGTATAGGGCGTGCAAGAGATCTGCAGAGTGGATGGCGACATCAACAGCCTGAGGTATGTGCTGCCCATTACATTAAAAACCACAGGAGAGGGCAAATTCTTCAGCAGTATAGCGCTCCTTCTCATACCTCAGCCTCCACATCAAAGTTCCTGAAAGCAAAGAAGATCAAGGTGCTCCAGGATTGGCCAACCCAGTCACCAGACACGAACATTATTGAGCATGATGAACGAGGAGGCATTAAAGATGAATCCAAATAATCTTGATGAACTCCGGAAGTCCCGCAAGAATGCTTTCTTTGCCATTCCAAATGACTTTATTAATAAGCTATTTGAGTCATTGCAGAGATGTAAGGATGCAGTCGTCCAAGCTCATGGAAGTCATACATAATATTAATTCTTGTTCCACTGCACCATGACTTTATATTCTACACTATACATTATTTCTGTCATGTGACAAGACTTTTGTCTAAGCAAGTTAGACCTTACTGTACTAACTAAATAATTAAAAATCAAGGCATGATCATATTTTATTTTGGTAAAATAAGCATAATCTAGAGGCCTTTGGCTTTCATATAAGCCACTTCTGATACCAAATTATCATCTAGAAGTCAAGTTATTATTTGTTGTTCCTAAAACTTAAATAGGCGACACAAATTTTGTCAGGTAGTGTACATCTACAGTATATCACAATACCTTGCTAATATTTCTAAGTTTTTCACTTTATAAGAACTTGACAGAATTGCACACAGATACTACGTGTCCATAAGAGCATTCAAACATTCAACCCAAAAATGCTCTTTGTATCATCATTCATCTTCATGCCTCAAATTCATCCATCTTCTTTCAATAAGAAAAAAAAATAAACACTGGAAAATAAATGTGGCAGTCTTTCAAAAATGAAAGAAGACATCCACTTTCAGACAAGAAAAAATTTCGATTTTTCTCATCATCTTTTTATTGCTTTGTTTGAGTGATATAACAAAAAAACTGTCCTGACTTTGCTTCCCTTGAGAATCCAGAAAAGAAAAAAGAAAAACTGAAAGTAGTTTCTTTGCGACTCAAAATGATAACAGCAGTCCAGTATCTCAGAAAACTCAATTAGTAAAGTTATAAAGCACAAAATGTGTATAAGATTTAGTATAATAGAATAAAAAATAAGACTCTTTTCCAGAAGTACATGAGATAAAAAAAAACTTAAAAGATTTAGAATCACAAAAGAAAACATAGTTTAAAAAAAAGAATCATAAATAAATAACTAAATGAATGTACAGCCAAAGAGCAAAAACCAGATCACGTGATAGCAGGTGCAGAGATGTTGAAAAGCAGAGAGATGAAATTGTGCAAAAAGCCTGCCATTCACGTCCAGCACAAAGAAACAGACAACACAAAGCTTGTTGTTGAACACACTCTCACTCAGAATTTGAAAGTGGTGCAGCCTCTTCTGACGATCAAAGTACCATGATTCAATGTCCTCTCCATTTACTTCCCTAACAAACCGTCACAAGACTGTTCCAAGCAGATGAATGAATGTATGATAAGCAGCCTATTTGCAGTATCAAAGGTAGACAAAAGAGCTACCCTGTCAGAAAATCAAGTCACGTTTAGACTCTGGCAGAAAAAGATGCATTGAGAGACTCTTGTAGGAACATGGCTCTTCAACCCTCTTCAAAATGAAGAATATCGAAATGTTTGTACATGTTTGTCGATGAGATTAAGTGTTTTTATAATTACTAACAAACTGCTAATTAAGCATAAATAAAATTGCTTTCAGCTGTAAGGTCCGAGGTCAGAGCCTTGAGGGATTATAATAAGGCGAGCGAGGACAAACGGAGAGACAGGAGGAGGGGTGTGAAGACGAGAACAGCAGCCAAATTAGAGAAATTAAGAGGAGCAAGCCAAATGTCAGGTCAAACATAATTAGACAGGAATGGAGAGAAGGAGCGAGGAAAACGGAATGAGATGCTCTGGAACACAGCATGATGGGAAACTTGGAGAGTTCTGGCCCACAAAACTGCAAGTCATTCAATGCATACACTTCATCTAAGCCACACTACAGCTTTTCACCTTAGACAAAGACACTGACACACTAAGAATATTAGAAGGCTTGATATTAAGAATAATCTACAAGGTCAGGTTTAGAGCTAATATTAAAGTCCCCATGAAATCAAAACTAACCATATGATTTTGTTAGCTCACATTGCTAGTTTTAGAGTGAATGATTCTGTGTCATTAAGAAAAAAAAATCCTCTTCTAATCTTTAATTGAAACCTGAAAATGGACTTCCTGTTTTTTTCAGTTAAATTGTCAGATTACGTATATCCTAGGAATTGGGCGTGGCTAACATTTAACCACGCCCCTTTAACTGTCCTTTTTGACAACAAACTGAAATGGTGAGCAGGAGGTGTCTGTTAGGTTGTAATAACTATCCCCAAACCCTTTTCCCAATCTTTCTGAATGAAATGCCTACTTTACTACATCCAATCAGCTCGCAGTAGAAAATACAAGCCACACCCACTGTTATTTAATATTCCATTTCTCTAGGAACTGTGTCACAATATGAAAAAAAAAAAAAAATCCGTCGCAGCTTCCGGTTGATGTGGGCAGGTTGATCAGAAGTCTGGCTAAGAAAGTAGTTGAGATGTATAGGATTAATTCTGAAGCGCAGTTGAAGTGTAATGGCAAACTAAAAATTATTTCTGAAAGTTTGTGAAGAAAAATAGAGCCCAAGTTAATAAGCTGATAAAATGTCATTTAGACGGTAAAGAAACAACATATATAAACTACATATATAAAATAAAAGTAGGAATGTAACGATTCACTGTGAGTCGGTTGAAAATCGATTCACATATGTGACAATTCAAACCGGTTGAAATGTTGAATGAATCGCGATACATTTTGAACAGAGGGGGCGCTGTGTTTAGAGATGCAAACTCGCTTTGCTTGCACATCAGCAGCGAACAAGAGGCGGGGCGGCAGAGTAAATTGACAGCAGCGTAGTACGCCACAACTTAAACTGTGTGCAAATACTGCAAAAAGATGCTTACTTACACTAACTGAACAACAAATATAATGCACATAAACCGTCAGCACAGTGAAAACTACCATCACAGACGTCTATGTGCATATATATATTAATAAGCCAAACCACACGGACCAGATGATTTGCAGCTCTGTTTGCTCTGACGAGTGCTACGGAGATCACACAGTGCATCAGTGTTTTCAGTGCAAAAGTGTTTTTTAGACTGAAAGAGAAAGTTGTTCTGTTACAGAAGCAGGTATTCGACTATTTTTACAATCTCCTTTTCAAATTAGTTTATGCATATTTTAACAATTAGCTTATTATTATTGAATATTTAAAAATGTTCAAAATTATCTCTTCATAAGTGTATCACATTGATACTAATTAATTATACGAGTAATATTAATTATTCACCTTCATAATCATGTTCAACTCTTGTCTCTATCCTACTATATAATTAGTAATCAGATCAGAGGGCCTGTTGACCACTTCTTTACACACTGCTCTTTGGTTTAGGAAAGGTTTTCCTCTCCACACCAGCCATCTCAGTCCCCGGTGAAAGAGTTTTTTCATCAGCAGGGGACAATGTAAATGTGCGAAGACCTGAACTTATGCTAGAAAACATAGATATGCTGATATATCTTTTTAAAAATGTAAAATGCCAGCACAATCACAGTTTTACTTTGTTTATATTAATGAGTCTTCTTTAGTTTGTATTTAAAAAAAGCTATTTAGTTATGGCAGAAAATATATTATTTTGCAAAAAATGTGCAGCATTTAAGAAAAAAATGAAAGGGCTCTTCACCTTAAATTTGTTTCAAATAATTTTGTTAAGAAAATCGACACTAAATCGTGAACCATTAGATTAGTATCGTAAATCGTATCGAATCGTGAGTCAGGTGAATCGTTACATCCCTAGTTACAGTATAAGCATGTGAAGGAGATGGTTATTGTCTTGAGAAAAAATGCAGTAAGTATTAACTCCAGGTTTTCCATCAATGTGGGTAAGCGTGAAACTAAGAAAGGAAATGAGAAAAAGCCTCGAAAAGCAGGACTGAGTATTTTCATTAGGGAATAATTCATTAGTGTGTTAATGGGAGGTATATTAGGGGAGGCCTTTTGAAATACTTATTAAGTGAGAGAGAGAGTGTGTGCTTTACTTTGGGAGAAAGCACATGCTGGAGGTGTGTATATAAGCTGCTGTGATTCCCATCACAGGACTCTGACCTGCATTTATTCGGTTATTTAATTATCAGCCCCCCTGTTTATCCCCGCCCCCCAATTTCTGTTTAACGGAGAGAAGATTTTTTCAACTCATTTATAAAAATAATAGTTTTAATAACCAATTTCTAATAACTGATTTATTTATATCTTTGCCATGATGACAGTAAATAATATTTGACTAGATATTTTTCAAGACACTTCTATACAGATTAAAGTGACATTTAAAGGCTTAACAAGGTTAATTTGGTTAACTAGGCAGGTTAGGGTAATTAGGCAAGTTATTGTATATCGATGGTTTGTTCTGTAGACTATCAAAAAAAACTTAGCTTTAAGGGGCTAAAAATACTGACCTTAAAATGGGTTTTTTAAAATTTTTAAACTGCTTTTATTCTAGCCAAAATAAAACAAATAAGACTTTCTCCAGGAGAAAAAATATTATTAGACATACTGTGAAAAATTCTTTGCTCTGTTAAACATAGTTTGGGAAATATTTAAAAAAGACAAAATAATCAATCATTCATTCATTCATTCATTCATTCATTCATATATACATACATACATACATACATACATACACACATACATATGCATCTAGTTAAAGGCAAAATGATTAGTGATCCAGTAAAAACAAACTACATTTAAACATGCTAGTTTTAGATAACTAGTAATGAATTTTAGATGAGAGCAAATATAATAATGATATTAGGGCTGCACAATATCAATATCATGTACAGTATCAATACCATGTGTGAATCTGCAATAGTCATATCGCAGGACGTCAAGCAATTATAACTGAGTTTAAACCATTGGGACACAAAAAATTACAAAGTTTGTCACTTTAACAAATATTAATTATGTTTAATTACACAATGAAGACTATAAAGTGTTATTTTACATTAATAATTATTAAATGTGCTACCCACTGCGCCACCGTGACGCCCTATAATTTATATTTTATTCATTCATTCATTCATTTTCTTGTCGGCTTAGTCCCTTTATTAATCTGGGGTCGCCACAGCGGAATGAACCGCCAACTTATCCAGCATATTTTTACACAGCGGATGCCCTTCCAGCCGCAACCCATCTCTGGGAAACATCCACACACACACTCATTCATACACACTCATACACTACGGACAATTTAGCATACCCAATTCACCTGTACTGCACGTCTTTGGACTGTAGGGGAAACCGGAGCACCCGGAGGAAACCCACGCAAACGCAGGGAGAACATGCAAACTCCACACAGAAACGCCAACTGACCCAGCCGAAGTTCGAACCTGCGACCCAGCGACCTTCTTGCTGTGAGGCGACACCACTACCTACAGCGCCACTGCGTCGCCTTTATATTTTACATATTTTTTAATTTTGTAGATTTTATGCAGATTCACTCCTCTATAAAGAAATCATGCCAAATAATGTAAATTTATAAATTCTTATAAGTTATATTCACAATATTATTGCAATATATATCACGGAAAAACAAAATATCTCAATGTCAGTTTTTTCCAATATCGTGCAGCCTTAATCACACAGACACAAAAAAAGAAGAAAGATCCCAGTTAGCCAAAGCCATTGATCTTGTTAACAACTCTTGAAAGTGAAGTGTGCACGAGTGTGTTGTGTGAACATACGTGAAAGACGAAACGCAAGCACCAAAACACAAACATGAAGCAATCCAGCCCGTTAACTTGCTTTTAGAGAAGCGGATGTTTGATCTCGCTTGGCCTCGGCTGATGGAGGTAATGACTAAAAGGGCAACAGACCGAGAGCGACAAACACACAGGACAGATTTCAGAAAGAAGCCCCTCTCGTTATCTGCTTTTAGGATAGTGTGTGTCTGATCTTTCACGGCCTCTGCTGATAGAGGTATTGATTGAGAGAGAAAGACAGCGCTTGTCCTGTTGCTCCCCCAGATGTGCTGTGCGTCTCAATGCATCTAACAGGTTACACACGTGTATCGGTGTGCGTGTAAAACAGTGCTGTCTCTGTTCTCTCCTCTAATTCAGGCTATGGTTCCTTTATTCAGCTTCTCCTGCTGAGCTCTGGCGCTTCTACATGCCCTCCATGACCTCTGCCGGCAAGACAAATAGATTTCCCTCTACCTGCATCTAAACATACACTCATACTAACACACACACAGACCTTATTAGGATTATTATTGATGTTCTGTCAACTCAGCGCCTAAAATACACTAAACCCCACAACCCTGCACCACGTACACTGTTCTTAACTAAATGCATATACAAAAGAGCGTGTAGGTGTCAGAGAGAGCGAGAGAGAGAGAGAAAGAGAGAGAGTGAGGGTAAAGATACTGTAGAATAAGACAATGAAAGAGAACAGGAGTGAACAAGGGAAAAGAATTCATGGAAATTAAGACAAAAATTGAAATGAAAACATGTCACTAAAAATACAATGCTTTCTGGAATTGTGTCAGTAAGTAAATGGTTATTAAAAATTGCATCTAAAATATATAAACAAGTAAAAATACAACCATCTAAATGCATTTGTTTAACTTTACCATTTACATTTTAATGTACTCTCACAGGCCACTTTATTAGGTACACCGGTCCAACTGCTCGTTAACGCAAATTGCTAATCAGCCAATCACATGACAGCAACTCAATGCATCAAGATGACCTGCTGCAGTTCAAACCGAGGATCAGAATGGGAAAGAAAGGTGATTTAAGTGACTTTGAGCGTGGCATGGTTTTTTGGAGGCAGACGGGCTGGTCTGAGTATTTCAGAAATCTACTGGGATTTTCATGCACAACCATCTCTTGGGTTGACAGAGAATGGTCTGAAAAAGAGAAAATATCCAGCGAGCGGCGGTTCTGTGGGTGCAAATGCCTTGTTGATGCCAGAGGTCAGAGGAGAATGGCCAGCTTTGTTCAAGCTGATAGAAAGACAACAGTAACTCAAATAACCACTTGTTCCAACTGAGGTATGCAAAAGAGCATCTCTGAACGCACAACATGTCGAACCTTGAGGTGGATGGGCTACAGCAGCAGAAGACCACACCGGGTGCCACTCCTGTCAGCTAACAACAGAAAACTGAGGCTACAATGAGCACAGACTCACCAAAATTGGACAATAGAAAATTGGAAAAACGTTGCCTGGTCTGATGAGTCTCGATTTCTGCTGCGACATTCGGATGTTTGGTGTCAGCAACATGAAAGCACGGATCCATCCTGCCTTGTATCAATGGTTCAGGCAGGTGGTGGTGGTGGTGTAAGGGGGATATTTCCTTGGAACACCCATTAGTAACAATTGAGCATCATGTCAACACCACAGCCTACCTGATTATTGTTGCTGACCATGTCCATCCCTTTATGACCACAGTGTACCCATCTTCTGATGGCTACGTCCAGTACGATAATGCGCCATGTCATTAAGGGTGAATAATCTCAGACTGGTTTATTGAACATGACAATGAGTTCACTGTACTCAAATGGCCTCCACAGTCACCAGATCTCAATCCAATAGGGCACCTTTGGGATGGAACGGGAGCGGGAGATTCACATCATGGATGTACAGCCGACAGATCTCCAGCAACTGCGTGATGCTATCATGTCAATATGGACCAGAATCTCTAGGGAATTGTCCAGTACCTTGTTAGATCTATGCCACAAAGGATTAAGGCAGTTCTGAAGGCAAAAGGGGGTCTAACCATGTACTAGTAATGTATACCTAATAAACTGTATATTTGTCCTTTTAATTTACTTCTGGATAGGAGCTTGAATTTTATCTTAAAACCATTTCTTGATGTTTTTTTAGTAGTCAGCCGCTGTAAAAATGCAAACTGACATTCTTGTTTTTTAGTGTCTTGTGCATAAATGACACTTCATTTAATTAACTTTAATTTAGTAAACAAGTCACACAGCAAAAGTGTCAAAATTGCACAAAAATAGGCTAAGGCAGCCCTAATTTAAAAAAAAAAATTATAATAATTTACAAACATTATAAACAACTCTTTAGTTCCATTCATTAATAATTCCTTTTTAAATGTGAAAAAAGTTGTTAATTCAAAATACTAAACACTTTTATTTAAACAGAAAATGAAAACTATCAATGTGTTGAAAATGTGATATACAAATACTCATGTGTCTTTCTTTATGTTCCACGAATCCCAAAATATGCGCCCTACGTTCATGTTTTGCTTGCCTGAAATTCTATGCTTTATAGGCTCTGCACATTGCTCCTTTTGCACACTCACATCGATTACTTTAAATGAAGTGGCAACCAACATGCTTATAGAAAGTGATGCACTTTTTTTATGCACATCAATCCCAGAGCATGATGAAAACTTTCTTCACAATCGCATATGAACCAACCAATCAGCTTCACACTTTTAGTAACATCATTGAAAGCTCAAGATAACTGAGATTTGCACAATTTACCAACAGGAAAAACAATGCATGGAAATAACGTTAGCCTGGTTTATACGCTCATTTAGTCCCTTATTTATCAGGGGTCGCCACACGGAATGAACCGCCAAATATTCTGGCATATGCTTTACGCAGCGGATGCCCTTTCAGCTGCAAACCAGTACTGGGAAACACCAATACACTCTCGCATTCACACTCATACACTACAGCCAATTTAGTTGACCCAATTCACTTATAGCGCATGTCTTTGGACTGTCGAGGAAACCAGAGCACTCAGAGGAAACCCACACGAACACAGGGAGAACATGCAAACTCCACACAGAAATGCCAACTGGCCCAGCTGGGACTCAAACCAGGGACCTTTTTGCTGTGAGGTGACTAAGCATTGAGCCACCATGCTGTCCCTGGTCAAAGAGAATGTTTTAATTATAGAAAAACATAACCATGCAGCAACCCAGAAAAAACTTTATATACAACCATTCAATTTGTATGATTGACTAATAACACACCTGTACTCAGATCTGTTCAGGGTCTAGGTATTTTCATATTTATTTAGCAATAGCAGTCACTAGTGCAAGCTCCTTAACACTTTGGAAAGAAGTGGTAGACACATGTGAACAGCCACTTATGAAAATCATTTTGCAATATAAACAGCACAGTTAAGCTGTTAGAATTGCTACCATTTCCATACCACAGTACAAGCACAACCTGTAAAGCGTTTGCACAAACATTTCAATTTGGTACACATTTGACCTACATCCAAATACATGCTGACGTGGCAGGTCAACACATCCCACCTCATGCAGCTCATTAGTCTGCCATGGACATATAATGTCAAAAAGGAGCTTACAGTCCACTCAGCTGTGCAGTTCAAAACCACAGCAGCACTTCTTTGACACAGGAGCAAGAAACATTGTGAGAGAAAATGTGAAAAGTCAGCTTTTAGCCCAACACTGTGATAAAAATAAAAGTCTCTCTTCAGCCTTTCCAAGATTAAACCACAAACTGCTCTGGGGATGAGGCCTGGTTGAGCAAGAGATGCCGTTTCACAGATCTCACTGATACACGTGCTCTTCTCCAACTGTTTACCTTTACAAACATAATGAATATGTGATTGTGTCTTTTTTTTCAGTAATTTCTTTCAGTTTTGGCCGATTCAAAAGAGTACACTTGTAAACAATGTGCCATGTGACAACAGGTTTTCTGTCTGTGTGCTGTATGTTTGTACTCAGAAAACCGAATGTTAAAAGTTTAATCTGATGTCAGCGCCAATAGCCTAGTGGTTAGAGCGTTGACACATAGCACTAAGGTGCTCACAGAGACCCGAGTTCAATTCCCGGCTTGAGGTCCTTTACCGATCCTTCCCTTCTCACTGCTCCCCACACTTTCCTGTCTGTAATCTCCACGGTCCTGTCCATTAACCTCCTCGGGCTTAGTGGGCACATACGTGGACAGCACATTTTAGCTCTTATGTCTTATGTTTTGTTACAGATATACAGTGTCATCCTGCAACTGTTTTGCAGCATATAATTTGTCACAAACCCTATTTTTAACTGCCTAAAATGGGCAAAAAATTTTAGTTTTTACTGATAGTCAAAACATGTTCAAAAATATGTGTGCATGTGTTATTAATGGATTAAAAAACAGTCAGGAAAAAACTGCTGTGTTCAAGGCAGAAATAAAGAGTTTTTCATTTTATTACACTAAGGTGACTTTATTGTGTTTTATGGAAATTCGGACCACATATGGACATAATTTTTCTCTGAAAGTACATCATATCAAAATATGATACTTAGGTTTTATTCTAATTAGGTTCCAATGAGCCCATAGATCAAACATATAGCTTGGGCCTTAAGAGGTTAAAGGTAAAAAAACATTTATATAAAAAAAAAAAGTTTAAACTGATAAGGCTTTAAAAGTTCAAATGTATGCAGATGTTTTGATTGTTGTTGCCAGAGAATCTGAGGCACAATCTGTAAAGGCTTTCCCTCTTCTAGAAAAGGGGTAGAGACAGAAATTCATTCCCTTTCACAGAGACACACATTAGAACAGTATGGTTGCTTTTGATGTTTTCTGGAGGTAGTTTTTTGGAGGTAACTGGTTGCAAACAATTTATATGGGCTGAATTTTAACAAACAAATTAAGTTGAACATTACAACATTTGATTTGTTTGTTTAAATTCAGCCCATATAAATTGTTTGCTACCAGCTACCTTAAAAAAATTGGAAATCAAATTAATTATTTTTTCAGTGCTGGAACATATTGCAGTCTGAATTCAAAACGTATGCTGGATTCACATAGGGTGTCAGCTAGGGCTGGGCGATTTTTCCGATTAATTGAATTTACGTTTTAAGACGATTAAATTTTTTATAAAATCGAGGTATCGTGATTTTTTTAATAAAAATATTAAAGCAGCTTTTCCACTATCGTGCAAACCGTTCTAAACTGTTAGACAACTGTGCTGAATTGTGCTGATAGATTCTGTGTGTTGATGTCGCGGCTCTGTTGATGAGCTACAACAGCTGGCTCAGCGCAAGCGCACTACCCCATTGTCGCGAGGTGCGCGCGCAGTCAGCGGAGGCCCGCGATGCGGCGCCAGGCGAAAGTAGAAATCCAGCTTAACACTCAGCGCCGGCGCGTCCATAGAGGCGACCTAGGCAGAATAGTGAGCGAGAACCCCCCGGTCCTTACTTTTATCCGCGTCACCTACCCCTTCCCAGTCCTCTTTCATCCGCAAACCGGTAAGTTTCTATTTCACTTTCGGGTTGAGGGCTGCGTGATTGCTGTTCGCCTAGAGCGCCAGTTCAGCTTGCTCCGGCCGTGATTACACTATATACATTACACAAAATAATAAAATAGGCTAAAAGTTTTATTCGTGGCTGGAGCTTAATTAATTTGATTGACATATAGGCAATGAGACCTTATTGCATATATCCATGCAACACAAACTTGCAGACTCTAGGAACGAGGAAATAATTGCACCTAATTCAAAGCCCAGACGTCTGGTTTTGTATTTTTTACCTGCGCACCACCTGAAGGACGGTTACGGCGTGTTGTGAATGTCGAATCTTTCTTTAATTTGGACTTTTGCTTGAAAGCTTTACGGAGTGGCACAGTAGCTGTCCAAGGTACTGTAGCTATAAATTAAATCATAACCCATATATGCACCAATAAACAAGTAAAATTAATGAATAAATAAAATAAATATGGATTCTTAAATGTCGGTATTGTTTTTACTCAATTTATCAATACGTTTTGACAAATGTTTTATAAAAATAAATTGAGCAATTTTCAGCATTTCAGCTATAGGCTGTTATACGATTCAGTTAAATATAAGATAGACATTTAAATAGATAGATAGATATGTAGCAGGTTTCTGTGGGGTTTTTTGTTGTTCACGGTGATCTTTAATATATACTGGATGGTGGAGCTACGCACAAATATTTTCTAAAATGTCAAGCAGGAATTTGTCTATATGAAGACAGCAGGGGGTTCTCAACCTGCGGTCTGTAATGTCCTAATGCCCCAGTAGTGTGAATAGGACACTATAGTGTCAGTGAGCACCGGCCTTTGGTGAGACGTTAAACCAAGGTCCTGACTCTCTGTGGCCATTAAAAAAATTTCATAGCACTTCTCATAAAGTGTAGGGGCGTAACCCCTGGTGTCCTGGTCAAATTCTCTCCATTGGCCCTTACCCATCATGGCCTCCCAATCATCCCAGTCCACTGAATTGGGTCGATTACTGTCTCTTCACTCCACTTATAGCTGGTGTGGGGTGAGCGCATTGGCGCCATTGTCCTGTAGCTGCTCTTGCATCATCCAAGTGGATGCTGATCACTGGTGGTGGTGTGGAGAGAACCCCCCTCATGATTGTGAAGCGCTTTGGGTGTATGGCCATACACGATAAATGAGCTATATAAATACACATTATATTACATTACACAACAAAACGAACCCACAACTCAGATTAGCAATGCACTGGGTTCACACAGGGCGTCAGTGTCTGCAGTTTTGCACTAACCCGGTCAACAAAGTGATGACAGTCATGCACATGCAGTTTTCTTCCATTTTGACGTACCTCTATATGACAATCTATTTTTAGTTGTTGCACTAATGTGATTGGCTATCATCTGCACTAATATATTTGCATAATGCAATCTGCATTACGCCAGCATTGGTGCTTCAAAAGTTGAAAGTTTTTCAACTTCTGGCATGAGCAACACCAGTGACAACAAAACAGACTCACAATTCAGAACTTATTTGAGCACCAGGGCTTGACATTGTGTGAATATGTGAACAAACTGCTTCCGCAGACCTTAGCTTCACTCGGCACAGAAAAAAAAACACGGTCGCAGACAAACAACAACAGTCTCTGAAAGGCACTGACTGCAAGAGCTTGATTTCGGCAGTGGTGGAGCTGTCAGCTGCGTGCCGCTGCTCTTGCGACGCTGCAGTAGAGCTGAGCTTTGACTGACAGTCAGGAGAGAGCAGACGCTTGCTGACAGGACTCTAAACAAAGGGAAGTGTCAGTTTGCATGCGTGACATGCCGGCGGCTTACACGTGGCAAAGAAAAGCTGAAGATGAAGCACTCGTGCCAATTTAGAAGCACTGCCAGTCCTAAGAGATTTCAATCTCATCCATGAGATATCAATGAGAGGCTGTCAAAGAGATGGGAGAATATTCATCCGTGTTCTTTCTCACACAGGCACGCAAACAAACTCTGCATCACAGAGATAAGAGAATTAGCCCATCGGAAAGACACCTTTTACAGAGGATTACACAAATTAACAGTAAAATGCATTTGACAGTTTCAGTGTGGCACACAGACGTCAGGAGTTAAACAACAACAAAGTGTCCAAAGACAAAAGGACAAAAAGTATTGTTGACAGTAATGTCTGTAATGAAAGAAATTATACTGATGATGCTGATATTTATACATCATTCCAGATACAATTTCATGTAAAAATGTAATAAATTTAAAAATACAGTATATGTAAGATTGACACCCAGGGGTTGAACTAGGTATTGCATGCCTGGTTCAAAACACACGCAAGCGCAGGTTGCCAGATTGATGACATCAACAGCAGTGTGTCTGACTATCGAGCCTAAAGGCTCACTTAAGGCTGATTAAATGGCTTCTATTCCTTGCAGCTGAACAACAGATAACTATCACAATGATCACCTCAGGTACACCTCATGTGATTTATTTAGTGTTAAATGCTAATAATTGCGTTTGAATGACATTTTACGTGACATTTATTGCCATACTACTGAAAGCAGCAGCAGATAGTTCACATCAGATCTTGAAAATAAAATAAACCGTCTGAAATTGAACTTTAGAACTGTGACTTAATTCGATTATAAACCTCACCATTTGGTCGAAGTGCAGTAGTGCATATTCTGTGTTTTTAATGGCTGTAATTAAATTTCTGTCGTGTTTCGTATGGTGCAAACAGCTAAATTGCTTATCACTGAAAATCTGGTCACGTAGCATGTGGTTAGGACACGATTACAATGTAACCTGCTCACCTAATGTTTACATTCATAATATTTGTATTATTTGCTAATTAATAACCACCTCATGTGGAACTCTGAATCCGCATCTCATTTCGGAGTCTGCTACTGTCCACCAGAGGTCGCATTTTGGTCACGGATGCATGCTTGCTGACTGAATAAATGAAATGCCTGGTTTTCCAAAAAGGCAACCCGGAATGCTGAAATATAATAAGACAACCATCCGGAACGTAAAGCAGAATAAGTGACGTTCACTTAGTATGTTTCTTATATGTGCTTAGCACTTAGCTTTTCATTTATCTGCAAACATATCATGGTATTTCTATTCTTTATCAGAGTCAAAAACTTACATACAGCACCTTTAGCAACAAGGTATTTGGGAAAAACCTTAATTTCAACATATTTCAATTTCAATAACATTTGTTTAAAGCTCAGCTGAACTAGAAAATTGCATTAGATGAAAAAACTGATTAGGAATGAAAAATACCAGAGACGAGATGAATTAAAGTGAGAAATATTCAGATTTTAAGTTGTTTCGCTTTTTACATTAATTAAGCATTTAGAAAATCTTGATAAGCTTGCTAAGGCCTCCTAGTGAGCCCTGACTTAAATCATTTTTTAATCAGAAAAAAAAAACATTATTTCTTGTTTTAATGTGAATTTTGTAAATTCCCACTGTTACCATTATGAGCTTAAGAAATAAAAGACTCATTTAGACTGATTATGAGGTCACATTGTTTTGACAAAAACACACTTCTTGCACAATTATGACAAATACACTTAATGTGTATTATTTGCTTTTCATTTTGGTGCATTGGAGCTAAACTCTTTATATCTTAAATGGGAAAAAAAAAACAAGAAATGGTCCAATTTTGCTAATGTTATTTCAACCAAAATCACTTTTGAATTCCATACCTAGTGCTTCCCACACATAGGTTACTTTCACTTGGGCGGGTATAGTATTATTATATTTAGTATATTTAGGGACACGTTTTTTTTTTTTACTATTATTATCATCCTTTTACATTATTTTGTACCCACCTAATATAACCAAACATCCGTGATCGATTAAGTAGTGGAAAATCCTCTCTCATTTACCCATTTCGTTCTGTGACCTGACACAGACAATCTCACATGCTCTGCAGACACACAGAGACGCTGACCGGGAGTTTCTAAATATCCTAAAATGTCCGGAATTCGGTTTTTGCTTTCTTAAGCTGTGATTAATCGTATACATTTTTGCATTACCTTTTTACTTAAACCTACTTTCGCTTGGCTTTGGAGCTGACTGTGCATGTACAGTTGCAAGAGCAACAGAAACATTCAATAATTCATTCTTGAATCTAAACGACTCAGAAAAACTTTACTATATACTCAAAGACGACGAAATAACTGGGTGCAAAATAGCCTCTATGTACACAATTAGTTAATAAACGCATTTTTTTAATCTACACATTTTAATCTTGTAATTATCATAATGTTTAGAGATATTGTCTGTTTTTATTTCTTTTTTCTGTCATTTATTTCTCATTTGCTGATTATTTTATTAATTTGATGATGCCTTTAGGCTATGATAAATATCCATTTCATATACATATGAGAGAAAGAGAGAAGCAGATTTGACCTGTCAGTGGGTGCACATGGCTCCTGAATAGCATAAAAGTAAGAGAAATAGTGAATTTCTTTTTTTATTTCAACAGTCTTTTTTTACTTTAACCCATTGAAAAGAAACAGTGTATAACAGTGTCATGTTAAATATAATTATTGTTAAAAATGAAATTATGTTTTGTTTGTCGCATATAGTTTACTAGCTATGTGATGTGAGTGAATGGTGTGTTTCAATCAGTCTACCACCGCAGGTATATTTTAAACCTGGGCGAAGCACTGCATAACACATCGCATCTTTCACATTTGTAAGCAACAGCACCCCTGGAGGATTTGAAACAGTATTAGCCAATATTGAAATATATTACAGAATCCCAAATACTCATTCAAATTGTTTTGCATACAAATCATCCTGAAATGCACAAGCAGTGGATAATATAAGCCTATTTGCCACCTACCTTTTGATATTCAGTGGTCCTTTGTTATCCACAGGAGTTACGTTAAAATAACACGCAAAAGGCGAAAACCGCGAAGTAGTCAGCTTTAATTTACAATTATTATAGATGTTTTAAGGCTGTAAAACCCCTCACTACACACTTTATACACTTTTTTTGAGACAGGCATTAACATTTTCACACTTTTCTCTCGTTTAAACACTCTCAAAGTTCAAACCTTTGTAGAAAAATAAGACCAGTATTATAGAATGAAACCTAAAATTAAAATCATTTGATCTTCATTTATTTATTCCGTAATGGCGCCCTACAGCCGTGTAACTTCTACCTTCCTTTAGCATGTCCAAAAGTTAAACTTTTTGTGCAATGGTTAGCATCTCCCTCTGCCTGTTGGGTGCTACCGCAAGTGCCTTTGATGATGAATAACATTTCGAATAAACAAAACTTGCAAACATATAGTACAGCACTTCAGAGTCACGCTGCTAGGACGCAGAACACAATGCGCTGTAGAAAAAAAGCATGTCAAATTGCATGAAAAAAAAAAAACTACGAAACTGCGAGCCCACGAAAGGTGAAGTGCGCTATAGTGAGGGACCACTGTATACACAATTTTGTGATAACTAACCGCAAACTCAGCTAAAAGGGGATGTTGATAAGTTTAAAGCCAATAGGGAATTGCAGTTTCTCTATATGCTGTAAGCTGGAGGAAACCCAAAACTGTGCTGTATTTCTGGAGCTGATCTTCTCTGCATTCACATCAAAGGCAAAACAACTCATTAGAACTGTTGGAATGACTGACAGGTCTATGTGAGAACAAATGGGTTTCCAAGACAGTCAGTCTGTTATTGGTTGACAAGGGCATCATTGACAGAAAGATTAGAGTGAACCAGAGCCAAAGGAATACACAAGCGGCTAACAACAATCGATAGGGAGTTTCACACAAACACACAGAGTCAATGGCACAGACACATGCAAGTCATTAACTTAACAGATTAGGCCAACCATAAACTCTTTAAAAAAAATAATAATAATAATAATAATGCTTTCTTCCAGCCTCACACATTCACATTATGAATTAAAAAACTACAATAAATGCATTCTTTCATGATGCCCTGCAGTTTCAGACACTTTATATGCACACAATGAGCAGCACACAAACGCACACACACAACACAGGCCCTCATCAGCGGTGGTTCATTAAGCTGGGTAAACAGAACATTACTGATTCATTAGAGCCAGCGCTGTTTATGAGTACACAAACCAAGACAGACAGAGCCTCTTATGCCCTTCCTCTCAGACATATTTTGTGAATACAAAGAGACACACTGAGCATAAAGCACTTCCCCACTCAGACATACTGGGAAAACAATGGAACAGCCCATTCAGCAATAAAAGAACAGCACCTGAGAGCATGTCTGGCCAATGTTATAGGTGTGTGTTATTAATTGTCTAATATTTAATATTTGTATCACCTTGTAGTTATTATCTTAAGTAGTCATTGATTTAATATGACACTATGCAAATATTTAAGAAAAATGCAAAGAAAATGAGTCCTAGCAGACATTTTCTTCTTGTACACTATGTTTTGACCAGGGGGCTCATGAAATTTTACAAAAAATAGCTGATTGATTTTTTTTATTGAAATTATTTGTTAAAAATTCACTAAAATTTGACATCTGGTTGTTAAACCACTGTATAAAATTGATTTATCGGACTATTAGTATTTTGGACATGGACACAATTCTAACATTTTTGACTCTATACACCAACACAATGGATTTGAAATGAAACAAGATGTACTTTAACTGCAGACTGTGTGCTTTAATTTGAGCTCAATTTACATCCAAATCAGGTGAACGATGTAGGAATTACAACAGTTTGCATATGTGCATCCCACTTGTTAAGGGTCCAAAAGTATTTGAAAAATTGGCTTCTAAGCTGTTCCATGGCCAATGGCTCATTGTAATCAGAAAAATGAGGGAATAACACACACCTGGCCATGGAACAGCTTAGAAGCAAAATGTCCAATTACTTTTGGACCCTTAACAAGTGGGAGGCACATATGCAAACTGTTGTAATTCCTACACCGTTCACCTGATTTGGATGTAAATACCCTCGAATTAAAGCTGACAGTCTTCAGTTAAAGCACATCATGTTCAAATCCATTGTGTTGGTGTACAGAGCCAAAATGTTAGAATTGTATCAATGTCCAAATATTTATGGACCTAACTGTATATATGGCAGAAAGTCATCTGATTAAAAAAAAAAAAAAAAGAAATATACGCTATAGGTTTTCAGCTTAAAGTGTAAACCATTTTTATATTTTGCTTAAAGTAAGTAGGCCTATATCCACCAAAAAATAAATAAACGATATACATAATAAATCAAACATCCTCATTATGATAAACTTTAATGTTTCATTTGTTTTCTTTATCATTTAGTAAAAATTTTCTGGGCGGCACAGTGGTTAGCACCGTCGCCTCAGCACTCAGGTCACTGGTTCGAGTCCTGGCTAGGCCAGTTGGCATTTCTGTGTGGAGTTAGCATGTTCTCCCTGTGTTCATGTGGAGTTAGCATGTTCTCTCTGTGTTCATGTGGATTTCCTCCGGGTGCTCCGGTTTCAGTCAAAAGTCATGCGCTATAGGGGATTTGGATAAACAAAATTGGCTGTGGTGTATGTGTGTGTGTGAATGTGAGAATGTATGGGTGTTTCCCAGTATTGGGTTGCGGCTGGAAGGGCATCCGCTGCATTAAACATATGACGGAATAGTTGGTGGTTCATTCCGCTGTGGCGACCCCTGATAAATAAGAGACTAAGCTTAGGGTAAATGAATAAATAACAATTTTCTCAATTACTTAATTGTTTTTTTTTTAATTAAATGCTTTTAACACGCTGAATGGTAATGCTAAATGCAGATGCAAAAACATCTCATCACAATCCTGGATTACTTTCAATGTTCTGCTGTGTTTTAGTGAAAGTATTGATCTGTTTTTCTGCTCACCCAAAATAACTGCATCATCTGTAGGGCTTTCCATTTTTAGCAGTGGAGAGAAGCAATGTGTACAGAGAGGATGCTCCAATGAACAAGCGTATGAATTAAGCATATTTGCCTCTAGATATAAATATTTGACAATATAGTGTTGAAGAAAACATTACCATAAATGACCCTTGGTACTTGTGACGTGTACTGCTGTGTTGCTTTTACACCCTGCTCGCATTAAACTGTACAATACTAGAAATGATAAAGTAGTGTAACTATTGTCAGTAATGTCTCGTAGTCTGGTTGGAGCAAGAACCATGGTCTGCTATTTGAGGATGCCAGCTTCTTTGTTGAATTTGTGCAAAGTGAATGACATATTCAAAAATAACACAATAACATAAATCTACAATCATTAAATCTACAATTAGAATATTAACATGAATGACAAAATATCTCACACTCCTCCACATTATATTGTGGGTCTCATCAGTGTTTGGTTTATTGAGTTACAAAATAACTAGTTACTGAAAATTACCTGTTTTTGCTGAAAAGCTAAAGTCACAGGTTTATTTTCATTTTTAGGTAATTGAATTACAGCTACTTTTAATGTACTTGCCTTAAATTCTGTACAATGTACATTTTTGTTATACAAATATATTTTGGAGAACAATTCTACTTTGTTTCAACTTAAGAATGTTGCATTTATCAAGACAACTGCATGTTTATGACGTTAAAAGTATAAACTCATAGAAGCAGAGTATTTGCAGAGTCCTGTCCAACTGCTTGTTAACGCAAATTTCTAATCAGCCAGTCAGCAACATGGTCAAGACAATCTGCTGCAGTTCAAACTTCAAACTGCAGTGTTCACTGTACTCAAATGGCCTCTACAGTGAACAGATCCTAATCCAATAGAGCACCTTTGGGATGGGGTAAAACGGGAGATTAGCATCATGGATGTGCAGCCAACAAATCTGAAGCAACTGCGTGATGCTATCATGTCAATATGGACCAAAATCTCTGGGGAATATCCAGTACCTTGTTGAATCTATGCCACGAAGGATTAAGGCAGTTCTGAAAGCAAAAGGGGGTCCAACCCGGTACTAGTAAGGTGTACCTAATAAAGTGGCCGGTGAGTGTATATAATTTTTGTTACTTAGATATATTAGATAACTTATCTTTTTCAACTAAAAAAGGTTAGATTTGTGCAACATTTTCATGTTTAAGAAATGAGCAAGACATTTATGTCAATAATATTATGGTCTATGAAATATGTTATCATTAGTTTCAAACATTTTGTTTAGATACATAAAATATTGAACAGTTTTTAAGTGTTAATTTAAAAATAAAAGTAAACTAATACAGAGTTCAGATTGCATGATTTTAGCCCCGATTTTTACTCGCCGACAGGTTTTGAGAAATCGCCGACAAATTCCTGAAATCACAGGCAAATCGGTGCTCGTTCACCTGAGTGACAATGACAGTGTGAACTATCAGAGACGTGATTTGAAAGAATCACAGATGAGTCGCCGATGCCCGTGAGATAATTGGCATGCTAAATGTCTGGAGCTGTCAGCGTTTCAAATCATGCTGTGTCGTTCACGGTTGTGAAATGAGTTTTGAATGAAAATAACATCCGCGATCACCTACAGCCAATGAGAGAGCATCCTCCACTAGTGTGGGACGTGGGTACCTGCAGGCCAGCAGGAGCTTGGGGGAGAAGTTAAAAGCGCTCATTTTCAGTTTATTTGGACCCAAGAAATGGAGGAAAAACTAGCAGAAATTTGGCAGGAGCACCTGTGTCTGTTTGACGTGTCATGTGAGCAATACCACAACTGGGTTGAAAAAAAGTTGAGGAGAAATTGTTAATTCCCTTCAAACCCAGGTGAGCAAATATGTACATTTTCTACCCCATTAAAGGCTTCTTTCTCGTTAAAGTTGTCTGCGATTCTTAAAGTCATGCAGTGTGAAATCCCCTGTCGCAGATCCATCTAGCAGTGTAAACAAAGCAGCGACAAAACGCTAGCCCACATAGTCATGCAGTGTGAAAACATCTGTGACACGAGTACTTTGAAAATCATGCAGTCTGAACTCGGCAAAAACTGTTTCTCTCAAACTGAAAGTATTCAATTCTACTGTTTATGCCAGTGGTTCTCAAACAAGCAGCCCACTGTAATTTTTAAATGAACCTGCTATTTGTTATGGGTTAGTAGACCTATGCATTCGCAAAACTGGTAATGTAATGTAATGCAATGTGTATTTATATATGCATTTATATATATATGCATTTATATATATATATATATATGCATTTATATATATATATATATATATATATATATATATATATATATATATATATATATATATATATATATATATATATATATATATATATATATATATATATATGCATACGAATTTATTGTGTAAGGCCATACACCCCAAGCACCTCACAATCATGGGGGGCGGGGGGGGGGGGTCTCTTCACACCACCACCAGGTTGAAGCATCCACTTGGATGATGCAACGGCAGCCATAAGACATCGACACCAGTGCGCTCAACACACACCCGCTATAGGTGAAATAGAGCCAATTCGGTGGATGGGGATGATTGGGAGGCCATGATGGGTAAGGGCCAATGGAGGAAATTTGGCCAGGACACCAGAGTTACACCCCTACTCTTTACAAGAAGTGCCATGGGGCTTTTAATTACCACTGAGAGTCAGGACCTCCGTTTAACATCTCATCTGAAAGACAGTGCCCACTGACAGTATACTGTCCCCTTCACTTTACTGGGGCATTAGGACTCACACAGATCACAGGTTGAGTGCCACCTCTTGGCCTCACTAACACCACATCCAACAGCAACCTAATTTTCCCATGTTGTCTCCCATCCAGGTACTGACCAGGCTCAACCCTGAGGGTGATGATGGCTGTGGCATATCTGTCTTTATTGAATAACTGTGGTAACTGTCTTTATTAACTGTGGTAACAGTTAATAAACTGTGATAACTGTATTTATTGAATAAACTGCCAATAATAAGAATAAACGTAAAATGTAATATCTTTATTGAATAAAACTGGGTTGGTAGACTACTGTCTATATTGAATAAACTGCCAATAATTTTTTAATACACACAAAATGTTTAGAGCTCACCAAGCCCAGAGAGACTCAGACTGAAACTTTTTAAGAAAACGAGAAACCACTATCCATGCAGGTAGATGGCATAAGCAGGTAGACCGCTGTGTGGGTCAACATGCAGCAATTCCATCACTTGCCACTTCCAGATTGAAAAGACCTTATTAACACATCCTTTTTGCTTCTGAGAGTTAATAAATACTAATTAATCTGCCTTGTTTATTTATTTTTATAAGTCCATTTTGCAGGAATCGCAAGAATTATTTTAAGCACCCACAATTCACCCACACCAGCATTCCACATCTTAACGCCCACACCAGCATTCACTTATCAAATCTTTTCCCAAGTTCTGTGAGTAACTCACACAACACTGGGTCTCAAACTGTTCCTGCTCTTGAGATGTAAAAATAGAGGCCTTGGCCTTTCTAAACACACCTGACCCAATGCAGTGCACATGCTGTAAAATAAGGCTGGACTGACATCTCATAAACCGCTCAGGGAAAGATTTAAATCAGGCTCCTGTTCCCAGCCCGGCAAGAACGTTTTGTGTATGAGAAAATGTCCTGGAAAAGAGCTAATGGCCCATCTCGCGTCTACTGAGAGTGTGTGAAAAGGTTACCACACACACCGTTAACCTCGTTCATACGACCTTATGACAGGACACATTCTTCTGATCTCCGAATATGACTTATGAGGCTGTTACACGTTGTGTGTGTGTGTGTGTGTGTATGCATGCACGAACACAGAGGAACACATTAATCATGAATAGCGTTATTAGCCTAAAATGTCCCACATTGCACATGGGCCTGCAAATGTACAGGCTAATAACACTAAAATGTCCCACAATGCAGCAGTCTGTAAATTTGCAATCCAACACACACACACACACGCGCAAACAAGCAACGTGTCTGTTTCATCTCTTTTGATCGCTTTATCCCTGCCAGTGCTCTAGTGTTGTGTTAAAAAGCAAACAGGCTTTCTTCCCCAGCAATCACTAGAGACAGTACAGACAACGAATAATTAATGATTAGGGCCGGCTCGTTTTAGTAACAAGGGTTCACTGGGACAGAATATTCAAATGAGAATTTATGACTCATCAGCAGCTTCTAATTAAGCCTGATCGTTGCATTATTTATCAGCTGTTTACCGCAATCGCTGAGAGTGTGTTTGTCAGTGGATGTGACTGCGGTTTATGCATCCAACTAGCAAAACTATTTTAAATCATCAAGACGGCTGAAGCCTTCATATTTATAGCAGGTGCATTTAATTAACCTCCATATTTTAATGATATAGGATCTTGAAGTGTAAATGAGGGATGGTGTTTGAGGGTGGTTGTTCATTTCTGAAATGACATACATGTATAATATATATTGGAACTGCAACACCTTTTTGAAAAGAACAGCTGAAGCTGAAAATGAAACTTGAAAATGAACAGGAATGAAACTCATTTATTCAATATCTTGTCATTTCAACTTTATAAGAAGAGTGAAAAAATAAGTTCATTCTGCTGAAATCATTTGGTGAACTGTAATGTGGTCAAGATCTGCCTGCAACAATTTTAACTATTCATTTACTGGAAGATAACTGCACATCCTCCAGTGCATTCAGAATCAAGAAGCCCTGTAGTATAATTTGTTAATATATGACAATTCATTGGATGAAAATATGCATTAAATAAGCACTCAATAATATTTAAAAAATTTGAAGTACATATGAATTCAATTAGGAAATGTTTAAAACTGATAAACTTGGTGGATAAATGAGACTGTTAAAAACTATTCATCCATTAATCAGTTTTTGTGTGTGTTTTTGTGTGTGTGTGTGTGCGTGTGTGTGTGTGTGTGTGTGCGTGTGCGTGTGTGAAAATGTCCCAATGTGTGAAGAGCTTATAACAAAACTCAAAAATAAGACCTTCCCCAACCTTTCAGATTGTTCTATTGACCTTCTTCTTTCATGTATGAGTGGGCGCAGCCATTGGAACCTTATTGGCTTACAGTCTCATTCATTTTCATTGATTTTAGCTGTAAAAAAAACTGCTTTAATTCTGCCTGATGCTGTAAACTTGTATTTTTTATTATAGTTTTTATGTATTGTCATAAAAACAATTGTTTGTAGTGCAAGTACAGGGTATATGCAGGAATCCTAAGGATAATTTCAATACCCTTTAAAAAACCTTCTCAGAATATTTTACCTCATTGCAACTTCAAGTTCTAATCAGTATCAAACCTTTAACTTAATAAACAGTTGTTAATAAACAGTTGTAGTTAAACAAAACAATGGAGCACACCCATGCAACAGAACTCAGATAAGCTCGGAAGAAACAAAGCTTGAAAGAATAAATTACGTGGTTGTTTTCATCGACAGGCTTCAGCCACTGTTTAAACTTGTCTTTCTCCAACCAGGAGTAGGCAAACTTACAAATTTGCAAATACAAATTTTCCCATTTTCCCCGTCTGTTTCACTCTATGGTTTTGTTACATGTGGAGAGCTTCAAATCACCTTCCCACATTTGTCACAAATTACATGACATCACCCGGACGGAGGAGCTTGGCCGTATGCTCCCCGCCATGAACCAATCGTGTGGATCGAGCATGCCGTTGTTAATATTAGAACGAAAATAAATATATTTATGCTTTTTTTAGAGTCAAACACTTTGGACAACGCTTGAACAAAAATTTGAGACCACATAAAAACGTGATTAAGACTTTTTGATACCTTTTAAGGGACTTAATTTTCTCATAACTGATTTATCAATTTGTAATACTTTTTAAGATCCCGCAGACACCCTGAAGTAGTTTGACTGTTTACTGCTGTATATTATTTCTAGTAAAATACTATTCCCTATATAGACACATTCATCAGTAAGTTCTAAAGCAACAATTCTAAGCAATGTTTCAAACTGGGAGTCCCCACGGAGCTGCAATACAATGCTAGGGAGTCCACAGAAAGTTTTGACTTTAAAAAAAAGCATTAGAAATTTAAAAAGTAAAAAAAAAAAAATTATAAAAAAATAATTATAATATTAATAATTATATATATATACATATATATATATATATATATATATATATATATATATATATATATATATATATATATATATATATATATATATATATATATATATACACATTTAAAATATACAATATAATATATCTAATAAAGATAAATGAACACATATCACTGTTAAAAAAAACAAGCTAAGAAAATGTTTATTAAAATAAGCTGATATTTTTCATCATACTGTATATGCAAACATGTCAAATATAATAAAATAAAATCATTTTTGATCTATAGAGAGCCAACTCTTGTCCTTTTGTATAATTTCGTTTGGGCTGAGCAGTTTAATTCACAGAATTTCTACAAAGTATGTTGTATACTGTAAACTCCCTAACTTTTTTGGTCACATTCATAATGCATGTTTATTTTCCTCATTTAAAATATGTTTACAGATTGATATTTTTCTGCTCCTATAACTCTGTGGTTAGTTGTTTTGGAAAATATAAACAGAAGTTTCAATATAATGTTAAAATATACTTTCTCTGTGAATTTACGTTTTGAAATTTTACTGCAAATATCACATCCATAACGCTGGAATTGCTCATTTATTATTTATTAATTCAACATAAACTTCCTTTAAATAAAATGTGGAGGACATTATTATTAAAAATAAATTTGTAACAACCGTCTGTACAGTAAAACAATATTATAAAGCAGAAGAGGTCCCAAATCTTGTCTATACTCTTCGCCTTGTGTGGTACAAATGAAGTACATATTAGGGCAGTGTTTCTTAACCACGTTCCTGGAGGACCACCAGCTCTGCACATATTCCACGTCTCTTTAAACAAACACACCTGATTCAGACTATTAGCTCATTAGCAGAGACTGAAAGAGCTGTAATGGGTGTGACAGACAAAGGAGACATCCAAAACATGCAGTGTTGGTGGTCCTCCTGGAACGTGGTTGAGAAACATTGTATAAGGGCAGGGCTATTCAATTGGCGGCCCGTGGGCTGAACCCGGCCCCCGAGGCAATTTGTTCCGGCCCTTCAAATAGTGTGACCAAGACATCAAAAATAAATTTAGTTCAGTCGAAAAATGGCTGCTATAGTTATGAAGTGACGCGCATCTGTTCAATACAGCAAGCTGCAGTTGAAGGCTGTGCAGAGAGTGAGTGGCACGAGCAGCCGAAAACATTTGGATATGTTTGTAGAAAAGGCCTTTTGTAAAATGCACTGATATCGTTAACAGAGACGCAATGATTAGCCGATTTCAATATTAACCGCGCTTAAATTCTTTACAGTTAATTAATCGTAAGGCTTCTCAACCCCGCGTTTCTATTGCACGGAACAAAGCTGCTGCAACTAAAAGTTATGCCACCTGTGTGCTAGTTTAAACTTCCGAGCTTATACCAAGGCTAATACACACGCACATTGGATTAACTATAGCAGCAGGCCGTTCCCATATTGCGTCTTTTCCGCGCACACGTTTATTATTTCCAATGGAGACCTGCGCATATTGGGGGCAGTGCACGGACCGACTCAACTCGCTCCCTCCAGGCGCACACAGTAGAAATGATCTCACGCTGTAGTGGTGAGAGTTGTGCGTGGCTTTCAGTGCAATGTAAACAAAAGATACGTTAGACTA
This sequence comes from Danio kyathit, assembly GCA_903798195.1. Lineage (NCBI taxonomy): Eukaryota > Metazoa > Chordata > Actinopteri > Cypriniformes > Danionidae > Danio > Danio kyathit. Next base: position 36,933,109 of record LR812534.1, read on the forward strand.
ATTATTACAAATTATTAAAATGATTATGTATGTATGAAGGCAGATAATAACAACAGTTCCTTTAAATTCTTAGCTAATATATAGCTTAAATGAACATTAGACAAATACTATTTTTATTTATTCTTATTTTTATTTATTTATTTATTGTTCTGTCATTTATTTTCATTGTAAAAGCATAACTCATGTTTAAATCAAAAACTTTTTTATTTATTTTTAAGTCTAAAGAGAGAAATGGACTTTTGTTTGTTTGTTTTTATTAATATTTTGTGCTGTATTTGGTTACTGAGCAGCAATGAACAACACTTTAAAATATAGATTTTCTAAACTAGCAGTGTTTTGAATTTAATAAATGCGTAATAATCGTGATAACCGTGAAACCATGATTATTCTTCAGACTATAATCGTAAATCCAAAATCTAGAATTGTTGCATCCCTAATTGTTACGCAGTTTAAAACATAACAAATGAATGTGTCTGAATGTAGAAGAATGCACAAATTTTGTTGTGCTTCAAAATACAACATTTAAATATGTTTGTAAAAAAAGCCTATTGTACAATGCAGTGATGTTATGTAGTTTCAAAATACAACATATTAACATTTTAATGTAGAAAAAGCCAACGTGGGTGTCTTATGGAGCAAAAATATTGCTGTTGTGTCATCACTTATGTTGCAAGTCATATCTCTCCGGCCCCTCATTTGGGATGCTTTTCGTAAACTGGCCCCCATGACAAAATAATTGAATAGCCCTGTATTAGGGCATAGTATTAGAAGGCAAATCTAAGTGCAGCAAGTATATGGAGCAGAAGGTTTGCATCTATAAAAAATAGGATTCTTTCATTATTAAGTTTGCAAGACTCAACGAACTGGAATTCGACATTAAACCGAAACTTAGGAGATGTAAATTATACATATTAAGAACTATGAATGATACTGTGTTATATCTAATGCACATGTCTATAATCCAAGGACCTTACATTATATATTATTAAATATTGAACATTCATGAATGATTTAAGAATAAAAGAATATAAACGAGTGGAATGTCAGAATAACTCAATGACTGCGCAGGCCTTGCTCTCTTCAAACATTCGATGGGCTCTTTAAACTCAAATTCAAAGTTAGAAGCTCCCTGCAGAAAAAAAAAGTTGTGATTATAGATATAAGATACGATGAACAAACAGCCTCTGGCATCTTTAGTTTAAAGTGCTTGTGTGTGTATATGTGTGTGTGTGTTGTGTGTGTGTGCGCATCCAATGGTGTATCACTCAAGCCTCTCAGCTCTTTCCAAAGCTTTAAAGTCATATCAAATAACAGTTTGATTTGTGCTCTGTGATTCAGTGGCAGGGCCTGATGAACATTTCATTCTTTTCATTAGCTAAAAGTTCCTCTAACCACCGTTAAAAGCGTCAGCCAATCACTCCAGCTTAGAGCCACAGAGAAGCATTATCTCAATTAGAGAAAAGCTCAGAGTGGCATTAGACTGGCAGTGAACTTATGAGCCTGGACACACCAAGCCATTGCCAAACAGCTATGAAAAACAAATCCCAACTGTGTCGTCGTCTCACATTGAATCACGTCTGCACCAAAAAGCTGCGTGTGAACACACTAAACGAACAAAAGCCAACTGAAGCGAGAGCCACATTCTGCATTCTGCTCCATGGGGGGGGGCAGTAGTCTGTTTTCGAGAAACCAAACTTGTGATGTGCACGGATGGAGTGTAAACAAAGCAGCCTTTAGTTCCATTATCATAGTAATTGTCACTCACCACAAGGGATTCAGTCCTGCAAATATGTCTAATAATCCATATTGTTTGCAAATATTTGAGAAATGTACACTTATCTACATTACACTCACATTCTAATTTGTCAGAGTGCTCTCTTCAGCCGAACAAGCAGCCGGAACAACAGACCAACGAAGCCCAACGGCTGACCGTCGACTCGATGTGTAAGGATAGAAACACAAAAAATCCAGGGTCACCCAGAAATATTTTACAAATCTCTCTCTCTCTCTCTCTCTCTCTCTCTACAGTTCACACAGCAGGCAGGGGTGGAAATGATTTATACTTGGAGTCTTGAGTTCATTAATTGTAGTTTTGGGCATGTAATAAGATATGCATAGAAAGGGAATCACTTTGAGAATTAAAGATAAAAAAATCTGATTAGGGCAATTCTCAAACTGAAAAGAAAACAAAAAATATTGGAAAATTAAAAGATTAAAAAAAAAAAAAAAGTCTCATTTGTTCAACTTAGTTAGCACATCAATCAAGATGAACTGAGAAAGAACAAAAATATATATATATATATATATATATATATATATATATATATATATATATATATATACACACACACATATATATATATATATATATATAGATAAGCATGCAATTAATATTAGTTAACTAATGTTGAACTCTTGATTTTTTTATTCATCATGCTTACTTTATGTAATTCAATGATATCACACAAGAGTGCTGCTGTCCTGAATATTACTGGGTGTGCATGATTGCAAATGTGATATAGATGTTTTTTACAACATTTAAAATACAGTGTTTTTACACCTTTTTAAGGTTCACTACTTCAAGCACTTTTCAGATGCATTTTTAAAATTTTCCAGCACTTTAAAAGTGTGCCAAATTACATATTTATCACATTATGTCAGTTGTTATGTGCTATAGCATTCTACAGTATAGTCAAAGGAAAATCTTTGATGGCATGTTTGCCCCAAGGCCATCCTTGAATTATTGTGATTTAGTCCATTTATTAAAATTTGATCTATATTTAAAATAATCTGTCTCAATAGACAAATTATTACAAAAGCAACACCATTTCATTTTCAAGTTCCTTCTTTAAAATCTAAGCACTTTCCAAACTTTGAAAACGCTAGATAAAAATCCAAGCATATTTAAGTATTTCCAGCACCTGTGTGAACCCTGCAGTTAATATTGAGTAACATTTTACAAAAAAGTAGTTTTAAAAAAGCCTAACAACACAGTGAATGATTTAATTCAAGAATTAATTAATGGTTCAACAATCTATTGATAAAAAAAAATTACATTCTTCATTTTTTATTAAATCAACTATTTTGAACTAACTTTTTGAAAAAAATAAAAAAAATCAATGAATCACTCAAGACAGGCACTTGTTGCTACATTCATTCAGAAATAAAGCTATACAAGAGCTGACGCTCAGGTAGTACCTTTTTAAAAAGTATATATTTATACCAAAACTTCCCGTATTGGTAACTTAAATGTATATATAAGTGCCTAAAGTATACACATTAGTTTTTTAGAAGGTACCACCCCAGTGACTGCCCTCATACCTTTACTTCTGACTGTACTGGCAGTTTTATTGCCATGACACACTTATTTTGACATATACATAAGAGGTGCAAATTAAAGAATCGGTCTGTAATGAACTTCCATTATGTAACCTAATTAGATCAAGGCAGCAATCACATCAGCAGTTTGAAAGAAGTGACAGACACAAACAATTGTCACTAGAGGAACAGGAACTAAACAGACTAATATGAAACTACAAAATAAAAAAGACTCATAACATAAAGACTTAATAAGAATACAAGAAGAAAAAAAATTTAAAATCAAAGCCTAATTTTCATGACTTCATTGCTTCTAAAAAATACTATTCAGTCCTCATTTTCAGCCTCCTGAGACAGACTGAAGGAAGAGCAAATCTTCCCAAATTATCATTCTTATCAGAGCCAGTCTGGATTACTGATGACTCTCTCGTAGAGCTGCGACACACACACACACACACACACACACACACACACACACACACACACACACACACACACACAACAAAAGAGCAGAATGAGAAAGAGACTGAAAAAAAACATTATTCATACCAGGTGAAGATGTGGAAATGTGTTAAAGCTTTAAAGCCAGCTTAGTCTCTGAGAGACTGTCATATGCTCCTTTACTCAGAGGAAAATCACTATAAAAGCCACGTCTATAGCTGCCACAATGTTAATCCTGTATAAAGGTGTCCTGACATCAACAAAACCCTTGCAGTAAGAAATTCTGACAAGTACAAATCACATCAAAGAAGCAACGTGGCATAGCAAACCGAACCAAACCAAAAGGTTGTAGGTTCTAACCCGACAATAAATGATCCATGAACTCCATCATGTCCTGCATTAAGAACTCTTAATCGCTTCCAAACCGTGAGCTAACCTAAAAAAAATTAAACAGCTTGGACATATATACAGTAGCATTTTCTTGTGTCACAAGGTAAAGAACCTAAAAGTCTCATATTCATCCTCCTGTATGAACCCTATGACATGCTTTCTTCAGCAGAAAATGAAAGAAGAATTTTTTGAAAGCAATGGCCTTCAGGATTCAAAAGAACACATACAATATATCAATCAGTCCACGAATCAATCAATAATTCAATGATCCATTAAAAAAAAAATCATTTCTAAATGGATCAGCCATTTTGAATAAATCATGTGTGAATAAGTGAGACAAGTTTTGCTGACTAGATCTGACAGTTCACTGGAAACACTTCTGACAACACGATGACTGACTAAAAATCTTTGGTTGAGATATCTTTGTAAACATTAGTACTAACCTCTTAATGTCAAGTGCTATTTTGGGCTTTCCGCCTGGATTTTGCCTACCCAAATTAAAAAGCTTCCCAAATCTACATGCAGAGGTGTACACGCAAAAGTTTGGTATCATTTTAAAATAACCCCTTGAATTTTCATAAAACACTGTTGAAAAGTGATTAAAATAAGGGTTTATGTTGTCTGTGTAATAGGTATAATAAACCCCTCCAAAAAAGAGGCACGTTTTTTTGTAAACTCAAATTTGAAAGCGTACCTTTTGGGTTCTGTGTGGTCTAGGTTGCTGCAATTAATTTTGTTGGTTCCTGCACATGTCAGTAATCATAGGAAAAAATAAAATTGTCTCTATCAGAATCTATGCAAAAGTTATTCTATTCCAACTGATGAGAGAATGAAACCACTTATGGGGGTATTGGGCCAGTACGGACCTTTAAAATTTAAAGAATGGAAAAGGAAATGACCACAGACCTGGTACAAGGTACGCAGAGTTTATAATATATATTACAAGAAAACAAATTACAATTTAGACTAGTCTGAATGAAATTCCACTAAACAGCAGAAAAATACATGAGAACTTAAAGGTTCAAGAAATGCTCAAGTACTTTTTTGAGATTTTTTTGAGAACAGATTTGTGTGTGTTGAGCATCAGTTAAGACAACGTTAGCACCTGTTCGCCTTAATCATGGGCTTTTGTCAGCTAATTTCATCTTCCGGGTTTAAAATAATTTTTGGGGCGGGATCAAAATCGGTGACGTATCGCCGATCTGCCTGTCCAGTGATGAAGCGTCGGTTTCTCATTATTATTCATAGCTGAGTTTTCTTATCCTATGAGAAGACCCTGCTTCTTAATTATTCATGAGAGCACATGCTTTCCAAAGGCAAGGCAGACCTGCCAAGCTGTGAGACCGCGTCCACACATGGCATGCAGTATTCAGCCATTCATAAAGGGTTGTATGTGTTTGTTTCCATAATCCACAGGGTTTGTTACATGTTTTTCCCCACAATGCTGTCAGAGCCAACACAGCAAAGTTGCTGGTTTGCAGCAAGCATTTTTGTCAGGAGAGCTGTACGAGAATTGGAGAATGGATGACTTTGTCTTTTATCAGTTGAGTTTGTTACCATTCAGACAGATCACCCATTCATGCTGCTGTGTTCGCCTATGTTTAAAATCATACAGATTGCCGGCAGGGTTAATGGTCGAAATAGATACATATACACATGATACATGAAATAGATACATGAAATAGATACATAGATCCACTGTGTCTGCATTCAGACCCGGGGATTGAGAAAAAGAGAAGTCCACATTTATAATGTTTATAAAAACATGATTATCTTTATAATGATATAACAAATTGTGGTTATGTGTAAAAGAAATTATGAATAACATATGTAGAAGGGCATTAATTACTTACTGTTTATTGCTTTGCATTTTAACTTTGTAAACTATAAAATCATTGATTTCCTCATGGTTTGTGTCTCATTTTGTGAGCCAACGGACAACAGTTGTTCGCTGCACTTTTTCCCCCTGCTCTGCCTGCCACGCCCACTTCTGCTCACAACGCTCCACGCCCATCTTGAAGCATTTTTTGAAAAAATTCTGAGGAACACTTGAACTGAAAGAGGGGGGTTTTATGACCCTTTAAGTAATTTTCCAAATGTTTAACTTTAAGCAATTCAAGTAAAAATAATAATAATAAAGATTTGACATTTTGTAATATAATGCAATGACATTCACTCAATTTAAGTACAACTTAATAGGCCCGTTACTTTTTGAGGTCACTGCACACTTGCGGGTCAAGTAAAAAGTACAGTTTTCTTTGAAGTTGTGTCCAGGTTTGTGGTCATTAGAGGCTAATTAGCTCAGGGGTCCGGGTATTTGAATAACCTTGCGTGTGGGTCCCCAGGGTTTGAGTTTCTTTTAAACATTTCCCTCTTTAGAAATAATTAAGTCCTCTGCTGCATTCGTCACTTTGTTTAAAGGGCAAGACTTTTTTCACCTCCCAACTGCGGCATTTCACACAACTATATCTCTTTCCGCTCTCTCTCCATCCCTCCTTCAGTGACTCTGGTCCTCTCCTCCCTCTGTTCAGCCCACTAGCAAAGGAAGACATCAATCTTGTGCTGTCACAGAGTGTGTCAGGCTTTGACCCAGCTGGAGTGGAGCAGGAAAAGGCCCTGGCTAATATTGAGATATAGCTCATGCAGCATGCACTCCCACTACACACAAACACAAACACAAACACACACACACACACACACACACACACACACACACACACAAATATTCTCCAGAGTCCTCAAAACTCATTTTGAATTGCCACTGTCTGACAGTTACATACACAGCCAGTAAAACTAATATTGAATGTGCTCATGCACTACATTACTGGAAAAGGGCACATGCTATATATATAAAGCAAGCAAATACATGTAACAAGATGTAACATCTTTAATTTATTCCAAGGAAAACATTAATTAGAAAGTGCACTACTTTTGAGCATTAGAAAAAATCATACCTTAATAAATGTAGTATATAAAAAAATACACGATATGGTGAAACATTCATTCAATTATTTTCCTTCGGCCAATTTATTCAATTCAGTTATAGTATATGTCTTTGGACTGTGGGGGAAACCGGAGCAGCCGGAGGAAACCCACACAAACATAGAAAAAAATGCAAACTCCACACAAAAATGCCAACTGACCCAGCCGGGACTCAAACCAGTGATCTTCATGCTGTGAGATGACAGTGCTAACCACTGAGCCAACATGGTGAAATAAAACATTGAAAATAGTATTGGAGCAGCTGTAAAAAATAAATAAATAAATAAATAAATAAATAAATAAATAAATAAATAAATAAATAAATAAATAAATAAATAAATAAATAAATAAATAAATAAATAAATAAAAAATACATACAATTTATTGTAAAAAAAAAAAAAACAACAGCTGTGGTTGCCAGAATTTTACCTTTAAAAATTATATAAAATATAAAATAATATAAAATAATTGAATGTGTTAACTGCTGTTTAATATACCAATATTTTGACATACTAACATCAGGGGTGTAGCAGACATTTTAAAAGTGGGTTGACAGCTGAATGAGATCCAAATGTTTACTTTCATAATATTATTAATCCCCTGTTTCTAAATGGTCTGTCTCTAAAAGTGAGGGGGATGTATCTAAACTCTTCAGGACACCGGCCCTCCAGGACCGAGTTTGGACACCCCTGGTATAGACTATCCTGTGTCAAAATGCGGCGAAAATCCTACACAATGGTAATAGTTTGATTGCGGTGTTTACATGTTTACACTCGGAAAGCCGCATTTACAGTGGATCTTTCAGTCTAAAATATTGTAGTGATATCAACGTACTGTAAACTTAGTAACTAAATAACTTTGACTAAGGCATGTCTTTAAACACTGAAAGAGTACTGCTGATGATACTAACTAACTTTGCCATCTGAATAAACAAACAAAGGGCACTGATCCCTTACTTACCAAACCTGTAGAGACAGGACAATCAACACCAACTGGAACCGTGTCTTTTTTAAAAGGAGACCAGCGGCAAATCCAGATTTCACCATTTGCAGATGAGAAAAGCTCTCGGGTAAACAATGTTTCTTACAAACGTATTTCTGCCGCGTGTCGTGTGCACTGTAATCCACACGTGAGTCCAGCTGCGCTCTCATAGCGACATTTGTTGAACCACATTTATAAACGCAACACTGGCGACCTCGCGGATTTCATCTACTGCGGGTTATTTTTAGAGCGTAACTCTCTCGACAAGGGACCACTGTATGCATTAAGGAAACGTTTAACATTTAACATAGCATCTTACAGTTATTTACAGTAACTGATTTTTTACAGTAAGAATTATGCAAATTTGTTATGTCTGCTTTTTGATGACATCTCGTCGTACGTAGCCTTACATGTTTATTCAGTGCTATTTTAAAATCTGACAAAGGTGATCATAACAGTCAGAACCCAGCACTTTTACTCAATGTCTGAAACTTTATGGCCTGGACTACCACTATATATCTAAATTAGCAATCCTACTTTTTCTCTTACTCTCTTTCTCTCCATTTAGAAGCGCTCACCTTTCCCAGCTGTCCAATCAAAGAGCCCTGCTGCTGGGGGGCCCGGCTTCTGTCTAAACACCCGCTGTCACAGAAACGACCCTACAACCTTTGGCATCATTCTGACAGACAGCCAGGTGACTGGTTTTAATATTAATACGTCCCCCGTGCTGAGAGGAGATTCTATTTGTGTTGAGCTAAGGGAGAGCAGACGCTTTTTAAAAGTCAGGCTGCCTTCACTGTCTCCTCAGAATGAGCTGAACAAACATAAGCAAGTGTGAAAGAGAACTAAAGAAAAAGTGTGCTGCTCGCTGCTGTCAATTTATCATTCTCTCTCTGGAACTGACTTTAACAGCAGCTCATCCTGGTCCTGCCGTATTTCATACCGTCTCTCGACCCTGTCATTCTTCCCCATTCCTTTTTTCGCTGTTATTTAAATTCTCTGTTCTCTCGCTTTCTGCGATACCTCTCTCCGAGTGCTGGACAGGTGTCAGGCCGTTCACACTCTCTGCACAAAAAAAGGTCTTCCTGCACACTCACACTCCACTGGAAAGGTCACGGCAAAGTGCAAATAAAATACCATTCCTGCATTATTCAGCGGACACCTTTGCACTGATTGAAAAGGAGTAAGGAGTTTAAAGGGAAACAAATCTATAGTCTTAGCATTAATAACCGTAGACACGCTCTTGTTCAGAAGTTTAAAAGAGCTGTGGGACTCCTTCATACTATACAAAAGACTTAACAGTTCAGCTTAACTTTTGATATATAGCAGGGCTGGGTGATTTGACCTAAAATCAAAATCTCGATTAATTGAACATTTTAACTCGATTGCGATTAATAAACGATTATTTTATTTATTTATTTATTTTGCCCTCTGCACGCCGCCTACACTCTTCAATGCTACCAAGCTTACCAATCACAGAGCTTGCGCCATGCATCGTCGCAATGTGTAGCTACATTGTTTGAGAGGTCAGCATCGGCATCAGTCACAGCGAAGGAGTATGAGAACGCATAAAGGCTGCACCAGACCACACGCTGCACTCAATGCAAAAGTGTAAACAGAGCGGGGTCACGTGAGCACAGGCAGTAGGGAAATTTCTTTTTTAAATTGATCAATGATAGGTTCTAAATGTCAATTTCGATTACTTTTCGATTAATCGCCCAGAACTAAAATATAGTATACATAATATGGTAATGTGTTAATGTATCAGTTACCTTGAAGAAATAATGAACAGTGACAGATGCTGCGTCCCAATTCGTATACTATCCGTTCTAAATAGTATTCGAAAATAGAATTAGTGTGTCCCAAACCATAGTGTGTTGAAAAGAGTATGCCAAAGGTTCCCGGATGGTTTACTACTTCCGATAAAAATTCGAAGCGTAGAACTGTCCATACTCCAACCGCTAATATTGCCCACAATACATTGCACGTTGGATGTGAATTTGATTAGAAGTACAAACGCGGGTGAAAAGCGTAAACAAACTACAAACATGGCGAACACACAAGACCAACCATATTTAAACTCCGTTTTCCGTGTTATATTTTGTCTGCAACAACAATGTGAACTTATATCAAGATGTGTTTAGACTTTTGAATGCAAAATTACCCAAAGACCAGAGATTTATTTTTGCATGAATGACTTAAAGGACGTAACATTGCAATCTGTTAACAAGGAAATTCATTCATTCATTTTCTTGTCGGCTTTGTCCCTTGCGGGGTCGCCACAGCGGAATGAACCGCCAACTTATCCAGCACGATTTTACGCAGCGGATGCCCTTCCAGCCGCAACCCATCTCTGGGAACTTCCACACACACATTCACACTCATACACTATGGACAATTTAGCTTACCCAATTCACCTGTACTGCATGTCTTTGGAATGTGGGGGAAACCGGAGCACCCGGAGGAAACCCACGCGAACCCAGGGAGAACATGCAAACTCCACACAGAAACGCCAACTGACCCAGCCCAGCCGAGGTTCGAACCTGCGACTCAGCGACGTTCTTGCTGTGAGGCAACAGCACTACCTACTGCGCCACTGGGTTGCCTAACAAGGAAATAGTATGTTCCAAAGCTTGCATACTATTCTGTTACACACTCAAAAGTATATATTTTTCCTTTACAAAAAAGTGCATACTTTTAGGGTGTAGTATAAGTATGTAAATTGGGATGCAGCAAGAGATTTTGAGCTACACAATCTTCAGGAAGACCCCCAAAAATGAACTACAAAAATTCACTTATGAGAACCCAAATAATTATGTCTGGCGAGAAAAATAAATTCACAAGATGTATAAAAATTTGTTGTCATTTTGTTGAAAAATTAAGTTGTAGTAACTAAAAAAATATGTTTTGCTAACTAGAAAATTTTCAATTTTGAGAACTGGAAAAATTAGGTTAAGACTAAAAGAACTAGAAAATTTTTTCTTACTTATTTTTTTTCTAGTTAGTGAAACCTATTTTTTCTAGTTCTAGTTCAAACTGAATTTTCTAATTTGCGCAACTTAAGTATTCGGGTTCTCATAAGTGAATTTTGAATTTAATTTTGAATTTTGTGAGTAGAATGTTGTCACTGTTTATTATTTGTTCATAGTAACTAATACATTACTATATTTGTAAACTTACATCAACAAAGATTTAGTGTTGCTAAATAAATGTGTTGTTCATTGTTAGGTCATGTTATCTAGTGTATGTGTACAGTATAAGCACAATATTAACAATAAGTACAATATTAACTAAATAAGCTATTAATGTCAAGAGATTCATTAGAATCTCTTATGAGTAAGGCAAGTGGTTGTCAATCATTAGTTCATGTCAACTAATGCATTAACTAACATATTAATATACAGCGGGGAAAATAAGTACTTAACACATCACCATTTTTCTCAGAAAACATATTTTTAAAGGTGCCGTTGACTTGAAATTTTCCCTGGATGTTGGTAACAACCAAAGAAACCCATATATGCAAAGAAAACAAATCAAATTAGTTTACAGATTAAGTTATGTGTAATAAAATGAAATAATGCAAGGAAAAGTATTGAACACATGAAAGCGAGGTGTAGAAATGCAGTGAAAGCCCAGACAGCAGCTTAAATCTCTCAGTATTTATTCAGCTTCCTTATTGTAAATTAATATTAGCTGCTTGAATCCAACATCTACATTATCAGGTTGATGAAGATGAAACCAGGGTGGACATTTTAGCAAGACAATAGCTATGTTTCCATCCAAAAATGTGAATTAACTTTATGCACAAAACTGCATTATCGCATAAAAAACTTGTGAATAAAGCAGCGTTTCCATCCAACGAGTCAAAGGGAACAAAATAGTCACTTCCTGATTAATTGGCGCCAAATATCAACAGTAAACACAGAATTTGATGTGGTAGGAGAAGCTGCATGAATCTTTTCTTCATTTAATGAATGACCTGCGCCTCAGAAGGCAATTCAGACACGCAGTAAACGCGCAGTGATGTCTGAAGGCGTGAGACGCGGACGTTCTTGATTCTGGAGGTCATTAATAATATAATAACACTAATACTGAAACGGTAAAGCCGTTTTAGAATGACCAAAACAACATTTCAGATGTTTTACAATGTGCTCAGTCTGCTGGTTTGTCCATTCACACACATTTTTATCATCACATGATCTCTTATAACAAAATCACATGACTTTTTTAATGCACATACTGGAATTTGTTCAGTAAAAGTGTTTCCATCATAGTTTATGCGGATCTTTTCTTTTTCTTTCCAAAATGCGCAAATAAACATGTGGATGGAAATGTAGCTAATGATTCAAATCACAGCCAATGAAACTCTCAAATGTTTTCTGACAAAGAAATTCAAGCTGTAGAATAGCCCAGCCAATCACCTGTCTTGAATCCAATATAAAATACAAAATAAAGATCAGATTTGATAGACGAGACCCACAAAATCATCAAGATTTTGTGAAAAACTCATACCTGAGCAATTCATGTGATTTCATTCTCCATATGAGAGGCGTCTTTAAGCTGCCATCACCAAAAAGCCTTTTATATTCATTCATTCATTCATTTTCTTTTTGGCTTAGTCCCTTTATTAACCCGGGGTCGCCACAGCGGAATAAACCGCAACTTATCCAGCATATGTTTTACGCAGCGGATGTCCTTCCAGCTGCAACCCATCTCTGGGAAACATCCATTCACACTCATTCACACTCTTACACTACGGACAATTTAGCCTACCCAATTTACCTGTCCCGCACGTCTTTGGACTGTGGGGGGAAACCGGAGCACACAGAGGAAACCCACGCGAATGCAGGGAGAACATGCAAACTCCACACAGAAACGCCAACTGACCCAGCCAAGGCTCGAACCAGCGACCTTCTTGCTGTGAGGTGACAGCACTACCTACTGCGCCACTGCGTCGCCTAGCCCTTTATATAACATATCAAATACGTTTCAGTAGTTCAGTACTTTCTCCTTGTGTCATTCCATTGTTATTACACAACAAATTTTTCAGATTTTTTGTTTTTTGTTGATTTATTTTTATATTTATATTGTTTGGGTTTTTACCAAAATCTGGGTTAATTCCATGTCAACAGCTTCTTTAGAAATATTATTCCCAGGAAGAAAAAAAACATGACGTGTTCAATACTTATTTACCCTGCTGTATGTTTACTTAAAAAAGGTTAAGTAATGCTTAAGATATGTTTGTTCATTGTCAATTCAAGTTAACAAATGCAGTAACTAATGTTACTAATACAACCTTACTGTAAAAGGGTACCAAATATATCATGCTGTATCATTTTAAGCCGTAAAACTCTCTGAAAGCTTTCAGTCCAAGGATCAAGCAAGCGCGAATGCATCAAAACAATCAGTTCAAAACAAAAATGTACAGAAAACCAGGCTGATTATATCAGATGTGGCAGAGAGAAGAGTGATTCATGGCCGCTTTTTTCTGTGAATTATTCATACCAGTGTGTGTTTAGCTTTAAAACATGAGCTCTGTCATATTGTGTGAATGTTTCTGAGGAGCACGAGCCCTCACAGATCTCACAGTGTGAAACGCAGGCAAAACATTCCCAAATGACATGAAAGCTACATATCTAAACATACAGTAATGATGCTTGGGTCTGTTATACTGATGCACGAACAAACCACATAGTATATCTGTGCTCCCAATGCACTGATTGCATGTTGTATTTATGAACGGATACAGTTCAGTGCACTCACACCATTTCAACACGCATTCAGTATAATGGTTCTATTTGTCATGTGCATGTTGCTGCATTTAGCATTTGACAGGAACAGAAAATACACTCAAAAATTGTGCTTTTTTTATAATAATAGTATCTTTAACGTTTCTTCACATGGTATAGCTAACTGACTTCACCTCACCAGCCTCCCAGCAGCCAGAGCCATCTTTAAATAGTAAATAATTGCCCCGCTGACAATTATACAGTATTACAACACACTGGGTGAAGGTTTACTCCACAGCGGCAGCGCAGCACACATTAAACCCTCTCATTAAACACAGCACTGACAGCTTTAAGCCTGTTTATTAGACATACAGCTAATATTAGTGTACTTGTACAAGATGTATTCTATAGGTCTTTAAAGTTGCTTGCACAGCGAGAATAGACTGTCTTGGACTAAACTGTGTTTACACCTGATAATACATCAAGACTGACTCTAGAACACATGTGCACTATTATAAGATTGTTTCTAACCCAATAGCTCGAGAACAGCTCATCAGTTTGATTACATATAGGAATCACCATCAAAGCTAAGACCTCAAAAAGACTACTGACAGATATGATATGCTCTGTTTCATATTTCAGTAGACGTTTCAGTTCAGCCTGGCTGAGGTTTAAAACATGAGTTTTCTATACTTGAAGGAACCAGATTAAAGCATTATTAAAATGTTAGAATACAGTCTTACCTCATACTCCTCAGCCTCGATCAGCAGTTTGGCTGTTGTTATTCTGGATTCGTAGGGTGGCATTTTGCTCTGAAGCACACAAAACAATGAATATTAAATGAAATAGAAATGACCGAAGGGTACTTGACTTGATTTGATTTGACGTGATAATTATATAAAAGCTCATTTTAGAGAAGACCTTGATTTTATGTGTAATTAACAAATACAAATTCAAAAGTTTGGGTTGCTTTTATTAATCAGTAATTCCTCTAATATGCTTGAAAACAGTTGAAATTAATAGTAATAGTAATATTAATAGTTAGGCTTTTTAAAACTTTAGTAGAAGTCATGATCATTTTTGTCAATAAAAGAGCCCCTATTATGCATTATAAAAAAATCATATTTTAGTTTTGGGGGTCTCCAAGATTTTTAACCTAATAATCCCAATGCCCCCCTATATGATTTGTTCAGCAACTTATTTGTTCCCAAACCCCTCCTTAGCATGATGCTAATATGCACTAATTGGTCCACTGACCCAGTCTGTTGTGATTGGTCGACTGCTTTCAACGCAAGACGGAGAAAAACGGCCACCACAGTTATGAAGTAGCCAGAGTACAAAGTATATGTGATAGCTATAGACTGGTGTGTGCCCAATGCAGAGATTGCATTAAAGCAATGAAGTTAAACACTAGCATATACTCTATTCTTAACTCTAACCCCAAGTAATAACAATGACGCACATTCAGTATTAACAGACACAGTAGCAAAAGTTTTCAAAATAGTTTCAAAACTATTTTAAAAACTTACAACGCCACACATGTGTAAAAACAGCTGGTGGTGGCCTTAGTTACGACAAACGGCAGGGGATCACTCGCTCAGAAAGGCATTTAAATCAGTAAAGGAAGAAGCACATGTCATGTTTTTAATGTGGTTTTGGATGCGATATGTGAATAACCCCATAAACATTTAACCTATTATATTATATAGATTTTAATGATATATTACAAACAGTGATCTTTAATAGTCGCGCAAAGCGATTACAAATTACAACATACATATAAATACATTTTTTGCAAACTACAGAAAACGAGGCAACCATTTTAATCACACTTATGCGTAGCGAGGTACACTACCTGTCAAAATCTTGGGGTCAGCTTTTTTTTTTTTTTTTTTTTTTTTATAAAATGATTTGGTTTATAAAGGCGACATTTATTAAATGTAAAAATATTATAGAATTGTTAAATATTTATTAAAATTTTAAATAACTTTTAAAAGCTTTCTTATTGTATGTAGTGTTTCAAATAAAATTATTACTCCAGTCATTATTGCTTTATTACTATTACCATTAATAATAATAATATTAATAATAATTGTTATTATTATTATTATTATTAATAGTAGAATGATTTCTGAAAGATCACGTGCCTCTGAAGACGGGAGTAATGAATCTTTAACATCACTGGAATAAATTATTAAATTAAATTATAAACAACTTTTGAACAGTTATTTCATAGTGCAATAACATTTTACAATTTGTACTGTATTGTTGATGAAATAAATGCAGCCTTGGTGAGCAGGATAATTGCTTATTTTAAAACATTTAAAAATCCTACTGACCCCAAACTTTTGACCGGTAGTGTAGGTTATTTTATCAATATTAAATTTACTTAAAGCTATGTTACACACTGCATTGAAGGACATTTTCAAAAACTCATTATAGGGGCTCTTTAAATATCCTATAATTGATAGAGATTTTGTGTTCAGTGGTACATTTTCTGACTAAACATATTATAACAATAATGAAACAAATACAATTTTAAAAATGAAACTTTGGGTAGTGTACATTTTTGTGTGTTTACTGAACCTTAAGTTTTAGACTAAACATAGATAGATTAAACAATGCATCTTGTTTAAAAGAATTAAAACTGATGCGTCACAATTATTGCCAGCGGTAAACAACAGAAAGTAACAAATGCTTTTGATAAAGCTTATCTAATTGTTTACCAAAACAACTGCTTATATTTTGGTAGATAATATTCTTTGTGACATTATTTTAAACCATGGGAACTATTTTAGGAGCAAAAAAGCTTATTCTACACTAGCAAAAAAGAGAGTCGCTTTAGACCTTTAGATTTTCATTAGACTAATGGTCCTTTAAATCAATATTTTTTTTTGGCTCTCAATGGACATTTTAATAATCCCTCATTATAAACACCATTTCTCTTTCAACATGCTTTATCATCAAGGGCAAGGCCATTTCATCTGTTGTGTCTTCATCATTGTCTATGATGTTAACAGGCTTTTTAAATGGTACACACTAACACAATCTCGCTTTTCTCTACAATGGATAAATGGTTACTAAATCAGCCATGTAAAAAGACTTGATAAGAGCGCTTATCATTGCAAAGCAGCATCTGCATATCACAAATTCATGTCTAGTGCCAGGCAAGATCCCTGAAATTTTAACCAGTAGGAAAGTAAACAAACTTTTATAAATTCCCTCAGCGAGTCAGTTCAGGTGAGGCTTGTTTTTTCTGTGGTTTCGTCAGCCCTACTTAACAGCTGAACTGCGAAAAATTATTTAGACACACTGAAACCAAAATACGTCTTTGAAAAAGCATGAAACGTGTAGCCTTAAGGAATAAACAGAGTTTTTAACTGTCGCAAGACCGTGTCAGCAGAGGAGGGTGGTCATTTGATGGAAAAGCAGTAAGTGTGTGTGTATTTGTGTGTGCGTGGCCCCAGGGCCAGCCTTGCGGCAGTCTGCCATCGTCTTGGCCTGGTATTAAGAGAAAAATGAAAAGCTAAATACGCTAGTTTGTTCCCTTTCTTCCCTTATCTTTACAGTACTAAGGAACCTTTAAGCGCAGTGCCATTTCCTTCAGTGCAATCACAGAGAGGTCGAAGTAGAGGTCATCATGTGTCCTATCTTGGGTATGGAACACAAACACCTGTGAACACACCTTAGTCTGATCTTCTTCCTCCTCCATGTTAAGCTCTGTGCTCGCCAATGACTCTTCCTCTTTCTGTAGGCTAGGTAACCATGACGACACACTCTTCTTCAGGTACTCACGTCCCTCCTGCATACAAGCATAATAAAATACTATTTACTCTGACTGTAAAGGTATAGGTTCATTCTTCACTCAGAAAGAGGTGTGGGATGAGGGGAAGTAAGATGGTAATGAGATCCTTTTGAAAAGAGGAAAAGGAACAGGATATGAGGAACTAGGAGAAAACAAAAAAAAAGTAGCATAACAGGTATTTGTATAAGATAAAAAAGGAAAATAATATTCATCGGAAGAATAAGAAGTACAGTGGGTGACACTTCAAAAGGACCATTGCCGCTGCGTGTGGCATTACGAACATGTTTTAGGTGTGACAGCAGTTCACGACTATGCCGCCACGGGGCACAAAGGGACGGGATGCGAATGGACAGAAATATACAGAATATACAGAAATATAAAGTAGCTGTAAATACCCTGCTACTTGTAAATGAAGATGAAATAACGAAACAAAGCATTATAATTCCTTCATTAATCATTAAAATGTGTTAACAATATTTATTATCATTGTAAATTTGTTAAGTGCAATGATAATTCATTTTGGAAAGTAGAATTAAAGAAATAAAAGATAACTAAAATGAAAGTACAAGCATACATACTTACACAAATAAATAAACCAGCGTTTTAGCCTAAATATAGAGAGATGTACAGTGTTTGTTATTTTAAAGTGATTAATCAATAGACAATAGTCAATAAATAAGCTTTTTTTATTTACAGTTTTCATTTACATTTTGTTCGTTGATCATATTTTACTTTCTCATTTGATGTCTTGAGTATTGTGCACTGTTTATGACGCAAAAAAAAGTTGAAAGCCACTACAGAGGTAGTAAAATGGCATGAGGATACGAGGTACTCGAAAGCAGTGCAGGACAACTCAAAGCCCTAAAATTAGTTGCACAGAAAAAGAGAAAGCGACAGAAAGTGCAATAAATGGTAGTGGGATGAGATGAAAGGAAGCAGGATGGGATGAGAGGATGTGGTAAAATTATAAAAGCAAGTAGAATACATTGAAGCAGAATAAAGTAAAAGGAAGAAGCCTGCTGTAAGAGCACCTTACAGCAGGAAAGGAAATATATATAGGAAGGAAGTAGTAGTGTATATGGCGAAGAAGTAGAAAATTAAATTTGCAATAAAAAGTAGTATAAAGTAAGAGGAAGTGGCAGTGAGTAGATGGTGGCATGCAATTACAAAGAGTATGGTGAAATGAGAGGATGTATTAAAATGATAAAAAGAAGTAGAATACTTTGACGAAGCAGGATAAGGTGACAGGAAGTAAAGAAATAAGAAAATGTGAGACGGAAAGACAGGAAGTCTTCAAAGTTTTAAAAGATGAAGTTGAAGATGTAATGCAGATATCCGGAGGCAATCTATTCCAAAGACGTACTGCATATGATGAAGATAAAGAAAACATTATGCAATTAAAAGGTGCACAGAATGTAGCCAGTGAACTAACACATTAATGTACAGAAGTAGTTATGTGAAAGAATACCCTGCTGAATAGGATGAAAGGCAGTAGGTCAAGGTCAAACAATATGGGCATAACAAGTGGTACAAAATAAGAGGAAGGAGTAAAGTATGAAGGAAGTAATGCAGGAGAGCATAGTGGTACAAGATATGAAGAATCATGATAGAATGAGAGGAAGCAATAAATGTTTATTCATTCATTCATTCATTTTCTTTTCGGCCTAGTCCCTTTATTAATTCGGGGTTGCCAGAGCGGAATGAACCACCAACTTATCCTGAACATGTTTTACAAAGCGGATGCCCTTCCAGCCTTCCAACCCATCTCTGGGAAACATCCATACACACTCATTCACACTTATACACACTCATACACTACGGACAATTTAGCCTACCCAATTCACATGTACCGCATGTCTTTGGACTGTGGGGGAAACCGGAGCACCCGGAGGAAACCCACGCGAACGGGGGGAGAACATGTAAACTCCGCACAGAAACGCCAACTGACCCAGCAGAGGCTCGAACCAGCGACCTTCTTGCTGTAAGGCGACAGCACTACCTACTGCACCACCGCGTCGCCTCATAAATGTTTATTTATTTATAATTTTTAAACAGGAAAGGATTAAAGAATAATCAGGATAATCAGACAATTATTTATCTAATAAAAGATAATCGATAACAGTTTTTAAAAGCCGGTAACGGCAAACATGCATTTGATGACCACTGATCTGGTGGAACGATCAGTCCTTGTATTAAGTTTTGAAACCGAAGCACAACGGGCTGCTGAGATAGCACTATTTAAAATTTGATAGTACAGTTTAATCCCTGTGAGGAAGTAGAATATGCCAAACTTATAATAGCTTGTTACTGGAAAAATACAGAAAGCGCCACTTTTAAACAATGGTTGAAGAACTGTCTTATTGGTTGAAGAATTGGCTCATTGTTTGGCATTAGAAAAATGTGTGTATATAGTTAAGAGAAAACCCTGAAAAGTTTTCCAAAACAAGGAATCTCTTTGTAGGATTTCTAAAGGAAGCTGATACAAATCTTTTGTCCATATAACTTGTATCATGTATCACCTGCTATTAATATACCATTGTTTTGATATTGAATGTGTATTTACATGCTTTTATTTAATTATATACAGTTGAAGTCAGAATGTTTAGCCCCCCTTAATTATTAGACCGCCTGTTTATTTTTTTCCCCAATTTCTGTTTAATGGAGAGAAGATTAAGAAGATTAAAAACTGCTTTTATTCTAGCCGAAATAAACAAATAAGACTTTCTCCAGAAGAAAAAATATTATCAGACATACTGTGAAAGTTTCCTTGCTCTGTTAAACATCATTTGGGAAATATAAAAAAAAAAAAAAAAAAAAAAAAAAAAGGGGGGGGGGGGGGCCTAATAATTCTGACTTCAACTGTACTTGTAAATTTTGGATTATTATAATTTATTGTTATATAATTTTGTATGTTTTCTTTTCTTTAGTACATGTTAAAAATAATAAATACAGTGTTAAAAAAAGAGGAAGTAGAATAGATTGAAAAATGAGATAGGACAAAAATAAGTAGGCCAGAATAAGAGAAATCAAGATCGGAGGAAGCCTTGAGAGGAAGACGCACTGTATTTGGTTGGAGTAAGTATGTAAGTTGTGGAGGAATAATGGTATAGGATGAGAGGAAGCACAATAAACAAGAAAAGGTGGTGTAGAATGACAGAAATCTGTCAAGTATAAAATGATGAAGGAAATGGCATAAATCACAGAAAGTGGCAAAGGACAAAAAGGGAACTACTGGGAAGACGGAGAGGAAGTAAGATGGATTGAGAGGTAACTTGATAGAACGAGAGAAAATTGGCTCCGGAGAGCCAAATTGAATCAGAAAGAGAACGTAGAAAAGAATGAAAAGTAGGACAGGACAATTGGATGCTCTATACCAGAGATGTCCAAACTAGGGCCTGCGGGTCAAAGTTAGCCCATGGTAACCTTTGATCCCATCTGAGAACAGAGGGATAATGATGGGGATGGTTTCGAGATTGTCAATTCAAATTTAAAGTAACCCTTTATTTGTTTGTTTTCAATTAAATGGTGTAAATTAATCAGATTTTGTTTAAATGTACATACTGTCACCCGACAATGCAGAGACTTTGGTGAGCAAATCAAGTCAAAGGAAGATTCTGCTTGACTAGTGTATTCAGCAACGAACTCCACTGTGTTATAAATGTGATTGTTTATGTTTTTATTGCAGTAAGTTATCATGTAAAAAGTTATATAGCATTAGTAAATAAGATTTAAATGAATGTTTTCTGTTTATTTTGAAATACTATGAACAATTAGGAAATTAACCATGACAACTTTAATGTAATATCAGTCCTTCCTTCTACACAAATCTACCAACTACCTATGCCGTCATTTTAATGACAAATGTCGTGAGCGCAGTATTACAAGTCGAGATTGCATTTATATAATACGAGCATGGGAATCTCTTTGCTTGCGCGCCGATTTCCTCTGTTCGTGCACAAAACTTCTTGCACACCCGCTCAAATATATGCTGCTCAGGTGCAGATTTTTTTGTGTGCTCTCAAATAAAAACTGCTGATGTGCGATTTAGTGCGTTTATTTAACAAGTATGTCTCCAAAATTTATTAGATTTGCTAGGAATATTTATATCTCCAATAGACCTACAGAGCGGCATTAATGCTTCCTGAAGTAAAGTAAAATGGCCATAAACTCCAGCAAGATAAAGTCATTGTATGCAGAGCCATATACCTTTATCTATAAAGTATAATTATGGAAACTGTGTTCATCATAACTGAAAGCTACATCGTGTTTGCTAGCCTCACGCATCACGCACCTGTCAGTCAGTCAGTCAGTCAGCATGTCACCTTAAAGGGTTAAACGCTTTATTATAACTCACTTACCTTTTAATATGTTTTGGTGCGATTATAACCTGCTATTAAAAAAACAACAACAACTGTAATGTAGCCGTGGCAGGATGAAATTTGGTGTGGCGCCCCGCCATGGAAGAGTGAAAGTAGCAGAAACCATGAATATAGTTTGGTATATTTACCTTTGGCCCACTGCCCTTAATGATATTTGGCTTTTGACCATTCATACAAAAAAGTTCGGGCACCCTTGCTCTATACGATGAGAGAAGCGGTATATACACTGAAAAAATATTTTCTTACTTAAAGATTTTGTCTTTGACTTATTTCTAGTCAAAACATCAACAAAATTACCTAAATCCTACTTCCTATCACCTCCTTTGCACTACCAAAAAAATGATTTAAACATCTAAAATCAAGAAGCATTTCCAGACGAGAAATAAATAAAAAAAATATGTAAAAATAATTAAAAAATAAAGTCAATTTGTTTGCTGAAAACGAGCTAAATAAAGTTAAGTAAAATAAGCTTATTTAAAACCCAAACAAAATTATTTTACTTACACCACAGTAGGCATGGGACGATAACCGTTTTCACGGTATACCGTGGTTTGGCAAAGTCAATGGCTGTTTCTCAATTCCAAGAACACAGAGAACGGACTTGCGTTCTTGTAGAGACTGGTGTTGCCAGGTATCCTCGGAAGAACGAACTCGGAGACAACGAGAACAGAGAACGCATCCTGTGAGAAATGAGATGCTGCGTTCTTCCTGATGGTCACATGACCTTCAAGCGTTTTTTAATGTGAAATTATTTAAACATTACAGCATTTATACAACAATTTATTGTTTTTCCCCTTTTTAAAAGGTTTACTATGCATAAAAACATTATAAATATACGTTGCACAATATAAATAAAACAGATTTTAATACGAATTTTAGTAAATAAACACTCTTATGTGTTTATTCCTTTATTAAGATGTCCATGGTAATGTTTATATTAACCGTTTCATTTAGGGAAACTCCTGAGGTAAATAAGTTATATCTCTGAACTTTAACAATAAATATAAACTAAATGCTGCGCTTCCCACCTCCAGTCGCAATGGCTTCTGGGACTTCTAGAGCGAGATCGGTGCTCAAGTCTGCAACGGTGCGTCCTCGATATCAAGAACAAATCCGGGAAGTTTTGCGCGTCCTCTGTTCTTGCGGTCTTGAGTATTGGAACTGAA
Source organism: Danio kyathit (assembly GCA_903798195.1). Lineage (NCBI taxonomy): Eukaryota > Metazoa > Chordata > Actinopteri > Cypriniformes > Danionidae > Danio > Danio kyathit. The sequence goes on from LR812534.1 coordinate 36,956,300, forward strand.
CTTTGGCAGCTGATGATGACGTTACACGAGAACATGAGGACGCAAGACCGCTGAAGAACGCATATTGAGAAACAGTCAAGGTTTTAAAATCGTCAAAATTTTCTGCAATACCGTTCCTAAGGTATGTGTACAATTTTTTATTTACATTTTTTTATGACAACAGTATCTCCAGCAAAAAAAGATATCCAAAGATGCTGTTTTAAAAACAAATGAAGACAGCAGAAGTCAATGATTCATTTAGCCTGACATGTGTTACTGTTCCAAAATATTTTAAATGTTTCTCAAAATGAAATATACTGTGTTCAAATGGGAAAACTTGTTGTTTTTTATCCAGGCATTTAAAAAGAACATATTTTAGAGCAGTAATCACAATACCGTGAAACAGTGATATTTTTATCCAAGGTAATGATACTGTCAGAATCTTATACCACCCCATGCCTACACCACAGGCAGATTATTTAGCTTGTTTTCAAGAAAATTCATTTAATTTAGTCTTTTTATTTCTGAGAACAAACAACATTTGTTACTTGTCTAGAAAATGCTTCTTGATTTTATAGATGTTTGGACTAAATCCTTTTTTTGCAGTACAGGATGAGAGAAGGTAATAGGAAGTAGGGTGAAAGCTAGCAGAATGAGAGGGAAAGTAGGAATGGATGAGAAGATGGAGTAAAGGATAAAAGTGAGTAGGAGAAAAAAATGGGAAGTGGCACTTTATATGATTCAAAGATGAAGGAAATGGCATAAACAAAAAGAAGTGGCACAGAATGAGAGGAAGAAGGATCAGATGAGAGAAAGTGGTATAATAAGAGAGAAAGCAGTAAAGTATGACTGTATTCAGAAAAAAAGGATAAGAAAAAGTAAAAAAAAAAGACGAGATGAACCAATAGAGATGAAGAGGAAGTAAGATGGGATGAGAGGAAACGGTAGAAATGAACACGATCTACAAACCTGAAAAGAAAGACTAGTAGAACAGGAAAAAGAAGATGATCTATAAGACGAGAGGAAGCTGTATAGGATGAGGTGAAGTGACAGAAAGTAGGAAAAAACATGAAGATGAAAAAACAGCAGAACAGGATGAGATAAAGCAGAATATGCTTTAAAAAAAATTTGAGGAAGTTGTTCAGGATAAGAGAACGTGGTACAGAACAAGAGGGAGTAATATGGGACTGACATGGGATGAGATGAAAAGCGCAAGCATGAAAGGGGTTGAGGTTAGAGGACACAAAGAGACTTGAAGTTTATGATTGTTGAGTCAAGTTCTACTGTCAGCTCTCTGATGGGAAATGGAAGGGTCTTCTGAAGTGAAAATCCCCACTCTAAGCTGCAGACTCGGGATGAGTTGACATGCTGGTCTTATGTCTGTTTGCCCCCTAGTGCTTCAGTAAAAAACTGCATGAAAGCAAAAGCGTGCACTAGTAGTAAATCTGTCCCACAGCGAGTCATTTTCAATAAGCTTGTTCTATTAATGGCTTATAATGAATTAGCTGCGACCTAACTCTGTCATCTTCGGTCTTTGTCTTTCCCAAAAACAAGCATACATGCCCAAAACCTGTCTTTTTTACTAACTCACTCTCTCTCGCAGAAAATTTCTATCTACGTCTTCTCCTCAGAAATACATGAGTCAGCTCTCTCAGCTGCTCGCCACCTACACTAATTATGACTGCATAATGACCCACTGCTCAGACCGCTTTTCTTTCTAAAAGTGCAGTGAACCAGCGAAACAGTGAGGGAATTCTGGGTAATTCAATCTGCAGATGTGCTGTTATACCTCAGTTTTCTCGATGCTGAACAGGTAGCTGGCCATCAGCTGCAGCGCTTCAGGGTTGTTTTCGTCATACTGTAGTGCTTTGTCGATGGCTTCTTTACAGCGGTCAGCAGCAGCTTCCTCCATGCTGTCAAACAATACAACATTAGTATTAATAACAGCGTTATTAAACTCATTGTCTCTAACCCATGTAAAAGAAAAATCTTTTTTATAAGGGGTTTAAACAGTTGTGAGGCAACATTGTGCGCCTCCAATGGCAAAAAAATGTATTCTATTTTTATAATCACACTTCTTAAAAACAGTCTGCAGAAACAGTTTGATTTTCCCTTTGTATCCCTTGTGTCATTAAAGGGGAATGTCAAGCCCATTAGTGACAATCTTTCCGTTTGCCATTTGAGTTTTAGCACAGTACCTATTGAAAATACTTGCCTCTTTCACACAGTGAAACCAGTAAATATCCAGAAAATTTTCGGAATGACTTTAACGGTGCTTGTTTTTGTAAACAAAGGAAGTCACACAGTTAATGGTTTCATTTTTATTTAAAACTTTAGCATTCATGTAACTAATTTTGTCTAATAGACAGACCAAATAACTATAGAAATAAAAAAAAACATTAAATTAAATAAAAATTTAAAATAATAAAAAAAATTAAAAATCAAAAAATATTTTAAATAAATAAATAAATAAATAAATAAATAAATAAATAATAATAATAATAATAATAATAATAATAATAATCGCCACCACCTGAAGGCAGAAGCGCAGCTAAAAACAGCTTTGTTTACACATTTGACTCCATTGCAAATGCTGATGAAGGAACACTTTCACATGTCGAGATGTACATTTGAGTGCGTGTTGCAGCTTGTGAGATTTTTTAAAGCTTTTAGACTTTTTAAAACGAAAGTCTACCAGTGTTGTAGGCTATACTCAAATCTGACTCACATGCACGCACATCATGCAACTGAATGCAGAGCTTGCAGGTAAACTCACGAAGGTTTTATCATAAGCATCTTAACTATAATTTTTGTTGACACTAAAAATAACTTAGAAATGTTATGACTAACAGGGAGCAGCTAAATGTGTCTGGAAAAGGATTCAAAGGCGTTTATTTTCATGAACAGCGTGGATGTGAACGTGTGTGAATGTTCAAATTGGTCTCACGTCAGCGCATTCTAAACGTGAACGTGCTCTTTCCAGGAATTTTCCTTCTGCGTTCACACTAAGCAGCATTCTGGGAAAATACTGGTTATGTTACAACTTTTCTTTCTGGAAAAATGCCAGAATAAATTTACAAGCAAATGTCAGCGATTAAGAAGCATTATAAATGTGGAGCATTAGGCCTCATTCACACTAAGAGCGACTCGCAGCTGCAAAGCGACCATTCATTTCAACAAATAGTAAGCGACTTCCAGCAACCTCCAACTTCGCGAGCGACAGCACCTATTGGCGACCAGGTGGGCGTGTCGAATGGCGCGACAAAGTTAAGAATCCTTCAACTTTATGCAAATGAAGAGCGACTTTCTTGAGCGACAGCCAATAGGAGCACCAGTAGAGCTCATGTGATCCTCTCTCAGCTCGCTCAAAGGCAGATGTATTCTCCGTGCTGTAGACCTACACAGACCTGCGTTTGTAGCAGGTCACCACTCAGAGCGACAGGCAGCTACAAAGTCACTGCTAGTGTGAATGAGGCATAATAGATGTCTTCTAAGCCACTTCTTTTGACATTTTCAGTTTATAACACAGATAACGATAGTCCAGTTTTGAATCTGCTGCTATGGTGATGCACAGACTTTTGTAGCGTCATTTGAATTTAAGCCACAGTCTCCAAAAGGGCCAGTTTTTAAGAGTTATAAAATATTATTTGTGTGGTATTTTGAGCTGAAACCTCACATACAAACTCTAGAGACATCAGAGACTTAATTTACATCTTGCAAAAAGGGGCATAAAAGGTCCCCTTTCAATTTTATGCCAAAATTACATAACTTTGCACTTTGATTTTTAAATTTAAAGAAGGTGAATAAGCAGTATGAGACAAAAGGAAGTGATAAAGCATAAGAGCAGAAAAGAATAACAGGTAATGATATAAGATACCAGTGCTTCCCACAGGTTTGAAATATACTTGCTGTGGTAACCGGATTGAAACACACCATTTACCCACAGCACATAAATAGTTAACTATATGCGAAAAACAAAACATGATTTATTTTTAACACTATTTTATTATCATCTGTTTTAAACTTTTTTCTTTTCAATGGGTTAAAAAGTAAAAAAATAGACTGTTGAAATACATTTTTAAAAATCCACTATTTCTCTTTTATGCAATTCAGGAGCCATGTACACCCACTGACTGGTAAAATCTGCTTCTCTCTATCTCTCATTCAAGTTCAGGTTGCCTTATTGGCATGACATTTTGTACAGTATTGCTAAAGCATTTTAGATGTATAAAATATGTAATGTATTGGCATCATCAAATGAATCAAATAAACAGCAAATGAGAAATAAATGACAGAAAAAAAGCAATAAAAACAGACAACCAATCTCTAAAAATTTTAATAATTACAAGAAAAAAATGCGTAGATTATTTAAATAAGGCAAATGAGTTGATTACCGATTTCTAATGCTGTACAAATATTCTGCAGCCAATTTAGATGTAATTTCGACCTCTCTGAGTATTTAGTAAAGTTTTTCTTAGTTGTTTGGATTAAAGAATTATTATTTAACATCTCGTTTGCTCTCGCGGCTGTGCGAATATAACTAACAACAGCTTAGAAAACGAAAGCTAAACCAAATCCCGGAGATTTTAGTAGATGAAAGGGCTAAAGGAGAGAGGAATTTCTGTAACTAATCGCTTGTGGATGTTTGTTTATATTGGGCGGGTACAAAAAAAGTAAAAGGATGATAATATTAGTAAAAAAAAAGATGCGTCACCAAATTGGGCAGCAGTTAATATAGCTGGGCGGCCCCACCCAAGTATTGGATACCTTATTGTTCCTTCACAACAAGAAAAAGAACGTCTCCTTTTAAAACCTTCACCCTCTCTGTTGCTCTCTGGTGGAATGAGCTGCCAACGTCCACCCAAACTACTGAGACCACCACAACATCTTTCAACAAGCAGCTAAAGACACACTTTCACAAGGATTTAAGCATCCTACAATTAAACCAGTGCACTAATTCCCTTATCTGCCTTTCCTTTCTTCTCTAGCTTGTTTTCTAATCTAGTTTGCTAATAAACCTGTTATTATGTTTTTTTACAACTTGCTTTTTGGCAAATTGCTTTAAAAGTCCCTTTGGATAAAAACCATCTGCTAAATGCTTAAATATAAAATTTAGAAAAAAGGAGAAGTACAAAGAAGCATATGGGAAGTAGGATGAGATAGAAAATTCCTACTGGTTCTAGTAGGAAGTGGTATATATGATAAGTGGAATATTACAAAAGAAAAAAGAAGCAGTAAGAGTGGATGAAGAGCAAGAAAAAAAATAGTAAAGGCTTAAAGTGAGCTCTGTGAAAAAAAAAAATGTAAAAACAACTTTGTTCTTAAATGTATTCTCTCCCACAATTAGTTTAGTCCCAAGTTTCCCCAAGTGTCCTGGCCAAATTCCCTCCATAGGCCCTTACCCATCATGGCCTAGGCCTACCAATCATCCCCATCCACCGAATTGGCTCTATCACTGTCTCTCCACTGCACCAATAGCTAGTGTGTGGTGAGCGCAATGGCGCCGTTGTCCTGTGGCTGCCGTCGCATCATCCAAGTGGATGCTGAACACTGGTGGTGGTGTGGAGAGACCCCCCTCATGATAGTGAAGCGCTTTGGGTGTATGGCCATACACAATAAATGCGCTATATAAATGCACCCGTTACATCACATTACAAGTTTACTATGGGCAATATGATGCTTAAATGTTGCTCTGCTGACTCTAATGAGCACAGAATTCACATGTAATGTTTTGACAAAGATTTGGTTCCTTTTCTGGACTTCGATTGTCTTGGGACTGTTGCTACCAAAGCTTTCGAATTTCATCTTAATTATCTTCATTTGTGTAAGACGAACGAAGATCTCAGGGCATTAGAAAGAAACAAGAGTAATTAATATCAGTGTTTTTACTTCCACTCAAAAATATGCACACATAAAATCATGTTATAACAAAATGATCTGTGGGTTATATTGAGCTGGAACTTGTTTTAGTTGAACAACAACTTGATCTGAGTAGAATGTCTAGACAAAGCATTACAACTTTGGCCAATATCTGAACTAAACCAGACACCCCTAAGCACCCAGGGCCATCCATAACAACTGAAGAAAATTTATTGGTTAGCGCGCACACACACTAACACACACACTTTTCTGCTCTTGATTTTCCAGTTATGGCCTGCAGCAAACATCTACCACAACAACATACACACCGCCATACAGTACATCAAGAGGAAAAGTCACAAAGACGTACTGTACTTTGCCAGAGGCAGCTGCTGTTCCTTCATAATGTACAGCGATGTGTGAAATGGTATGGCGCTTACATATAGTCAATAAACCTGACCTTTCCCTGATGCTCTGAATTTCAATCTCAGGGTTTGAATGAAGTCACGCTGTGCCAAGATCCTCGGCAATCAACGCTAAGAACATCTCCAATCCAAATCTACTTTTCATCTCTCTCCTACCGTTTCTCCCATCCTAAATTCCCCACCCTCTCTCTCTCTCTCCCTCTATCATCCACTCTGTGATTAAATCTTTTCTGCAGGCCTCAGAGCAGATGGACTCCAGTCTGCAACGTCCCAGGTGTGTGTGTGTGTGTAATATCATCAGGTACAGAAAGCCAAAATGGTTGAGAAATAAAAGGAATAAGAGAACGGCCAGAGCAAACAAAGATGGGCTGAAGTGTAACAAGAGCCAGCACATATCTGTGTAAAATGAAAAATATTTACCAGAGATCTGTGAAGAAGATCTCAGCGATGGAACAGAAGGCCACAGACACGTCCTTCTTTGTGACGGGACCCTCAGAGGGAATTGCGGCCGCTCCAAATGCACCAGCCTATCAGGACAAAGATCCACAAGACAACGAGGTAAAATAATCATTAATTTTCCTTTGGCTTAGTCTCTATTTCAGAGGTCACCACAGCAGAATGAACCGCCAACTATTTCAGCATATGTTTTACACAGCAGATGCCCTTCCTGACGCAACCCAATATTGGGAAACTAAAATAATAAATGACATATAGTAATCAATATCTACTCACTTTTTGTTATTTCAAACCTCCACAACTTCTTGTAGCTATGTGTGATGTATAGACCAAATGTAAGCCATTGTCTCATTTTATATTTTACAATAAACATATTTAAAATAAATATTATAAGACATTCTTACAAGACCATCACCATATTATATTGATATGCTTATTTTTACATGGAAATTGCAATGTAATGGTATATTATTAATTTAATACATGAATTATATTTATTATTATTATTATTATTATTATTATTATTAATTGAACAATTTTGTTTACACTTCTAACATGACTTATATCTTTAAACATATTAAAAATGCTTCATTATTTTTTTAAAACTTTAATTAATTATTATCATACACTGAAATAATATTCAAAAATATTATAATAAAATATAAAACAGAATATCAACCTACAACAGTGATTCTAATGCAGGTGACTGGGGCCCAATAGGGGGCTTCTGAATATTTAAAAAAAGTTGAATATATATTTATATATTTATATATAGTATTACTAATTCATTTACTAGAAGTATAAATACATTTTAAAAAGAGTAATGAATCATGTAATCACTCCCCTAACTATTTATTTATTATAAATTTTACTTATTAATTTTTATAGATTTTTTTTATTTATTTTTAATTTGTTAATTTATTTATTTATTCATTCATAATATGTATGTAATTAATACATCAACAAGCTAAGTCTATATATTAGAGTAAACTGGGAAAATACAGAGAATGTCAGAGAAATATTGAGAACCACTGCTCAACACTTCGCAATTTGTCTGCTTATGTTTTACTGCCCTCTAGTGTAACACAAAGAAATTAAAGACTATAACCCTTCAGAATAAGTTATCAAGATCACAGAGAACGCATGTTTTTTTCTTTGCAGACACAGTGCTCCAGCTAAATCCAATACCCTGTAATGTATGCAAGGTAGGAACATCATGTGTGATCATTTTAACTGATTAGTATGTAGTACATTAGTAGTACATAGTATGTTGAAATATAAAAACAACATCTGTGACCTACAGGAACAACACACATCTGTCCTTCTGTCTTTTCCATTTACCTGCATCACAAAAACAGACACAGATGCCACACAGAGGACTCATGAGACTGGCTCAGCATGACTCCTGCTATTATGTCAGCGCTATATCTGCCTTCAAAAAAGAATCGCTCTGATTCAGCAGCTGACTTGGTAATCGATGCAAAGGAAGTGCTGTCCACTGGGACAGTGCACCATCACGGTGAAATACACCAATTATCCATTAGACAAAGCTGTGAGGGTTCAAATAAAAGCTGATCATTTTGAAACAATAAACATAAAGCAGTGCTGTACACCTAACCAAATCACAATGTGGAGTGGAGTCTGTGAATATTGAACATCCTAAGTGTAAATGTAAATTTAATGTTGTTGTTTGTTTTTTTTTACTTTTTTTATTTAATTTATTTATTAGTTTTTTTATTTGTGGAAAATTAATTTATTTTTCCAAAAACGCATTTTTGTTGTTGTTTAAATAAAAGGGTGTTTGTTTCAATAGGTTTCATGATCTCAAACGATAAACTGAAATGCTTTTTGATTGTAAAAAAAAAAAAAAAAGAAAGAAAGGAGACCATTAATATTGAGTCCTAAAATTTTTAAACAGAACATTTTGCATTCAAATGTGTAAATCCAACATTAAATGAATTGAAATTGCTTCAACTGTATATGAGTGATGTCTTGCCTCATTTGTGTGTTTGTCCATGGTGTTGAGCATGACCTCAGTTCCTTTACTGAAGTATTGCACGGCCTCCATGCCTGTGTGGATCTGGCCCAGGTACATGTATTTACTGTGGCCCTCCTCTGGACTGAGCTCCACAGCCTTCAGATACACGCACACTGCTGTCAAGGACCACACTGCTCAAATACATGCATGAAAAAAAACATTCCATGCAGATAAAACAGGTTAATATCTTGTAGATATTAGTAAAGAAGGTTTTGAAAAGAATTCGTTAATCTTAAAAAAAAAAAAAAACTTAAAAGCAAACACAGCTGTTTTATGTTTAAAATGTTGTGTGTGTTTATATATATACACAATTAAAAGTAAGAGAGTACTGTTAATTTAATTAGCTATTATAATCAATCCATCCAGTATGCTATATATAGTATACTATATTATGCATAACCTCCACCCATCCTCACCACATTCTACAAGAGAATCATTGAGAGTGTGCTGACTCTGTGTCTCTGCTGCTGACTGCAGTTCCCATACCAGGCAGTGGTTCAGTTGGTCAGTGAAGACAGACAAGAAAAGATCATCAGTGCCATTCGATATCATTCAGGATATTTTCCTTTCACAATGCTCCAGCAAAGCAAGCAGTATCCACCAATCCCTTCCACAGTTTTTTCTAGCTCTTGCCATAAGGAAGAAAGTGTTGGACTACTCAACAGATTCTTTCCACAAGCTGTTAGAGCCCTCAACGCATATCATCTTACCCCATTCTGAAATATTATCCACAGTCCCAGGCCTTACCTTTCCACCACGAAAAAAATTTCAAAACATTATGCAATGCTGAGTGTACTCACACAGGTGAGTGGGCTTGACAAACCAACTGTAGAGAACAAGCTCTTTCATCTTTCGGACACTTTTAGTGACACTTGAACCAGTTTGCAAATTTGCACCAGACAATTTCTTAAAATCACTCCATATCTCTATAAAACAGTGGGCATTTGTGAGTGTGCTTGATAAACCACCTATAGAAACACTCTCTCTCTCTCTTCATATACACCAGGCACTCTACTTAAACTCCACCTTAAGAAGACTCAATAAGAAAAACAATTGACTTGTGAATGTACCACAAATCATGCTGCACTACTAAGTTTCATCAACCTTACACTTTGGTATGTTAGTATTGTATAGGTTTAAAATAGCTCTTTCGTCCATATTTATGATTTATGTTTATTTATTTCATTTCACTGTTCAAACATGTAGCGAAGAGAAAATAAAGCTCAACTTGACCTGATTTTTGTTTTGCGAGTCCAAGCTGAGAATGTGATTTGTAGCAAAATGCGGTTGAGCTTCACAAAATGGAAAGCAGCATCAAGAAAATATCAAAAACACTGACAATTTCCAGGCAAGATTTAAAAAATTTACAGCAGAGGAATTGCAGAAAGCAAAGTCTTGAGATCAAAAATTCTCAATCATTCGATAAGTCTATAATATATTATTATATATAATATAAGTGAGTGAGGGCACTTTATATAATTGATAGTATTTAAGTGATTTTAAAAGGATATTTGTTTCGCTTTCTCTACATCTCCCAGCTCAGAGCAGATGCTCCCCATCATGTCCAGGATGGTCAAGTTAGTAGGTTCAATGTCCAATGCTCGCTGACAGTACAGTCTGGCCATGTCGAAGTCAAAGTTGTCTACAGATTCTTCAGTCTGAAATGAACAGAGACAGTGTACAGTAAAACAGTTTGAAACAAGAACCAATCTTTAATTTCTTTACCATGTGCATTATAGAAATATACAGTAAATAAAAACACATAATAGTTTCTCCAAGCTTCAGAGGAATCACGTGACACTGAAGACACTAATTTCTGTAAAAATAAGTGTATTTTGTGTGCATTTTCTATAATCTCCCTATGTCTATTATTGTTCTGAAATTTTGATTGAATTGTAGAATTGCTGCTTAATAAACAATGTTTGACTGTTATTGAAAAAGTACCATAAAAATCTTTTTTTGGGGGGGATGTTTTTTTTTTTTTGGAAGAAAAAAAACTTTATTCAACAAGATATTATTAGATTAATCAAAGTGACTGTAAATTAACATATTTATGCTGTTACAAAATATCTTATTTAAATAGATGCACCTATTTTGAACTTGCATAATAGAAATCTTGATTATTTAGCTTTCTACCACCATAATTAATTGAATATATGAAGAGTTCAGATGTAAAAACGTCTAAGTGCCAGCTGACATTTAACTCTAAAATGAGCATTTTTCTCAGCCTCCTATGTTTATGTGGAGTTATTTCACTTTATAATTAATGAAAATAATTTATTCATTGTTTATTAACCCTGAACCTACACACAATATATACACAAAATACACAAAAATATATAATTTTAGGAGAAAAATTTAAATGGCACTTAGAAAACTCTTCATATTAAAATGTGTTCAGAAAGAAGAATTATTTTAAATTGAAATAATATGCAACACTTCTGTTTTTAAAGTAGCAATTAAATACAGCTTTGGTGAGCAGAAGAAGCCTCTTTCACAAATAAACAAATAACCCATTTTAATGGTTTCAACCCACATTATATTACCTTTTGCAATAACTGACCAACAGTATATTTTTCAGCGGTTTTCTTTTTAGCCCTTTCGTGCATCTTTGCTTTCATTCTGTCCTGTGGTGACATCAGTGCACCTGAGCAAAAACAACAACAGAAAAAAAAATTAAGCACACAAATGATATTCTGAGCACTAAAATTACTTTGTGTGTACCCCTTTTAACACTTTTTGAACCAGGTGGACCATGCAACATTTTTTGATGTTTGAGCTTTCAAACCCTTGTTGGTGTCTTCTTGTATTGTCCAGATGTCTTACATTTCAGCAACAATTACCAAATTTGTTTAACTAGTAACACTGGAAAGCTTTGAAACGCAAGATACAAAAATGCACTAAACGTTGTTATTATTATTATTATTTTATTATTATTACGTACTGTTATTATTTGAATTTATGTAATTTATTTACATATTTTCACATTTTTAACCATTTGTCATTTTATTTTTATTTTTTTATATCAGAATTTCTTAGATCAGAATTGAAATTTGCAAAACAGTAAATGCACTTCTCAAAACATCACGTATAGCAAAACACCATGGATTACCTGCAAAACCCAGTATCTTGCTCAAAATCCTTAGTTCATGTCTCAAAACAAAATTTTTGTGTCAATGAAGGTATTAGTGTTGTCAGAATGACAAGTCCTTGTGTCATTGTGTACGGATAACACAGTCAAATTACTTAATCATGTTGTCAATACAACAGTGTACTTTGGAGGGGTGTTCTGATGTAAACTATTGCAACTTTCTTTGCTGTTTGTACTGTAATATGTTGACAGATCATGTCAAAGACAGCACTGCATAGCACAAAGAAAAACAAAACAAATGTAGAAATGTGTGAACATAGGACATCTGACAACAGGGCATAGGTATCAAATCCAGTTCCTGGAGGGCCGCAGCTCTGCACAATTTAGCTCCAATCCTGCTTCGACAGTCTTACCTGTAGGTTTCTAACCCTAATCTGTTTGATTAGGGTTAAAGCTAAACTGTGCAGAGCTGCGGCACTCCAGGAACTGGATTTGACACCTGTGACATAGGGCATGCTTTGAGATGCCCCTTCATTAGAGAAAGTCAATATTCCACTGGGAGAACTTTACTAATTGTAGTCAGCTTTAGGAAAAAGTCTAATGGAAACTTATAGAAAAATGCATTATGACAAAATATTATGACAACTTGTTTAGCCATTTTGCATGTAAAGACTTATGCCTTTAACAAATGATTAAATCTTGTGGGTTCTGACACTATTCAACAGATACCAAAATAATCAAGTTTGATCAACGTGACATAAGCAACTGATAATGTAGGAAACAGCAGGGAATTGCACATAATCATTTACATAGATGTACAAACGCATTTGCAACTTGTTCAATGAAATGAGAAACTGCTGTTTTGATATGCACAAGTGACACCACGATGTGAAGATAGAACAGGTAGTTTTGAGAAATCTGATCCGAGTAAAGTACCAAAGCGACTGAGAAAAACTGTAAATCACAGTCAATCATCTCCACATGGCATGAAAACAATCACGTGGACACGGTGTTATGTTTACAGCAAAACACGCAGCGGTGACCCTAAGAGTGTCCATTTTACTGTATATCAAGAAACGTGCTTAAATTATGACCCATCACATAACATCCCCTTAAGCCTTTTTTGTTACATATTTTAAAACATGGCTTTCTAAAAACAGACATACCTCCATCTGGCTTGGTGTCTTTTCTTTTAGCTTTGATTTTCTTCTTAGCTTTTGCTTGTCCACCCATTGTTAGTTGATAAAATATGTATTAATCTTACTTTGTTTAGGAAGAGACTCCGCTATGTAAACGCTCGTTCACTTGTCAACGTGAAAGTACGCATGGGCTGAAACTTGAATCAGATGGAACGACTTCCTGTTGGGTCACCACATGTTTAACAAAATAAAAGTCTCAATAGGTTTCTTGTACAGATGTTTCGTTTGATTTGCTTTCACGTAACTCTGAAATTCTCATTGCATATTATTATGTGGGATTGAAAGTAAATTGAGGGACAATGGTAAAAAGTAAATAAATAAAAATAATCAAATGCCGTTTTAATCGGTAAATATTTGCAGAGAAAATAAAAGTGGCAACATTTTGCTGATGTCAGCAGGTAAAAGTGTCAATGAAAAATCAGACAAACAGACAGACTGCAAAAAACACTTGTGATAAGTGTATAGCACCAAATATTGGTGTAATAATAAAAAAGGACATGAGTGAAATGTTTTTAAATGAAGTAGACAAGTCAGTTATTTGCTTGGAGAAATTGGATAAAGGTTTTAAAAAACGTTTTTATTAACATTAAAATAATAAATAAAATATAAAAGAAGCCAACAAAAAACTAAATATGATTATTAGATAATTACTAAATGTAACTTTTGTAAATAAACTATTTATACAAGACAAGTATAGTACTTGTATAAATAGTTTATTTACAAAAGTTAAATGTAATGATAGTGGAATGTTTCGGGGGAAATGTAACAATTAATACAATCTTTCTACAGAATCAACTTTCTGACGAATAAAAAATACATAAATTATTTTATAAAATAAACTAGAAGCCCTTTTTAAATGAGGGTCCCTGACACACAGAAGAACATATTGGGGTCAGTAAAAATATATTGTTTTTAATGCAGTTTTCATTATCTACTTTCACAGAGAAAAACATATTGTTTGTCTGACCAGTTAATCAATAAGCACCTTGCAGATTAAAAGGTAACACCGGCTCCAAGAAATCACCATACCCTCTATGGGCGCGCCGTCTTTACAGCTGGTATTTTAAGAATTTATGGCAGCCTAATCTCTTTCTTATATAACATTGCTTAGCCCAGTTCACTGTTTATTCAAGTCAGCCTCAGTATTGTAGGCGGGCAACATCGCCGCGTTGCCATCTGATTGATGGGCGGATTAGCCAATCAAATCTCTGCCTCGCCTAGCGTCACCAGAACCTTCTCGATTTGAACCAATCTCTCGCAAAAGTCGAACTTGAGGTGGAGGCACGTAGTAAATAAACTGAATGGACCATAGAGCGGTCTGCTGTAACCATAACGAGCAATTTTCATTGAATTTTTCGTATTTTCTCTAGGTGTTGTCGAGTGCAGCTGACAACCGTTGGCTACTCTTAGAATTGGCTGTCAGAAGAAAGAGCTAAACGTTTGTTTTGGACGTTAGAAAACGTAAAAACGTTTAAAAACCGTCTGCTGAGTGAGTTTCTTCACTGAGGACATACCAGGCCTTTCCAGTTAACGTTAAACGGACAGAATAAAAACCTCGAATTAAGGAACTTAATGTTGGACAACCCATAGAACAGCGTTCGGTTCAGGTACAAATTGAACACGTATGAGCTGTGCTGTCGTATTCAAAGGTTAGCGTTCATTTAGGGTTTTGGCGCGAGTGTTCGATCATTCATTGCTGACGGGACAGTTTACGCATCGGTAGCGCATCCGTGGCAAATGCCACCTGCTCACCAAAGCCAATTTTGTAAGATTCAGCGGAATACAGAAGCAGGCCAGGAGGAGTGCGCTAGCCACGTCGAGTGCACTACAGCGGTTAGCTGTCACAAGGATCTCCATTGGTCTTGATGCATGCTTTGAGTCAACGTTAGAGACGACCGAGAGCAGAAATGTCAGATACGAATAAAGAAGTGGTGGATCTGGTGTGGGGCAGACCCAGCGGTGGAGGAGTTCCTGCATCCCTCTTCCGCAGGTGGTCTCAAGGTAAGAGCTGTCGAGACTTCCTTATGCTTTAAAAAGCTTAGTTATGCTAGCTTCTAGGTTGTAACTATCAGCTTCATAGATACAGATATTGAATAACTACTTTACTCAATGTATAGATTTGCGTTTGAGTAAATGGTAATGACATCTCATGATTGATGACATTTCTCCCAAATTAAAATTTTATTAAATGTTGTAGTTTAGACCTTTTTTGTTGCGTAAAATAACAAAAATGACATGTTTCCAGACGTTTAATGTAATGTTTAGACAACACAATACCACTGTTTTAAGTTTACTGTTTACAGGGTTAAGGAATCAATATTTGTTGGAATAACCCTGATTTTCAATCATTTGTTATTCTTATCAGTTGTCATTTTAAATATGTTAATCATATATTTGAAATTTGTAATGTTTGTACGCCTTTTATAGAGTAAAACAAATAGTATTTTACGCAAACCCATATCTAAAAATCAAGAGGAACAAACAATAGTTAAGTGAGAATATTTCTCCATAGCTGACTGTACATCCATTACTTGTAATGTAACGATTCTGCAGGGCTCAGCAAAGAGCGGTGCCAAGTCCACGTTGCTTCACTTTGACTGTTTGCCCTGTTATGAATTGTGATGCATTGCTAAACAAAGACATGTGACACTAAGGTTTGTGTTCACTGCATTTCTTTCTACAGGCTTTGTGTTCAGTGAGACCGAACACTCTGCGCTGGAGCAGTTTGAAGGTGGACCATGTGCTGTTATTGCACCTGTGCAGGTATTCATCTGCTTTCTCTTTAGGCGAATTATTTCTCTTAATAGGTAATAATGATTATTAGTCAGCAACAAAGTATGTCTACATCCACACCTTTGTATAGTTCTTAAAATAAAAGCTGCGTTGTAGTGATGTAACATAAAGGTGAGTGACAAATTAAAGGAAACTCGATAACCAGTATTAGGGTTTACTGCGGTTTGGAAAAGTCAAGGTTTTAATACCGCTAAAATGTTTTGTTAAATCGTTCTCAAGGTATATCCAAGGTAAATGTATTTTTATGTGTTGTAAAGAAATCTGTGTTTTTGAAAATAATGAAAAGAGCAGAAGTCAATGATTTATTTTCACTATTTAGTATGTTTACTGCTCCAAAATATTTTAAATGTTTCTTTAACATAAAATATATTGTGTTCAATGGGGAAAAAAGTTTTTTTTTTTTTTTTTTTACCCAGACATTTAAAAATAACTTATTTTAGAGCAGTAATAACAATATCATTATACCATAAAGCCGTGGTATTTTTTTTCCCAAGGTTATCATACCGTCAGAAACTTATACCGGCCCATGCCTAGTGAAATGTCAGCTGTTTAGATGACAAAACATTCTTCAAAATACACTTTAATAAGACATAAACACCTTCCAGGACTTTTAAAACAATTTACTAAAGGGGTTACAGTCTGAGAATTTTCATGTATCAATTGAAGGCTTCCCACGGGTCATGGTGGTATTTTTGGAATATGGAATATTAAAAGATCTATTCCAGCCTTTGAAGGTCAGGAAATTAAAATTATTTATTTATTTTTGTCCATGTCAAGGAATATCTGATCTTTGTGTCACTTCAAATTTTAGTTTCAATTTTATCCTATTTTGTTTACCCTGCTTGTTTATCTTCTTGTAATTTTTCTTGTGTTTATTTTACTATTGAGAGGAAAGAGCTCAGCAACTATTTGCATATTCATTTGAATATGCTTCTATCTTCTGGATGTTCAAATTTGTATATTCCTCAACTTATTAAACTTTTTTTTTTTTTTTTGCAAAACACATATTCCGATATAATGCTGAGTTTTGATATAATGCACACTATGCAATTTTAACTTTTTGTCATGTGCTTTTTTTGTTTTCTCCCTCAGGCTTTCCTGTTAAAGAATATTCTGTTTAACACTGAAGGATCAAACTGGAAAGATATCTCAGGTTTGTTCTGCATTGTTTTAATCCACCTTATTTTTTTGGATACTCAATAATCAATTAGGGCTATAATCAAATAGGGCTGTACAATCTATAATCTTAGCATCAATATCAGAATGTGCACATGTGTAATAGTCACATCGCAGAATAGATCGTTCAAGTCATCTGGTGAATTTGTATTCATATCACAGAAAAACCAAATATTGTAATGTCAGATTTTTACAATATGGTGCAGATTTAGGCATTTATTAATACCTTCTCGAACTGTTTTTAGGGCTGAATATCTCTACCTACTCCCAGTCCTTTTTAAATCCATTCAGATTTTGCATCTAAAAGTGTATCTTCATATTCTTCTTGAAAATTGATGTGTACCTAATGGTAGAGAAATTGGAAATTTACTACTGTGTAGTACTATTCTAAAAAAAGATTTTTTTTACTTCACATTCATAATACTAATGAGCCGTATTTGTCAAATGACTTTCAAACAAAGAATTCATGTGTAAGACTTTGTGTTTTTTGATTTATAGCTGAAATGATGTCTTGGCTGTCATCCTCATTAGTATGTTGTGCATATTTTGGTTTTCTCAAAAATTTGTCAAAAAAAGTCTTCTTTTGTACGACTACCTTGCATTCTTGCCTCTGGATTTAAGGCTTTTGACAAGACATTTCAATTGTATGTAAATTCATTTAAAATACCAGATTTTTTTCATGATTGGTTTATAACATTCATTTAATTTTCATATTCATTCTATCTCCTATATAATTGACAGATATGGGTTAAATGAAGTTAGTTACGTGCAAACGCTGGCACATTTTAATGTTATTTTAACATATTAATTTTTTTTTTTTTTGTAGATCTATTTAACAGAGCAGGTCCCCAACACGAGCAAGCAGAAAAACTGACCATCATGTAGGGCTGCACAATATATAGTTTCATCATCGATATCGCAATGTGTGCATCTGCAAGATATGCATTGTTGAGTCTGTATTATCATTGACCAGGAGCCACAGAATTGTATTTAATTACTGTATTTATACGAAATTTATATGATTTATGCTAATTAAATTTTACTTTTTAAAAATATTTTGTCTTGTTTTTAAAGTTTCGAAAACAAGATTATTTTACTTAACCCAATGGCACAGAATTTTGCTCGTTTTAAGGAACGTCTCGCAATTTTGCCTTGTTCCTTCTAAAGTTGAAAACAAAACAATATTTTTACTCAATCTGAGAATTTTTTAGAAGTTTGTACTAGAAACAAGACAATGTAAAAAAAGCTTTTTTTGCATTGATTATTCAGTTTCAGTACCTGAATACTCTTAGACTGCCCAGAAAATGGTCAAATCGTGCTATTCAAATCTTGTGAAACTGTATTAATGAAATATCACAATATCAGATTTTTCCCCTATCGTGCAGCCCTACATGTTTATTTTTAATCATACAAAAAAGTAATTTGTGGCTTGACATATTGCTGTGTTCCCTCACAGAGGAAGAGCAGCGGACAGTCTTGTGTTCCACCCTAAGTGAGATCCTGGAGTTGGCCTGCCTCAATAAGTCACAGGCCTTTCACCTAGCCACCTGGCCTCATGCTAAAACCACAGACAGCAGCGACATCACAGACAGCCACCCAGAGCCCGAGTCCAGCCAGCCTACTGACACACCAGGTAAGAGATTCTGTCATACTTATTCTGGGATCCCCAGAAAAAATATGAAGATATTTATCAAAAATTTAACTGAAAAAAGATATGTCATGTTTTTAATGTAAATTTCAGTTTTTTGTTTATTGAAATATCAACTCTTATTGAAATATGAAGTTGTTATTGTAGTTATTATTATGTAACAGGGCTCGAAATTGCTACCGTTTTGGTCGCATATGCGCCCGACATTTTATCTATGCGACCTCAAAATATATCTGGGAGCATTTGTGCATTTTACACTTTTCGAAGAGTGATAAAAGACTTCCAGTGGTTAAAGTCCGCTATGAAAATGACTGAAGCCATTCGCCGTAAAGCCGGGGGGATGGAGTTTTCAGGTAACAGTGTTTGCCACTGAATCTACACATTTTAAGCACGAGATGTTCTAACGTTATTTAATCCTTCATTTAATCAGCACAATGCTGTCAGTCGTGCGACTGACACCGCGTTCACCATCGCTAAAGAGCATGCATTCACTGAGATGAAACTAATATTGCAGCTCATGAAAAGACCGTTATTGCTATTAAGATGACGAATGCAAATAATTAGTTATGTCAATATCATCTGTGCAATATCAGACACCACCCGTGAGAACAGCACAGTTATTATTGTTATTTAAGTTAATCTCATTCACATCAAGCAGGGCGGGTAAGCGCATGCAGATTTTTGTTTATTTGTTAGTTGTGATTAGACTGTTAATATATAATAGAATCTGTTAATATAAAATGTGTAGTAACGGTGCTCATAATTTTTTGTGGGTGCGACTAAATTTTGTCTGGTGCGCCTAAATTTTTGAGGTTAGGAGAACCGGTGCTACGAAGAAAAAAGGTTAAGCCCTGTGTAATATGTTTATATTCTATTATATTTATATTCTATTCTATGTTGATCTTGCCATGAAATAACCATAAATTGCTGATGTGGCAATAAACAAACAAACTCATTCTGGGTGTCGTGCAGATAGTCGACAAGTGTTTAAATAACATGTAACACTGGTATATAATAGTTAACACTGGTAGATAATAGTTTAACTCTGACTGTGAATGCGTAAATGTAGATGACCTGACCTAACATGCTAATGTAAATGACAATGTGCTGTGATTTGTGTTCTTGGTAACAATGTACAGTATGACAAATGTGATCTTACAACTAATTTACACTGGACTGATGTGTCTCGTTAAATGCATTTGTGTTTTTGCATGGTGTGTGCATAGCTGCTTTGGCTACAGAGGAGCTTGGATTTGAGAGGTTTCACAGTGTCATCCAGTAAGTGCACAAACTCTTTTCACACTTCATCATGTTTGGTTTTACTTGCTGTCCTCTTCTTGTGCTTCCAAAAGTATTAACTCCTGCCAGCAAAGCGATGAAGACGTAACTCATTTCAAAATGCAGTTAGGGGGTTACCTTAAAAACCATCAGGATTAAATCATCAGTTATCAATTAAGGAAGACACATTGTGGTTGTTCCTTTCTCAGGAAAAGGACTCTCAGGACAGTTGCAGAGCTGAAAGAGGCAGTGCTGTCACTGTACGACACCTGGAAGAACAAGTTTGGAGTTCTGCTGTTCCTGTACTCTGTCATACTTACCAAGGTATGACTTCATATCCTGCTACGCATCTTAAATCATTCTAATATGCTGATTTGGTACTCGAGACATTTATTCTTATTACGAGTGTTGAGATGATTGTACTTTGTAATATTGTTTGTGGAAACCATGATACATTTTTTCAGGATTTTCTGATGAATAGAATTTTTTTTTTAATTATTTGAAACTGAATTTTTGGAGTACACGTTTTTGGTTTGGTGTCTTTAAGGGCAACACGGATTATTAAAAATAAGTTGATTTAAAACTGAGAAAAGATCATATATTCAAATTTAAGATTGAAAATATCTTAAAAATGAGCTTTCAGTAAGATTTAGTTTGGGCCCAGTTTTAAAATTTTCATCGATATGAAATAATTTTCCAGTGCAGCTAATTTTGGTTGTAAAATACTCAGGAGTAACTTTTTTAGGGGTGTTTTTGTGTGTATTCACATAGTATTCTCAAGTGCTGTAACCATTAGTGAGATATCATTCAGATGCAAAAAAGTTAAATCTTTCATTCAAAATCCCTAAATCCAAAAAGATATATAACATAAATATATAAAATAATAATAATAATGGAAAATCAAGTCATATTGTTTTTCTCTTGATAAATTTACTGTGGCTTTGCTGAATTTGGTAGTCTGACCTCAACTTGTTTTGTAGGGGATTGAAAACATAAAGAATGAGATAGAAGACACCACTGAACCTCTAATCGACCCTGTTTATGGCCACGGCAGGTAAAATCCTTTCCCGAATGTCTTATTCTTTGGTTATAGCCTGACAGATTAATCTTGTTACTGTAGTAAAATGATGGGTTCTCAACACATTTAAAGTGTAGAAGATTTAATGTATATTTATAGTGAATGCTGACTGTTCTATATTAATCTAAATCTTATCAAGTTTTTTCATGCCTATTCTTGTAGCCAGAGTCTAATTAACCTGCTGGTGACTGGTCATGCTGTGTCTAACGTGTGGGACGGCGATAGAGAATGTTCTGGAATGAGTATGCTTCATATTTTTTTCAATATTACTGATTTGACATACTTTCTGTTTTTAAGAACTCACAATTACATGTAGTTATCTGCCATCGTGCTGTTGCAGACCACTTGGTGGCAGCATTATCTAACATTTTGCTCAAACTTTAGCACATTTACCAACTGCCTTCTAAAAGAATGTGATGTACATAGTCTCTAAAGTCTCAAGAAGTAGGTTTAGATTTGAATGAATGTTTTATGATAGATTGTTTGTTTTAGTACGGTTCACAGGAGTTTAATTATAGCTTTATTTTTGATTTCTCTAGAGCTTCACGGTATTCATCAGCAGGCTTCTGTTGGCTTCCTCACACTAATGGAGTCACTGCGCTATTGCAAGGTGGGTATCTCATCATAAGCAGCCTCACAGAAGCTTACAACACCATACTTACTGTTATAATTTTGGAGTATGAGTGATGTTACTTCTCTCTGCATTGTTGATAAATCTGGAGGCCAGTTTTGGCATCAGGTTTTGTGAGAGATGCAGGGTGTTCACATGCCAAAACTCACAGTTTGTTTGTGGTTTTGCTATTTTCCAGCTAAACATCTCATAGGGAATTTGTGAAATTGTAACATAATACCGTGCTAAAATCCTCACTGTATTGTAAAGTTTGGTGACACACTTGTCATTTCAGCATGCTTCACACAGTTTAACAAATGCCATCAGTTATATCTGGGTGTCCGCGGGTTTTAAAATGTCTTAAATTTCAAAACCTACATTTTAGCCCTTAAATTGACTGAAATATTGTCTTGTAGGTCTTAAATAATTTTAAACAGGTCTTAATTTTTCTTTGTTTATATGAAGCTATCCAATCGCTCCAACACACATCCAATCACCAACAATTCATTTTAATAAAATGTTTAGCAAAACTCTATTTATAACTAATACTCTAAGCCTGTTACACATACATTTAGATAGATAGATAGATGGATGGATGGATGGATGGATGGATGCCTCCTACTAATGTCCTATTAAGAATTGGTCTAGTAGTAAAAAAAACTTTAAATAAAACATAATAGATGCTGTGTATACTCGGCCAAACAGCCAGTAAATAGAAATAAATTATTAAAATGTTTACATGTGAAAACTTATTCAAAACACCTTCTTTCAAATAGGAGCAATATGGAGTAGTTTCCTAATTTCGGACAGCCTAAAACTAATATTTTGCCACACCTGCCAATAACAATTTGCAGGACATAAGCATTGTAAATGGTAATTAAATGGTAAATAACAGGCAGAAAAAAATTGACAAAGACAGCACAAAAAGATTTTGCTCAAGATTTTAATGTCTTAATAGTGATGATGAGAGCATGTACAATGGCTGTCATCAACAATACAAATAGCATTTGATAATATCCCTGATAATAACAGCTTATATTTGTCTTTTTTGTTTGTTTTCCAACATTATTATAGAGCTTAATTTTGTAAAATGTGAAATTGAAATGTTGCATTGTGTTTAAAAAAAATGTCAAAAAAGAGAAAACTTTATCATGGGAAAAGGTGTAGTCAGGGGTGGATTTAACCAATAAGCAAGGTAAGCTGTCGCTTATAGACCCAGGAAATCTGAAGGCCCCCAAATAAATACCTAGAAGTATAAATTATACCTATAAATTATATATATAACATCATTTTCTATCATATTGTGTATGATGAGGGTCTAAAAAATAAGTTTAATGTTTATTATAATGTTCAGTGTTTCCTCTTGGATTTTTCCCAGCTGTGGCGGCAGGCTTTTTTTTTTACACAGATCTGCCAACTATTTCAAAGACAAATATTACACGCAGTATTACAAGTCAAGAACGCATTCATGTAATATGAGCATGCGAATCTCTTTGCTTGCGCGCCGATTTCCTCTTCGTGCACAAAACTTCTTGCACGCACTCAAATTTAAATGCTCAAGTGCAGATCTTCTCGTGCGCTCTCCAGTAAGCGCTGCTGAAGTGCGATTTTGTGTGTTTTCCGACATTAACGCGTCCTGAAGGAAAGTGAAACGGCTATAAACTCCAGAAAGATAAGTATACTTATGGAAACCGTGTTCATCTTAACTGAAAGCTACGCCGTGTTTGCTGGCGCCCCACGCATCATGCACCTGTCAGTCAGTCAGTCAGCATGTCACCTTAAAAGGTTGAACAAGTAGCGCACAGCACTACTATGGTTACAGAAATGTTTGCACTGTTATAATTCACTTACCTTTTAACATGTTTTGGTGCGATTATAACCCGCTATTAAAAAAAAAAAACGACTAAATGTTTTAAATGAGAAGTTGTAATGTAGCCGTGGCGGGATGAATTTTGGCATGGCGGCCCGCCACAGATGAATGTATGTAGCGGAAACCTTGAAATGTGTCCCCCACCCTCAATCATGGAGCAGTCAAATTAGGTAAAGATTTAGTTTTAACAAAATAGTTGATATCATTTTTTTGTTGTGAATTCATTTTAAGAAAACAAATCATTTGCGAGTTTTGTCTTAATTTTCAAACTTAATTTCTATTTCCTTTTTAAAAAAAATAGCTGCTTATGTTAACTCAGTCTTTGTGATTTGATAATCACACTAAACTCTATTGCATTCTCTGGTTATGTAAGAATAAAAAAGAAAAGAAGCAGTGTAATATACTTGTAATGCCACCTTTTACTTTAATTTGGAGCCTAATGAGTGTTAATTTTAGTCCTTGCTTTCAGAAGTTAAATGCCTTCCTGCTCTCTAACACCTCTCTGCATGCCAGTGTTTTGGGGTGAGGTTTTGGCACCTGGCGCACACATTCTGCATGTTTTATGAGCCTGGACAGGAATCGCTCTATTGTTTTAACCTGTGGAGAAAGGAATTAAGAAGCTGCTGTATTTTGAGTGGCACTGTACTAAGCACAGCTTCAGGATATGTGTAGTGAGCTTTGTTTGGACTAGAGGAACGCAGGAATGTATCGCCTCATATTTAGCACCATCTGAGCCCCAATCTCAATATTCATGATCTTTTTAATCCGCGCACGCCTGAAACACCTCTTTGGCCAAATCCGCTGCTGATACTCACCTGTTGAGTGATGTGAGCTGAGTGTGAGGGCTTTCAGTGTTTAGATGCACAGCTGGAGTTAGAGTATGCACAGCTACACTTATCCTTCACAGCTAACTCTTCCTTCTTGAATATTCTGCAGCTTAGTGCAGCTTTAAGCTGCTGTCTCATCTCAGTCAGTTTTTGTGGGGTTTTGTTTGTGGAAGTGATGCATGCATCTTTTGTATGTAGATCAGGGGTGTTATATGAATCTTTTTCTTATCGGGCCATTCTTGTATAGGACTATACTATACTAACGTTGTTTATGATGAAGTATATATATTTTTTTTTTTATGAAAAAATATACACTGGTTAAGCAGTGATGTTAAATACATTGCTTTTTTTGTTTGTATTTTTTAAAAACTTTTTTATCATTAGAATGTAATATAAAATAGTCAAAAAGAAATACAGATGTATACTCAAAAAAATTAGGCAAAGAAAAAAAGACATTTCCACTGTTACTTTAAAACAATATATATTATGCTGGATAAAAAAAAGAGAAAACAGGAGTAGTGGGGGGTTATCTCATATACTTATGTATATAATGTGGCTGTTACTAAATCTGTGTTCTATGTTTAAAGGTAGTTATGTATAATTCTAAGAATTTGGTTCCATCTTGCTTCAAAAACACTCACTGGCCATTGTATTATGTACACCTTACTAGTACCGGGTTAGACCCCCTTTTGCTTTCAGAACTGCCTTAATCCTTCGTGGCATAGATTTAACAAGGTACTGGAAATATTCCTCAGAGATTTTGGTCCATATTGACATGATGGCATCATGCAGTTGCTGCATATTTGTTGGCTGCACATCCATGATGCGAATCTCCCGTTCCACCACATCCCAAAGGTGCTCTATTGAATTGAGGTCTGGTGATTGAGGAGGCCATTTGAGAACAGTGAACTTATTGCATGTTCAAGAAACCAGTCTGAGAAGATTCATGCTTAATGACATGACGCGTTATCCTGCTGGAAGTAGCCATCAGAAGATGGGTATACTGTGGTTATAAAGGGATGAACATGGTCAGCAACAATACTCAGGTAGTCTGTGGCGTCGACACGATGCTCAGTTAGTACTAATGGGCCCAAAGTGTGCCAAGAAAATATCCCCCACACCATAACACCACCACCAGCCAGAACCGTTGATACAAGGCAGCATGGATCCATGCTTTCATGTTGTTGACTCCAAATTTTGACCCTACCATCTGAATGTCGCTGCAGAAATCAAGACCTATCAGACCAGGCAACGTTTTTCCAATTTTTTATTGTCCAATTTTGGTGAGCCTGTGCAAATTGTAGCCTCAGTTTCCTGTTCTTAGCTGACAAGAGTGGCACCTGGTGTGGTCTTCTGCTGCTGTAGCCCATCCGCTTCAAGGTTGGACGTGTTGTGCGTTCAGAGATGCTCTTCTGCATACCTCAGTTGTAATGAATGGTTACTTTTGCCTTTTTATCAGTTCAAACCAGTCTGGCCATTCTCCTCTGACGTCTGGCATCAACAAGGCATTTGAACCCACAGAACTGCCGCTCACTTCATGTTTTCTCTTTTCGGACCATTCTGTAAACACTAGAGATGGTCGTGCAAGAAATTTCCAGCAGATCAGCAGTTTCAGAAATACAACCATGCAACGTTGGAAGTCACTTAAATCACATTTCTTCCCCATTCTGATGCTCGATTTGAATTGCAGCAGATCATCTTGACCATGTCTACATGCCTAAATGCATTGCCATGTGATTGGCTGATTAGAGATTTGCTTTAACGAGCAGTTGGACAGGTGTACCTAATAAAGTGTTCAGTGAGTGTATTCATCTGTAGTCTAAGGCAATTAGTAAATACATTGTTTAATAAAAAAAATTTCCTGGATTGGTTTTCCCAGCTATTATTTTTCTCAAAAACTTTTTTATTGCAATTTGTCAAAATAATCTTTAGTTAACAAAAAAAGCATGTTTCATTTAACAACAGTATATGAGTAAAATAAACAAATGAGTAGTTTTACTTTTTTATCTTATTCCTGTTTAAATTAAAACGATTAAAAACAATCGCGTTATTATTCATCCCAAATTTGCCAAATGCAGTGACATACCATAAACTCCATAAATGTTTCTCACAACCCAGAAATCATATTTTTGAAATTGCACAACAAGCCATATCAGATTGTTTAAGGGACATATGCTTTGTAGGTTGTTTCACACTCCTGATGTAGATCATTAAATGTTTTTGTTCATATAATGCAGTTATCCATTTATAATCAGTTAAAGTGAACATTCTTGCGTATGGTACAAAGTGGCTTTAAAATATTTTCATGTATTCCATAACATACAGGTTCAAAAAAAGCTGAATGATTAAATAGTTGGCAATTCTTGTAAGTGTTACCAATAATTTTATCGCAGTGAATCGACCTGTTTGTGTTGGTGGTGGAATGTGGCTGACCAGGCCGTCATGGCATCGGTATTGCGATTTGGCGCTCAACCACCATTTCTTTTTTTCTGCTCTGCAGGTTGGCGCATTTCTCAAATCTCCAAAGTTCCCTATTTGGATCCTTGGCAGCGAGACTCATCTGTCAGTATTCTTCACTAAGGTGAGTTAAGAAAATAATCTCCTTTTTTCCTTCGCCACTCTCTCTTTTTCTTATCTGCAGCAGTCTGGCGGTTTGCTTTCTTTCATTTCATTATTGAGTGAAGACACAAAAACACAAGAATGTGCTTGCTAATAGATTTAGTACTCTAGACGTCCTCTGGAAGAGAACAGAAGAAGGAGAGGGGGAGTATGGGATGGATGATGAGAGGCAGAAAGAGGTTTTTGGACTTATAAGGCATCCAGCGGTGTGTCCTGGCCTCAGCCCATGCGGCATGTGGTCAGCTTTGGCACCTCGACATGCTCACAGAGAGGGATCACTAAAGTGAGGTGTGTCTCGGATCTGAGTGGGAATGTCAGTTCATTTAGCTGTAGTGATTTAGATGAGCGTTAACATGGTATATGCTGATTTCACAGCCATCCTGTGTTAACAGCCTTGCTATGTGGTTTCTAGGTTGGGAGGGTGCTAGGGCTGCACAATATTAGATAAATCTGACATTGTGATTTTTTTTTGTTTTGTTTTTCTGTTATTGTGAAAAAAATTCATTCTTTTAGATTGAGATCAAGGTTCTATGAAATTAAGATAAAGTTGTTTAGGTGTTAGTATCAATATGTTTGTTTTAAGGATATCTATAAGCCACTGTGCTCCAAAACAGTGACAGAATTCTCGTTTAGAAAATGTAAAACTGATAAAAACATCCTAATCTTGCAGTTTGTCACTTCCACTAAATGGATCAGCATTTTTTCACGTCACCTTATACTTCAGTTTCTCTTGTCTTGACCAATCAAATGCTCTTTTATATCTGATGCACTTCAAGACGAGACTCGTTTGCTTTTCATTTAATACGCTTGAGCTCAACCACTCACTGGCAGAGCTGTGATTAAAAACAAAATGCTGTTGACAGTTTTTTTTAAAGAGAAAGAGCTACTTTATGCCCCACCCTCTGTTTATTTTTCAGTTGAGATTGTCAAACATTGAATAAAAAATGCACATTTCAAAGCACTTTGAGGGACCTTTAACTCATGCAAATTATACACTTTGACTCTATTATGGTTAACTCTGACTCCATAAATCTCATATATTCTGATCTGGGGCTCCTGGTTAATTATAATCCCATTGCACATCCAGCCATGTGACTATAGTCCTACATGTAGTAGGTGCTCAAAAGAGCCTAAGGCTCCAGGTCTGTAAGATTTTCAGGGTTCGTATAGGTGCTGGAAAATTAGAAAATGCTTGAATTTTAATTTATTGTTTTCAAGGTTTGAAAACTGTTTAGATTTTTGGGTAAAGTTCTCGAAACTGCTTGAAAATGTTATTGTGTTGGTAATAATAATTAACTATTTAAGTAAATATTTTTGCTTTTGCATAAGCTTGAAACCTCTTTAGTCTGCACATGTACCTGTAGTGGGATCTACCTGTCTTTAGTTGTCTGTGCTCTTTTATTAAGCAGTGGGAGAAGACTAAATGTATAGAGATTACGGTTTCTTGAGTAAACAGTGCGTGGAATTTAAATCATAATAAATTTAAGATGAAAGATGACACATTCAAGGTGCGATAGATTACATGCCATGAAAAAGTTTACATAGCATACTATAGAATACAGTATTTTAGTATCAGCAGCAGTAGAAGTAGTAGCAGCAGCAGCAGATTGTCCTTGACAGGAAATTTGTTATGGGAATATTAGTTATTATTAGATAATAACTAATCTGATATAATGTGATGAAGTATATATATGTATGGGTAACACTTTGCAAAAAGGTTGTATTAGTAAATGTTAATATATTTACTAACATGAACAATACATTTATACAATATTTGTTCATGTTGGTTAATGAAAATAGTCTATTCTTAGTTAACTCGCAGTACATTAACTAATGTTAACAAGCATGAATTTGGATGTTAACAATGCATTAGTAAATGTTGAACTATGAATAATAAATGCTTAACAAGAATTATAATTATAATTAATACGTTAACTAACATTAACTCATAAAAACTTTTTCACAAAAAGAGTCTTATGTATATAAATATGTAATTTGCCACACTTTAAAATGTAATTATTAACTGTGGCCAATATGGAAAAATACACTCACTTTATTAGGTACACCTGTCCAACTACATGTTAATGCTAATTTCTATTAAGCCAATCACATGGCAGCAACTCGATGCATTTAGGCATGTAGACATATTCAAGACGAACTGCTGCAGTTCAGTGCAGTGGGGGATATTTTCTTGGCACGCTTTGGGCCCATTAGTACCAATTGAGCATCGTGTCAACACCTTAGCCTACCTGAGTATTGTTGCTGACCATGTCCATCCCTTTATAGCCACAGTGTACCCATCTTCTGATGGCTACTTCCAGCAGGATAACGCGCCATGGCATAAAGCGCGAATCATCTCAGACTGGTTTCTTGAACATGACAATGAGTTCAATGTACTCAAATGGCCTCCTCAGTCACCAGTTCTCAATCCAATAGAGCACCTTTGGGATGTGGTGGAACGGGAGATCAAAGTCAAACGGTCAAAGTCATCTTTTTTGTCAATTCAACCACATGTACAGGACATGCAGAGAATCGAGATTTGCTTCATGGATGTGCAGACAACAAATCTGCAGCAACTGCGTGATGCTATAATGTTAATATGGACCAAAATCTCTGAGGAATATTTCCAGTACCTTGTTGAATCATTGCCACAAAGGATTAAGGCAGTTTTAAAGGAAAAAGGGCTAACCCTGTACTAGTAAGGTGTACCTAATAAAGTGGCCGGTGAGTGTAAATCTGTATAGCTGATCAGATGATGTGCTGATTATGCACAATAAATAAAGTAACACTTTTTCAAACAAATGAGAAAACTATATGTGAATTGGCCGAAATGAATTGAGAATATTGATCTGACATCAGCAAAATCCGATATTTTGCATCCTTAAGATTAGTGTTGTCATCATGTAAATTCATCTTGCCTAATAACTATAAAGATGGGACAGTCCTTGTAATGCATGACAGCTCTTGCATTATAAACGTTATCAAATTACAAGAGAGCAAGACTTTTAAAACCCGCTGGATTACAGTGTTTACTGGGTTTTGTGTGCGTGCGCATGTGTTTTTATCCCTTTACTCGACAGGGGAAATGCTTGTTTCTCATAAAGGTTTCCACCTGGAGGCAAATGAGATTGACAGCGAGCATTAATCATGGTCTTACACTTAAGGCCATTTACTGTCAGTACATTATCCTCATCCGGTGTTTGGATGTGTGCTGACTGAGAGAGGGTGCACAGTGGAGACACTTTTTGTCCATCAGTTGTTTCCTTCCTGTTCAAGGAAATTTCTGACAGTCATGGAGTGCTTTTATCTTTATGTATGTATTTATTTGTTTTTTTGTTTGAAACTTTTAGAACCAAAAAAAAAACCTTTTTAAATTCCTTCAAATGCTTTTGAAATTTATTTATCTCATATTCATATTTGTATTTTAATCACTTTGTTTTCTTTAAATGTCAATAGTAATGTTGATTTACTTCACTACTATTTTTAAAAAGTAGATACAGTATGTATAATTTAGAAATAGATGTGTCTCTTAACAGGGTCAGTTGATTTACTGTTGAAGCATAATGGAACTGGACCTTAATGTATTTGTCTGAATCTTCTAGTGTTGACCTCTCTCAGCCTGATTAGAGCTGCAGAATCAAAATCCTCACAACTGACAAAGGCTGACTTCATACGTCAGGCCGTTAATCACCTTTCATTTCTTTCTGTGTGTAGGCTGTTGTTACTCTGGGTTATTGTCTGTTAGTTTAGTAACTATATAGTCTGTAGAGATTTTCTTTACAAAAGCTCTGAAAGTAAAATTTATGTTAAGTATCCTTCTCATCTCTCTGAGTCATTACACACTGATAGTTTCTCCATCCTGTGCTCCTGCTTCTCCAGACTCCTCAGTTGCTTCTTGGGTTTCTTAGTCCAAATCTAAGATTGATTCTTTTTAACAATTTCACATAAAGTCAAATAAAGTGGCGATTCTAATTGGTCATTTGTGGCACTTTGTGGGCAAAAATATTTGTATGATGACTTAAAAGCTTTACGTTTGACTGTTGTCCCACTCTAAGACAACTGATTTTCTTGATGCGAGTGTAATATCACACTCTTGTCTCTTTTATCTTCCCCATAATACTGTAATTTCAACTCAAACCAATAGTTATAACTATTATGTAACTATTATACATTTAATACAAGTAAATAGAAAATGCTTTAAAGAAAGATCAATTTATTGTATCTTTGGTAGCGTACAGTAGCTTGAATCTTGTCTAACATTAGTTTCTTAGTTTAATTCCCCACACACAATTCATGCTTTGATTAAAAAAAATAAATAATAATCACATATTCTAGCGATTTAGTGCTGCTTAATTTCCATGAGTTCTTAAGATCTTACTGATTTAAGGGCCTGCTCTTTGCTTTTTTTCTACAAATGGCAGCTCTGTTAAATGAACACACATACACAATCAATTTAACCCTAATGCTCTCAAAGAACACCTACTTTTCCCTCTCCACCTTCTCTCTGGGGCTGGTTAGCGGGAGCGTAGCCCCAGGTGAGTAATGCCATGATTTCCGGTTGGAAAGCTGAGCTCTTTCCCTGTAGAGCTCTGAGTCTCTGTGTGTCCATCTGGTTTAGTTTTCCCACTGGAGTCACCCAGAGAGTCGGCCACTCTGCCAGGCCCTCAGAGAGGGGGAAAAAGCTCTCAAACGACAACTCAAAGAGCAGCTAACAGGATGCACACTAAACCTGTTAGTTATACAAATTGGGTTTAGCTTGCAGTGCATGGTTAGCTAGTTTCATCCCCTTTATTTTAATACAATATTATGTAATTTAATGTAATATATATGATACGGTAAGTGCTGGGCAAAGATTAATCGAGGTTAATCACATCCAAAGTTTGTTTTGACATAAGATCATATATACATTATTATCATACATTTTCATAAATATATGCATGCGTCTGTGTAATTACATAAACATAATAAATACTCCTAGTACACACATGTATATTATGTCAAAACAAACTTTTAATTTGGATGTTATTAATCAAGATAAATTTTTTGCCCAGCACTAAATATAATACAATATAATATAATATAGTATAATATATAATGTGTATAAATAAAATTAAGGTAACAATTTACTATAAGGTTGTATAAGTTAATGCATTTTTTAAACTTGAACAATTCATTCATACTATATAAATATATTACTATTATTTATTAATTTATGATAACATTAGTTAAGGCAACGCAGTGTGTAGCACGATCACCTCACACCAAGAAGGTCACTGGTTCGAGCCTCGTCTGGGTCAGTTGGCATTTCTGTGTGGAGTTTGCATGTTCTCCCCGTGTTCGTGAGGTTTCCTCTGGGTGCTCCATTTCCCCATCAGTCCAAAGACATGTGGTACAGGTGAATTGAATAGCTAAATTGTCCGTATATGTGTGTCAATGAGTGTGTATGGATGTTTCCCAGTGATGGGTTGCTGCTGGAAGGGTATCCGCTGCATAAAACATATGCTGGATAAGTTGGCGGTTCATTTCGCTGTGGCGACCTCAGATTAATAAAGGGACTAAGCCGAAAATCAAATCAAATCTCTTTTCAAATCACTTTTATTGTCACATCATCAGCAGCACGTGTGCTATGATGAGTGAAAAGCTTAGGTGCTGGCTCCAGACAGTGCAAAATACAGACAGTGTAAATACAACGACAGTGCGAAATACAGACAGTGCAAAATACAGACAGTGCGAAATACAGACAGTGCAATATACAACAACATACTCACAAAGAAAACAAGACAATATAAAATTGGCAATGTTGACAGCGATGAAGAGATTGAATGAACATTAGTTAATGGAAAGAAAGTTGTTCATGTTAACTTATAGTGCATTAACTAATGTTAACAATAGCAATGCTCCGATCAGAATTCTTGCAGCTGATACAGAGTACCGATTCCTTGTCATGGTGATTGGCCAATACTGAGTACCGATACTAATGCTTCAAGCTTTATAATGCATTATGCACATTTTCCCTCTAAGTATAATACTTAAGTGGAGATCTCGCCTTACCTAAGTGAATAAATGAAGGATGCTGCATATAATCCTTTAAAACACATTCCTTAAACCATTTAGGTGTGAACGTGTCATGGCTAGAAGCACAGATATAAAAATTGGTAAGAAAAATTACAAACAATCGCTCCGCTCGTGTCACAGTAGCTCAAAACATGGTAAATGCAACAAAGAGACCATCACTCACGCTAGTGTTGTGATGCAAGCTCATTGATCGCTCATGTCCCCACACATCATTTACCTCCTCATGTGTTGTGGCTGCTAGGCTATGAATAATATATACGGGAGCGCATGTGCGTCTTTCTCTGCTTGTAAACTGTTAAACCAACACCTGTGATCGGTTCATGAGATCGGCCAGATTCACGAGTATCGATCGAGCCATTAAATGTGATTATCGGTTGATGCCGATCTTCAGCCGATCAATAAGAGCATCCCTACTCAACAAGCATGAATTTGGATTTTAATAATGCATTAGTTAATAAAACCTATGAAACCTTAATTGTAAAGTGTGACCTACAGTATAGTATTTATCTATTTTTAAATGGCTAAAATCACATGTTTGATGTGGACTTAAAATATGTTTTTTTTACTGTGTTAACTGTGTCAAAATGGTGCCAATGGGTCATTCTTATATTTGGGAACTGCTTATTAGATTTGTAGAATCTGAGATGTTTTTCGGTTCAGCGGGTCTTATTTTGGGTGACTTTTCTGTCAGTTTGTTAGTGGATTCCTGAAAGATTTTAAATGCATAATGATTTCTGTTTAATGCGATTTGTGTTAACGCAGTTTGTTTGTGATGTGCCATGAAAGGTCCTTTCTTTGTGAGTACGCCTGAGTTAGGTGTCTCTAACGAGTTTTAAGCCTGTTTCCCAGTGGAATCATACTCCTGTTACTGTCTTTGTTTGTCTCTGCTTTTAGCTTCTAATAGGGTTTGTGTTCCACTCTTATCTGATTTTCGTGAGCACAAAGCAACAGACACTACACAAATGACCTTTCACAGAGGTCCTGAGAGGGCCCCGGACACACACCGACACAGCAGTGGACACTAAAGGAATGATCTCAGGTCCCAGTGGACAGACAGCCACACACACCCTGAGGACAGTGAGTAATGGAATAGCAGCTTTTAGCGCAGCACATTGGTAACTATAACCGTCTATAATGCAGAGGAACATGATCCGTGACTGCTGAACCACAGTACCCCTGTTTATACCAAATTCGATGCTGCTTTTGTACATATACCCAATTAAAAGTTGATTATTGGGAGCATCAACATCGAGTCATGGGTTGTACTCCAAAATGACTGTGTCTCTCTTAAAACAATATTACTTTTACCTTTCCTATTAAAGCTACTTTCAAGCTCTCTTTGATTTGAGGTGATGAGCTTCACATCCCTTATTTCCTTCCATCCTGCTTTGTCTCCCTGGAGGCTTTTTGTCTATATCCAAGTATGGGACGATGTTAACCTTCTTCTCATCCCGCGCTTCCTTGTTCCACTCATCAGACCACGTTCTGTCTCAGCTCTGATGAGGTTAACATCCTCATCTTTTTACTGATCCCTTGGTCCTCCTCTCCTTCCTGTCCACCCTGCAGGGGCCAGATTCTTTCTTATACCCACAGTCACTACTACCGACCCTGAGCTCACAAAGTTATTCCTCCACTTTCCAAATCTCAGAGCAATAGACTTTGTAAATGATGGTACTATAAAGATGAATGGTGCAAGGTCATAGTTCTGTTTTAAAACCTGGTCAGCTACTTATAACCAAAGAATTTTGAGGCATCATTAGTATGCTCTTTAAATAAATGTATAATTTATCTTTTATGGAGAAGGCAGTCATACTCAGATGAGCTTACTAGGAGGAAGTCAAGGTGATGGAATTATGAGAATTAAATTATTAGAAATTTAAAGTAAAATTTAATTAATTTAATTTAAAGTAAAATTTAATCAATTTAATTTAAAGTAAAATTTAATTTAATTAATTTAATTAAAAGTAAAATTTTGTAAAGTAATTCCAAAAGTTTGGAAACTTTTAAGAATTTTATGTTTTTGGAAAGTTCTCTGCTTAATATTCTATATTGTCTTTCTCCAATCAAAATGTTTGTCTTTATTTGACAAATAAATAAATAATATATTAATATAATAATAATATATATAAATAAATAATATATTTTAACATAAATTTGATTCCTTTTAACCAAAGCTGAAATTTTAGAGCCGTCAATCCATTCTTGAGCATCTCATGATTCTTCAGAAATTGATATATGGTAAAAATAAAATGTATACTTTTTTTTTTTTTTTTTTTAGTTTTTTACTTTTATTTGTTAAATGATTAAATTTAAGTAGGCATGCTCACATCAGGATTTTTGCAGCTGATAGAGTAGCGAATCCTTGTCACGGTGATTGGCCGATACCGAGTACCAATTCTGATGCTTCAAGCTTTATAATGCATTATGTACATTTTCCCTGATACTTAATATGATACTTAAGTATAATACTTAAATGGAGATCTTTCCTTACCTCAGAGAACAAATTAGGGGCGTAAAATATAATCCCTTAAATGTGTCTCTTATAGCCATTTAGGTGTGAACATATCATGGTCAGAAGCAGCTTTACAGAAAAATAGATAAAACAGATTTTTAAAAAAATGGCAAACAATGCAATTTGGAAACATTGCAAATGATGGAAAAATTCAACATGTCTCAATCAAGAAAAAGTTTAGAGTGCATATTTGATGTATAGGAAGTTAAAATGCACACCTACACTGTAAACCCCAAAAAGTTAAGGTAACTCAAACCATTTGAGGAAACCGATTGCAACAAACCATTTAAGTTCAAAAAGTAATCCGAATGTGTACTGCCAACTTAATCTATTTGAGTAAACGAAGCAATTTGAGCACAGTAAAACCTAATAAATGAAGAGAACTCAAACCAACTGAGTACTGTAAAACCCAATAAGTTAAGGCAACTCAAACCGTTTGAGGAAACTGATTGCTACAAACCATTTGAGTTAAACTAATCTATATGAGTACTGTGAACTTACTCCATTTAAGTTGAAGTAATGAGGTATTTCATTAACTCAATTACCTTCAACACGGTACAAAACTAATTTCAAATGAGTAAAATTTACTTTTAGTAAATTTTGAGTTAACTACACTCATTTCATTTGATAAAGTTGACTCTTGGGTTTTACAGTTTATAAATCCATTACTTTTTACTAAAAGGAATAGGCCTATAAACTACTGTTTGTTGCAATAAGTATAATACAAGAAGTTATATTATTGAATATTTATCCTAAAAAATGTATATTTTTATGTTTTATTTATGTAATATTTCCAGACAGGTTTTAGTGAACTTGCAACATTGTCCAAAACACAAAAGTTCTGTCTGTTCTTAAATGTAAAAAGGCCTAAATACATGCAAGGACATTCAAATATTTTGCTTATGTCCAACTATCACAAACACTTGCGATCAGTTCATGAGATCAGTCAGATCATGTAAATGTAATTATCGGTCGATACTGATCAATCAAAGAATCTCTAATTTTAAGTAATGCACAGTGATTTATTAACTCACTACACAGTGACTTATTAACTTGCAACATCAGCAAGCTATTAAATCAGTGTGGTGCATTTTTAATTGATCACTTACAAGGTACCAATGACAGTTAGGATGTTGTCTTAAAAAACAGCTGCCTATTTAGTCAGCAAGTCATATCATTGGGTTTTTGAATAAAGCTCTCTGGGAGGAAAGAGAAACCGCAATGCTGGTAAAGTCGTCTGGTGCACCCCAGGGCTCTGTCATCCTCTGCTAATTTACTGACTCCATGCCCCCAAACACAAACACTGGCCTTACGTTTGTGTGTCCCACAGGAGTTCACCTCACTGCAGCGGTCGTGCTTCTGTAAAGCCCTGCTCCGCTACCCTGAGGTGCCCTCAGTCTTTTGTACCGCCACGTAGGACCACCGTGTTCTCACAGCATTAGCACAACAGTGAATGCGAGTCAAAACCAACAAGGGCTCTGATTTCTGTCAGCCTGAAAGACTTCAGTCATCAAGTTCTTACATGTCTTCAATGAAAGGATGGCACTGTGGGCTATACACGAACATATGTAAAAGAACATAATAGGAAGGAAGGAAAATAATATCGCTTAATAGACTCCAGTCTCATCAGACACTGTGTGTGTTTCTAGTTTCATCAGACAGTTGTCTCTCTGAGCCATTGTGCTGCCTGACGCATCATTAATCAATCTTTTAGTGGGATCGGATCTATTATATCCGCTTAAGCTTTGTAGTGCCGCATTTACACATGTGTGTACATACACACAATACTGTGGCAAATGAATGCGACTACTTGGGGACTGTTCACAACTAAAACAATAACTACATTATGTACATTTCTAGAAAAATTGTAGAATAGAGTATGCATACCACACCACTAAGCGAATATATTGACCTTTTTATTGTGGGAAATTCATTGTTCAAGTATTGGTTTAGTAATTCGTTAAAGTATTAAAACAATTCATGAACCATTTTTAGCTTTCAGTTTTTGATATTCCTCTCACTAAATATGTTTATTTTTATTTATTTTATTAATTGACATTGATAATTGTTATTATTCAACAATGTCTTTAGTCATAATATTGTAGCACTACCCTAAACCCTTTTTAATATATATGTGTTAACTTTATCTTGTATATTTATTTAAATTATATAGTCCCCCTTTGAATTTTTTTTTCTTGTTTTAAATATTTCCCAAACAATGTTAAACAGAGCAAGGACATTTTCACAGTATGTCTGATAATTTTTTTTTTCTGGAGAAAGTCTTATTTGTTTAATTTCAGCTGAAATAAAAGCAGTTTTAATTTTTTTAAAAACCATTTTAGGGTCAAAATTATTAGCCCCTTTAAGCTATATTTTTTCGATAGTCTACAGAACAAACCATTGTTATACAATAACTTGCCTAATTACCCTAACCTGCCTAGTTAACCAAATTAACCTAGTTAAGCCTTTGTCACTTTAAGCTGTATAGAAGTGTCGTGAAAAATAACTAGTAAAATATTATTTACTGTCATCATGGCAAAGATAAAAGTAATTATTAGAAATGAGTTATTAAAACTATTATATTTAGAAATGTGTTGAGAAAATTTCTCTCCGTTAAACAGAAATTGGAGAAAAAAAATTAACAGTGGGGCTAATAATTCTGACTTCAACTGTATATGATTATTATTGAGATATATCATATTATTGACATCTGCATGATCAGTCACAGCCCCTAAACTTTTTCCACAGTGTGAAAAGAGTTTACAGCCACAGCCAATACACTTTCAGGAAAAATGGTACAATGTTGTACTAAAGAAGGTACAAACCCTTGTCACTGGAGCAGTACCTTTTTATGGAACAGAAGTGTACCTTAAGACAACGAAACAAATGTGTACTATTGCAGTTTGTACCTTTTAAGGACATGATTTGTACCATGGAAAACCAAAATATACCTTTGGTTTTTAAAACCTGCAGATACAATATTGTACCTTCATCAAAGGTACGAATCTGATCCACGAAGGTACCACTACAGTCACAAGACACTTTGTACCTTAACAGTGTCAAATCTGTTCATTCAAGAACTATCTAAAGGCATTTTGCTATATCCAAAATGCATTAAATTATTTTTTTAGTAAATATAAAACATCAAATACATTTTTAAACCATGTTTTTTTTTAAAGTTTCTTTTTGTGTAAATGCACATTTTCCATTTACAATCAAGAATAAAAAATACTTTAACATAAATCAAGATATCTATTTTTTGCTAAACATTTCACAACACTTTTCACACAATGTAAAACTTATATTCCTCCAATTTTCACACAATACCTTTGTAATCACTTAAAAGTTCATTTAATTTACTTAATTTTAAAATAGAATTATGCAAAAGTATTGTAACAAGATGTGCACAATGTTTGATTAGTTTTACAATACTAAAATGTCTGCATAAACACTTTGCATATGCTGGACTATGCCAGCTCACGTGTGTAGTGGAAAGCAAACGCCAAAAGGTGCGGATATCAATAGTGAAAATGTATTTATTAGAAAATGCTTACCAAATGTTTATTAAAAATGCCTTAAATGTTTAGTTTACATTACCTATAGTTTTGTTTTACCAGTTGTTTTGTATTTTAAAACTTGATAATGTTCATGAGTTTCTTTAAACATATGCTTTTAAATGATTCATGTTTTATTATGGAAATTACTCATAAAATCACTTTACTGTAATATTTATTTTCATAGATACTGTAATAAAGGAGTTGTCCAACACTTATGTACCGTTTTATGAGAATAATTGTATACCTTCATTTCAATTGTACCATAAAAGACACAGAACAGTATCATAAGAGTCTTTTTTTGTACCATATAAGGTACAACTTTTACAAAGGTACAAAACTGTCCCTTAGGGAACATTATTTGTACCACTGTGTACCTTTTTTCTGAGAGTGAAAAAAAAAACTTGGCGCAACAATCTTCATAGCTGTCACCTCCACCTAATAGAGACTCAAAGTGACTTTATGCGGTAGCCTACTTTTCTGACGATCCATGTAAAGAGTTGTTTGGTATCCAATCCTGTCTGTGACCCGCAGCTTGTTGGCCCGTGCATGCATACATCATGAAATCCTGATGGAGAACATTTGAGCTGCTGGCGCTCCTCACCTAAACGGGTACATACTGTAACACTAGCGGTCTCTCCTCTCACATCAGTAGAAGTGAAACTCGCTGATCGTTTCCTTGCAATAGAGATGACTTCTCTGCTTATGAATGATTAACTGATTAATGCAATCAGTAAAACGGCTTAAAATGTGATTTTAGTCTTGTTAAACTTTTTTCTTTTTTTAAACTATTTTTAACATGTTTGCTACATCAGAAAAAAAAAATCTGCTATCCATATCAATCATAATTGTGTTGAGGCAGAGAAAACGTTCATGTTTTTAGTAAATGCTTTACCAGAACAAGAAAAAAATCAGAAAATAAGTATATATAAAACAATAATACAAAGCTATAAATATTGTTAGATTACATTTAATAATTGTGCAAGTATATGAAAATAAGTTTACATATTAATGCAAATATTTCATTATTTTTGAAACCATTTCTAGTTTTACAAATACACATTTCAGCATTATTACTTATCTGTGTGTGCATTTTCCTTAAAAACCCATCAAGTTAACTCAAGATACCATTTATAATCACATCACAATATTGACCTTAATAAGCGCAATTTGAAAATTTTCCCAAATCATGCCGCCCTAGTGTAAATGTATGATTGTCGCCTTTGAGGACCACTAAACGGATATAAAAAGCCATGTCAGGTGCAACTTCTGTTCCACCTTTTTTGTGTAAAGATGTTTTTTATTGATGTTGATGCAATGTTATTGGGAACAGTCTACTGTATTCAGATTATATGGTTAAATAAAAGTATTTGATATAAAAGACAACTGATATAAATAAGATAATTACCTTTATAAAGACAAAAAATGGTAAATACATTTGAGAGGAAAAATATTGATCTTTAATGAAACAATCCAGTTCAGTCCCTGGTGTACAGGCCTTTACAATCACACATGTGTCATCATTGGTCCTGCGTTGAGTTTGGTCTTTATCAAGGCTCTACATGGCTGTATAGTCAAACATACACACACTACTTTGTACCCAAGGGGCTCGTAATACATGCAGGGCCTCACATCCCCTCTTAACCCACAACAATGGCCTCTTCAGCGGACTCTCACTAACACCGATGCCTGTATAGGGAATACTTCACCAACAAAAGACCTGCACACAAAGAGAATGACAAGGAGATGGGAAGATAGTGTTAAATGTAAAAATGGACAGACCTTGACTTTAAGAGGGAGACGCCACAGAGAGTAAAAAGAGGATGTGAAAGTCTAGTCGGTGACCCAGTCAGCTGTGATGTATCAGATGTCTAAAGCGCTGCTGTCTGATGCAGGCGATGTTTCTCTGTAGTGGAGAACCTCAGAGGAGCATATCTACCTGTAGTTTGAGTTACAGTGGTCTGCTAGCAGTAACTGGTAATGTTGCTAATGAAACGCTGTAATTGTTGCCACTACTTTGATGTTTTTTAAACACTACGCTTGTTGTTTGGAGTTTGACTGCTGAGAAGACCTCCATGAATGGATTTTTTCACCTTAAACCCATGCCCCTTTGCGCACCTGATCCCAGACTTTCTTAGAGATGCCAATCTTTTCTTCCAGGCTAATCGCATTTGGTGGAAAGTTTCAGTGGCAACAGGAGGTGTTTTACAAAACATTGGCAGTTAAGAATTAGCTTTGTGTTGCCTGAATAGCGATTAGTGAAACAATTTAAATCGCTTCAAGTTGCTCTCTTGTTGGATTCTATAGTAATCCTGCTTGCCTGTGCTGTCTAGCTTTTATAAGCTTCAAGTTCACTGTTTACTAGTAAGCATTGATTGCCAAATTGCCATCTGAGCTGAGCATTGATTCTGATTGCCAAGTTTTAATTTCTCTTAGGTTTGATCCTGATTAAGTTTTTTTTTTTTTTTTTTAATAAGCGGGGATGTGAGTCAGAACTATTTTGCTCATATTAAGGTTGCGTTTTTTTTTAATTTATTGTTAAATATTAACGCCTAGATTTCCTGTTGTAATATACATACATTTTACCTTTTAACAGCAAAGCTACATGTTTGCTAAATGTTAAAGGTTTTACTGTTGCTGATTTAATGTAATACCATCTCTGTGAATACCAGCTGCAATTCTTTGTTGTAAAAAATGGCATAAATCTGTCCTCATATTTTTACATAATTTAAAACAATTATTTTGACTCTGATCCATCAGACTAATTTAAAAGGTATCAACAGAATCTGAAATCTTTATTAAAATACCCATCTCATAACTTGTATATAAATGGGACTAAATTAGGGCTGCACAATATATAGTTTCAGTATCGATATTGCAATGTGCACATCCGCAATAGGCACATTACTGAATCTATAATGTTAAGTTCAACATCAACAGTTCAGAACTCATTAGAATTGTGTATAATGCAGAGTTTAAACATAATGGAGTGAAAGTTTCATTTGCACATGTTTTTTAAGGCCTGACAGAGTTCAAAGTATTCAGGCACAAGATATTTTGCCCCTTTATAAATAATTCAATAAAATATACATAATTAAAGTTACAAAGACATTTGCAGTGTTCTTTTACATTGATTATTCAAACTCTGTACTTGAATACTATTTGACTGCCCTGAAAAGCATAAAACACTATTTCAAGAGTCCACACTTAGCTGATGATTGATTATAAAGCTTGTTTGGCATGCTGTCCCGGGAGAGAGCCCTGAACTCATAAGATCCTCGAGCCCGGGGCTCCCTCCCGTTTGCAAGGCGAAAGGGGAGTTTGAGCTCAGGTAGATTTCGAGAACTCCCCTGCTGTAGTAGCTAATGAACAGATAGTGATTGGTCTTATGAAATAACGTCTTACTAGGAGCATGTCTATGGTGCCGATTTGACATTAGTCAATTAACTTAAGTTGCATGTTTTTTGACGGTGGGAGGAAACCGGGGAACCCAGGGGAAACCCACATGAGCTCGAGGAGAAAGTGTAAACTCCGCACAGAGTGTGTTTGATTAGGGTTGGAGCAAAAGTCTGCAGGGACACCGGCCCTCCAGGATCAAGTTTGCCCATCCCTAGACTAGAACCAGTGACGTTCTTGCTGTAAGGCAACAGTGCTAAGCACTGGGCCACCATGCCACCCATCTAGGAAAGGAGGAGGAGGAGTAGGGGTGGAAGGGGGGATTCTTCAAAACGAAGTAGCTGTCATATGGAACTTAGGGTATTTATAGTAGCTTAGGAATCGTCTGATTGGTGAATCATAAATTGAATAATGCGGGGCCGGCTGCAAGCAATCATAAGCACGTGATCCTCTCGAAATTAGTTTATAAATAAACTTCACTTATTCACACTTATCTTTGCTCTTTTGTATTTATCTATGCTTGTAATTGATTACGTTTTATGCGTAATTAACTTCCCTACAGAATTATCCTAATCAATCTAATCTAATAAATTCCTTTCAAATAGCAATATAAGTCATTTGGTGAAATTGTATATACTGTATATCACAATATTTATCACAGAAATAAATATCTGTAAAATAATGAAGTGGTTATGATCTTTTGGTAGCCCCATTGTTCTTTTTGTTTTGTATCATTGTAAATCAATTGACAATCATTTTAATTGCAAGGTTTTTATGGGCCATGTTTCATTCTGCCACAGAAACTGCTAAATGATTCATTCTTGAACGTCGTCGAGCTTTGATCAATCAATAATAATGTTTGCGAGTAACGTTATTGTCATTTAAAGTAAAATTATACAAAATGTATCTATGACTTGACTAATAGCACCATTAGCAAAGCTATAGAAAAACACATTTAGTTTTTTTTTAATCACTATTACGATGCAAGTGAAATGCAAGAATTACTCTTTATCTCTTGTTTCTTTTCCCTAATCCTCATGTCTCAGCCTCTGTTTTTGCATCGGATTTTCATCATGTCAGCCTTTATCTGTTGTAGATATACCATTTTTAACTTGCCAAAGAGCAGATTTTGACAATGTGCTTGTTAGACAAGCTAAGGCACATCAAGTTTATTTG
Organism: Danio kyathit; assembly: GCA_903798195.1. Taxonomy (NCBI): domain Eukaryota; kingdom Metazoa; phylum Chordata; class Actinopteri; order Cypriniformes; family Danionidae; genus Danio; species Danio kyathit. The sequence continues at coordinate 36,999,959 of LR812534.1, forward strand.
TATAGTACAGAACCCTGGGCATGACATGTAATATTGTGGGCATTAATTAAGAACTTGTTCCCATGACAAATAAATTTGTTCCCTCATTTTGCTTGTCCGTCATGTCCATGCTGTACTAATTTGTCCTTGTTTTGAATTTAACAAGGGAAGAAATTGATGAAACATGGCCACAAATTGAGAAGTGTGGTTCTTTTACACTTGTTTTATGCATTATCTACAAAACACCACCACACTAATTATGAACTTGTTTAAGTGACCATTGAGATCTGTTTTTAATTATCATCGGCTTACAAGATCATTGACTAATTGTTGTCGTTCCCAGTTTGAGTCATGATACCAGCAACTAGCAATTATTACATATTGTTAGCGTACAGTGAGGATAGCATTATGGTCTGCAATCAAATTTGTTGTTGCTAACGCCATTTCACTACATGTTAGAATTAAGTTCAGTTTTGTTTAGCTTGGTTTAAGGCCACCTTAAATTGATAAGTCTGATTAAATAATACCCAAGTTTAAGGGATAGTTCACCCAAAAATTTAAATGAGCTCACCATTTACTTTCCTTCAAGTGGTTCCAAACAAAGTTTTTATTTTCTGTTAGACACAAAAGAAAATATTTTGAAAAATGTTACAAACCTGTAACCTTTGACTTCCATATGGATAAACAAATACAATGGCAATTATTGGTTACAGGTTTCCAGCATTTTTCAAAATCACTTATTTATTGTTTAACAGAAAGAAACTAAAACAGGTTTGTGAAAAGTGAAAAATGGGTAAATCAGTTTTGGGTGAACTATCCATTTAAATTGTAAAATGAATGTGAGGGCCAAATACACTATTCATATTCATCTCAATATGAACTAGATTTCACCTTGATATTTTTACAATGTTATTGCTGGAATATATCACACAGACTACAAGTTTTTGTGGAAAACAGGAGTGTAAAAAAGAAACCCACCTTCAGTCTAATGTACAATCCTACATCACCTTTTAAGGTAAAACAGAAACTGTTTTTATTTAAAGTTTTCTCAAACCAGAATTGAGCACACTTTCAACATGTCCCGTCGTTTCTCATCTGCATATGACTCTCCTTATCACAGATTTGATTCTTTGTTTAATCACATGGCTTTCTTAAAGGTGAGAATGAGGTCTTTCTCCCGTCTTTATCACTTCTCTATTTAATTTCTCTCCAGCTTGCTGGCTTATATAAGCAAATTACTTCATCCTTCACATTGGCAAAAACACTGTAAAAGCTCTTAAAGTGATCCTGTGTGCTTGTGAGATTCACAAATTTTCTCTTGGATGTTTCTGAATCTCAGTCATCAACATCTCTTGGCTTTTTTTGCTCCTGTGTGAGAAAGACGCATCACTGATTTCCATCTATAGCCTCTTACTCTGTTGCCTTTTAGTGTGTCTGTGTGTGTGAGGGAGCATGTGTGCGTATTTGGGTCTCAAGAACATAATGAAAGCCAGACTCAAGATTCTTAACATCTGAGTCTGCCTTACAGATATGTTGAAAAATTATGATTTCGGGGCCGTTTGATAAACAAGCATATATAATGTCAGTGTCATATAGCCTGATTGGGAATATAACCAATCCTCTGGTGGGTTTTGACTGAAAATAAATGATGGTGCTCTTTTTCTAGACATAATTTAAGATTAGTATTGAGTCTTAGTACTTCTTTAGTCAACACATTACTCTTTTTTTTTTTTTTTTTTTTAATACTTTTTTTGCGTTCTAAAAATCTGAAAGCTATCCAGAATAGCAGCTCTGTGTCGAGCGCCTTGCTTCAGTTTAGTTCCATGGGGTCGTCTGGGTCAAATCACTCATCACACAAAATCATCCAGCCTCAAGCTCAAGTCTTTACCCGACGTGCTGCTTTGTAATTCCCCTCTATTAGAGTTTGTGTGCAAGAGACAGAGGAACGCTGACTCAGCAGGCTTGATTACAGGCCTGGTTGCGTTGTTGTGAAGCCACAGTGTAAACATCAGCGGAACAGCATGTTGTTTTTGTCACCAGGGGTCAGACTTTATAACAAGACATTCACTCATTTGCTGTTAGCATGGAGCCACAATGCATGTTTTTTGTGTGAGAAAGGTGAGGTGAAGGGTTTATGTTCACAAACACATGTCACACTTGATATACTTGATGTCAGTGCACACAATCACCCGTACACAAAATACAAGCATTTCAAAGCATGTTGGGATTTCTGACCAACAAAACATTTTGCTTCATTGACAATTACTTGCTCATTATCTAATAGAAAGACTTTTTTTTTATCTTCATGTCATTCCAAACCTATGATGCATTGTCATTTTCAACATAATTAATAAATAAAAAATCACCAGAGCACTTAAAAAAAAACACAAAGTTATTATAAATTTTAGTTTTTAAAAATAACCATTTATAAGAAGTTTTGCCCATGAAACGCAGAAATTGTTCATAGCAGTTTGTGGTAATGTTGATTTATTTGTCTATTAAGCAAATAGCAGTTGAACTGCATGTTTGTTTGTTTTGTAATGGCACTGTGCTAGTTTAGAAGTTTACACATATTTTGCATAATTCAAGAGTTTACACTTAGATATTGCTTGATACTAATAGCAGGTTTGGCATGCTGTCCCAACTCCTGGGAGAGAACCCTGAGCTCGAAGTTAATTGAGCCCAGGGCCTCCGCCTGGTCAATAAGCACATAAGGGGGTCTGAGATCAGGTAGTTCTCGAAAGCTTCCCATGGTAAAAAAGGAAAAGGGGGAGATGGGGTGGATGGTGAGATTCCGGGAAGTAGCTGAAGTAACTGGCTATTTATTGTAGGTTTGGATTAATCTGATTGGCTTATTGATGATTGCGGATGAGAGACCAGCCGCTATCAATCATATCATGTGCTCCTCTTAAAATTAATTTTTCAAATAAATCACTCAATGAAGGAAAATGGGTACACGCAGCTTTTTTTTTTTACATTTATTTTGAAGGCACCCTTTAGAAATTGAAAAAATAACTTTGTTACCTTAATAACCAAAGTAACACCGTGTTAGCTATGATGTTGGGTTAGTAAAGTTATTTGGCATGGCTGATCAAAACCTTTTTAAACTGGTATTAAAAACTGGGGTAATGTGTAAAAATTTGCTATTTTTTTTATTTATATATTTTTTTTTTTTTTGAGTTGAGATTGTTTGACCCTCTTATGAGGCGATTAAACTTAAGAGGCCATGGCAGATATATTTTATATATTTTTCTCTCATCACTGCTGAGCTACATGCTACTCATGTAAGTTAAAATAATTCCATCATTTTCATCACTTGAGGAATGTGGGTTTATAACTCAGGCAAGGACTCTGAAAGTTTAATTTCATTTTAAATATCTGCCATTTGAGTGTAGAAAGGTGTCTGGTGTGACTGCGTGGAGTACTTGCTTAGTTTGGGGTATTAAGGCAAACAAAATCCAGCTGCAACTTCTCCTACTTGTCATCTACATTCTTTTGTCCTTTTTGTCTCTTATTTCTCATGTTGTCTCCTTCGTTGCTCTGTCCCTCTGTCTCTGTGTGACTGTGAACTGTATATTTTGTCTGTGAAATAGGAGGAGATATTTGTGAGTGTTGCACTGAAACCGTACTGTGAAAGTACACAGACTGTGTTTACGTTCACTCTTCCATGACCGTGTTTGTATGTTCATTGCTAGTGTTTGTTCTGTTCAAGTGCAGTAAAACACTTCGTATTTGATTAGACTTTCAGATTTTTGAAAGAAAATATGAGCTCTTCTTACCTGTAAAAAAAAAAAAAAAAAAAAAAAAAAGGACTGCTGTGGACTATTGCCAAACTATGGCAATGCATTTTAGGTGCAGTAGATGAAACTGGCCGTTCTGATTACTTCTGAAAATATGTTTTATTATATGCAAAACAAAATGCAGTTTAGTTTTTTTATCCAGATGCTGTTAATAGTTTAATAAAAATGAAAATTCTTGGTCGAAATCGAAAAAGAGGAAACCAAAGCAGAAAACCGAAACACTGAAAACAATTATGCCAATTATTAGTACCATTGCATTTATGATTATGACCAGGGCTTGACATTAAGACCCACCAAATGTGGGTAGATTTCAGCTGTGGTGGGTAAGACAGCCATGATGTGATGCGTGCGATTTTAAAAAGCGTGCGCATTCCCTTATCCTTGAGCGATGGTGCGAACTGCGAAGCAATCGTGCCTGAAAACGCAACTGGTGCGATTAGTTCTCTTTGAAACAGACTAGACAAAAAGCTATGCTCATGCACCCACAGTCCTGCTGCTTTCAAGAGCTCCAGATAAAAAAAAAAAATAATTATATATATATATATAATCTTTTTGTAATAAGCAGCAGTTGCTTTCACTTTAAACATTCTTTGAACAGATTATTAATGGGCCTAACGTTAACCGTGTGCGCGTGATCATTCTTTCATTATCACCTGCTTTCTTTGGCTTACGGTTATTTTTGTTAATATGGTTTAATTATCATTGTTGTTACAATAACACTGCTATAATAGGAGATTAACTCCTAATTTATGTGTAGTTAACTGGTGAAATGACACCTATTTTTTAAATGTCAAGTGGTTTGTTTTGTTGGGAAAAAAAGCATGTATACAGATATATTTTGCTTGTTTTGACAAGTAAGAAATATTTTTTTATTTTTGGTGTGGTCAGAGATAAATTTGGTGAATCCTTAATTTTGAGCCCTGAGAAGTCATGTAAAACTAATAGCAATGTGACACTATGAAACCACAACCCATTTGCTCATGCACATTGAGCAAGCTCCTACACAACACACAAAAAAAGTGAATTGAATGAGGAGGCATGTGGAAATAACACGCAATTTAAATCAAGAAATTTTAGCATGTCAAAGTCAAATTTATGCAAATAAAATATATTTTCCCTGACAACAAAATTGTGGCTAGTAATAATGGCGAGTGGCTAGTCATGTTGGAAATCTACTAGCCACAGTGGCCGGTGATCAAAAAAGTTAATGTCATACCCTGGTTATGACTGTGTACTAACCTTACTAAAATCAACGCATTCTAATTCAATAAATGAATATTACAGTTTCAAAGAATAAATTAATTACAAATTAGGAAAATATTTTTTTTAACACATTGCAACAATGAGTTATCACTTTTTTGGATGGGAACTTCAGACCGATTAACCATTTAACTGCTGAGTGGTTGAGCTTGTCGTCTAACTAATATTTGTGAAAGATTTGAGTATTGAAATAGGAACAGTGCATAAATGACATTCATTCATTCATTTTTTTTTTTTCGGCTTAGTCCCTTAATTAATCAGGGGTCGCCTCAGCGGAATGAATCGCCAACCTGTCCAGCATATGTTTTATGCAGCGTATGCCCTTCCAGCTGCAACCCATCACTGGGATACACACACACACATACTTTTTCACACCAATTTAACTTATTCAATTTATTCACTGTACCACATGTTTTTGGACTGTGGGGGAAACTGGAGCACCCGGGGGAAACCCACAGGAACACGGGAGAACATGCAAACTCCACACAGAAATGCCAACTGACCCATCTGGGGCTCGAACCAGCAACCTTCTTGATGTGAGGGGATCGTGCTACCCACTGTGCCACTGTGATGCCCATAAACTTACAGTTTTGTGAAATTTAAAAAATATCTTGCAGAGATATGGCTACAATCTGATATCTGAGTCACACACACACACACACACACACACACACACATATATATATATATAGTAGCCTGTAAGTCAAAGCAGAATAGCCTACCTACCTATTACAATTTGAGGCACTTTCTTGCAGGATTTTACTGAACATATTAGACACCGAGTGTCCATCCCTAAACGCAACTGTACATCTTTTAAAGCTGCTGCACAACAGCGGTTACGTGTATAAACCCACAAAACCCACAAAGTTTTTGAAAAGTATTGGAAAACAGATATCTGTAAACTTGAATATAGGTTGGTGGTCTTTACTACGTTTCTGTCCTTGGCCAATCACATACTCTCACATTATTAGTGCGGTGTAAGCATTATTTAAATCAATTTTACATAGATATAAACTGAAACTAAATAGATTTTTGCGTGATTTATGATGTAAATTTTTTTAACATGTATTGTTTTTTTACCATACTTATGTAGACATTGCATGAAACATTAGGTCTTTTAAAAGTCATGGAATTTTTGTAGTAAAAATGTGTATGAACCTTTTAATTAAAATGGTCACTCTGTACACTTATGATTGTTAACAACGCAAAGACTGAAATGGTGTATTACTAATTAAGTGACTATTTTATTGATATCTTAGAATGCCTGATAATGCCCACTTGTTTTGTTGTGTACACCATATAGATTAATTCCTATATAAAGCATATGACACTCTGAACGCTATTGGAATGTACAGATGGAAAACTCTGTGAACTGTTTTAGCTGTACGTGATTCAGCTGTGCATGCTGACTCTGCATATTTTTCAGCTTGAGTTGTTTTAACACACACACAGAGAAGCACACACAGATGTTTTGTTGTCCCACGTCCCTGCAGGCAGCACATATTGATGGGGCAGTGATCCCGCTGTAACTCAAACACGAACAAACACACATGGATCTTGGTTTGTTTTCTATTAATCAGCAAAGTTCGCTGTATGTTTGTGAGATTAGTGCATGTGGGAGAGAGATAGAAGATTGTTTTCATTAAAAGAGTGCTTGACGGAAAGGCACTTTTGCCTATTATGAGTTTATCTCCAGATCAGTTACACGCACACATACCCAAAATATAATCACATACTCCGTCTCTTCGCAAATGCACATGCAAAAAAAAGGATGCGAGTACAGTTCATGTAAACATTTTCTCATTTTGAACTGTCATATATTTCAGGAAGGGCCCTTAAAGCACATTGCATCATCGTTCATTCCCCTCTAGTTCTTGAAAAAGACTGAATGGTTAAAATCGGGTCATATAAAGTCAACGCTCGCTCATCCACCCAGGAAATCAACTTTTTTATTATTTCTTGACTTATCTTTGTGCCCTTTTTAAATACCACAACCATACATTTATACATGTGTTTTTCTTGTACTGTATATGCTTACAGTGCTTCCCACAGGTTTGAAATATACTTGCAGTGGTAGCTGGATTGAAACACATTCTTTACCTACGGCACATAAATGGTTAACTACATGTGACAAAAAAAAATTGATTTTTAACAATACTTTTATTTATTATGACACTGTTATACATTGTTTCTTTTCAATGGGTTCAAGTTTTTAAAAAGGCTATTGAAATAAAAAGGAATTACACAATTTCTCTTATTGTTATCTGCACACAGCTGCACTCTCTCTCTTTCTCTTTCTTTCTCAAGCTCAGGTTGCTTTATTGGCATGACATTTAGTACAGTATTGCCATATTTTAGATGTGTATAAAATATGTAATATAATATATCAACATCATCAAATTAATAACATATACAACAAATGAGAAATAAATTACAGGAAAAATTCATAAAAACAGACTTTTACATCTTTAATATGGATAATATTTATTAATAATTAATTAATAATTAGAATAAAAAGTGTAGATTATTTAGGTAAGGCAAATGAGTTGATTGACCATTTATACTGATGTACATATATTTTGCAGCCAGTTTAGATGTCATTTCGTTAAAAACACTGGCCGGACGCATTTTTAAAGGGCCATGAAACCACCCCCCTTTCTCAGCAGGGTGTTTTCACACCTCTAGTTTGAAAAAAGTCTGGAAAGTGGATAAGCTTTGTTTTGTGGGAGTCAAGTGGCAAAAGAGGAAGGAGTTTGCATGAAAAGGGGAATTTCATTAAGGGTGTACTCACACTATGTACAGTTGCCTTGAACCGGGCCAAAGCACGCTTGTCCCCCCTCCCGTCTCCCCTGACGGCCCGCACTCACATTACATTCGGGCCTGGGCACGCTTACGTCATCGATGATGCGCTGTTCAGTAAGTGCCTCTTCCAACCGGGCCTGGGCCAGCCAAGTGAACTGTGCCTGAGCCCGATTCAGAGCACTCACACTTCTTAAACAATCCAGGAAACGGGCCTGGGTGCGGTTCGGATAGGGCGTACTTACACTATGCTAAGTAAACTACAGCTGATTTTCACAGCGGCAACACAGACGCAGGGGAGACAGTGACAACGTTTACATGAACATCAGTCATGGAATTATTTGCCTTAATGTGGCAAATTTGCCTTAATGTGTTTACATTAGTTGCTTTTTGAATGTTCCTTTCATGATCCAGTTTTACATGTTATAGCACATAATACGATTAACGTCATCATGTTACACATCTTTTAAAAAGAAGACGAATGGCAAATCCCGGATTTCCGGATGCGAAAAGCTCTCGAATAAAATATGTTTCTTACAAACATATTTTTGTCATGTGTTAGCAGACCACTGTAATCCACACATGTGGGTCCACACGCGATTGGTGCTGTCATTGCGGGAAAATGTAAACAAAACCTTCATTGCAGCACATTTATAAACACTGACGACCCATGTCTCCGAACAATTCTTCTTCCACTTGTTTTAAATACGATTGGCAACACAACGTGGCGTCTCTCTGAACACTGTAACCGGTATATAGCTTCGAAGCTATATCATGCATATTAATGAAGTTGCGCCTCATTCAACATAGAGCGCGCTGATTGGCGGTCTGGAAAGACGTGGAAGTCTTTCTCATGAATTAATGCTGAAAACTTAAAGATGTCACTTTGTACTCGCCAGTACAGACATCCAGTCTTCGGATGTCGTAGCTTCAAAATTTCTTTTCAAACCAGAAGAAGGAATTTGCTTGAAATAACGCAAAAACAACCAATTTTCACTTTTTAGGGAAATATATGTGTCCTAAAGGGCCCTTAAAGCACATTGCATCATCGTTCATTCCTCTCTAGTTCTTGAAAAAGACTGAATGGTTAAACTCGGGTCATATGAAGTCAACGCTCGCTCATCCACCCATGAAATCAACTTTATTATTATTTCTTGACTTATCTTTGTACCCTTTTTAAATACCACAACCATACATTTGTATATGTGTTTTTCTTGTACTGTATATGTTTACAGTGCTTCCCACAGGTTTGAAATAAACTTGAAATAAAATAAATGGTTAACTACATGTGACAAAAAAAATTTAATTTAAACAATATTTTTATTTATTATGACACTTTTATACATAGTTTCTTTTCATTGGGTGGAAGTTTTAAAAAAAGGCTTTTTAGGGAAATATATGTGTCCTAATAGTGTTTTTAGAAATGTGGGACATATATATGACTGTCAGCATCTCAAAAAATGTGTTTTGGTGTTTCGTGACCCTTTAAGCCTCAAAATGGCACATCACTATCTGTCTCTGAAGAGCACGTCAGACTGTCTGAGTAAGTGTTGTTGACCGTTCTCGCGCACACACAATGAGCAGTACGAAATGTGTAGTGCGAGAGAAGATTTTCCACTGGTTAATCGAACACGGATGTTTGGTTATTTTGGACAAATACAAAAAAAGGATGATAATATTGGTTAAAAAAAAAAATTCTCATCAAATATACTTGGCGGCTGTTATTATACCTGGGCAGCCCTCCCAAGTAAAGTCTATGTGTGCACTGGTTTATATTGCTATTGATTGTAGTTCAAGTATTCTGTCAGTCTTTTTGGTGTTTGCACAACAACAAAATCATCACACAAATAATGTCAACTATCCCATAACTCTCATTTGTTTTTCATATTTTCTTCTCTCTCTAGGAAATGGCTTTGGTTGCTCCTGAGTCTGCGTCGGAACAGGCCAGAAGAGTTTTCCAGACATTTGACCCGGAAGGTAAAATTATTTAATGAAACGAATGCATTTCATCTGTTGTGTTTGTAAGAGAGAATGAGAGACTGCAGAAAACTCCAACATCAACTCAACCACTGCAGCTGAGTCAACTTGTCTTTTTCTGAGAGAAAGATGAGCTTCTGCAAAACACTGCGAGTTTATTGTCTTTGCACTTTGTTTGGTAGTGCAAAGATCCAGTTTGTGTTTTACTGAAACTGAGGATGTGAGAGAAGAGATAGTGTGTGTGTGCGAGTGTGAGGAGAAGAGAGTAGGAAATGAAAGACTTATGTTTGATCTGATGTAAAGGTGTTATTTCAGGGAAGTAAAAGAGCAGTAATCAACTCCTGAAGTCTACAGGTGTGAGGGAGTGTGTGTGTATGTGTGTGCGTGCGTGTTTAGGTCAGATATGTAGTTCAGTGGCTATGTTTTCAGGTTTAGGTCAAACCCTCCATTCTTTTGAATGATTCTCCCACAGTATCCCTTTACACAGACAGATATCAGTCATAAAGACAGGACTTCACACTCACAAAGTCCCTCACATCCACCAACATAGGCTTTCCCTGCTGCTGTTTATTAAACATGCTTCGGTTGACTCGCCAAACATTAAACTTGATCACATACAGTCGATAAAGTGAGATTATTATAACTCTATTTTTTAAATCGTCTCACAAAGTCACATTTCAGCCTAATCATGCCAGTTCCTTGTCAAACAGCATCCTTTTTTGTTGTTGATCTTCAGTCTTACTGTAAGTAACAGCACTCCTAAGAAGCTATCATACTATGGTGCATTTGTTATGATTGATGTTTTTAAAAATAGAAATAGTAATCTTTTTTTATTATTATAAATGTCATTACTATCCCATAAGGTCAGTTATTTTTTATAATTATATTTATTTATTTTTTAAATAGTTTTACACTTTCATCAGATGTCAGAAATGATTCGTCTGAATGCACTCATATGTATAAGCGCACACACATGCACTTTCTCTTCCAGCCACATGTACATTTTTGTATGTGCACATGCAGACATATGTTCTATGTTTAAGAACAGTGCTTGACAAAAACTTTTTTGATCACCAGCCACTGTGGCTAGTAGTTTTCCAACATTACTAGCCACTCTGCATTTTCACTAGCCACAATTTTGTTGTTGGGAAAATATATTTAATTTGCATACATTTGACTTTGGCATGCTAAAATTACTTGATTTAGATTTTGTTCACAATGGTTTAATGAGCATGAGCAAATGGGTTGTGGTTTCAGGGTGTATAACTAATATACTAAATAACAAATTACTTCTTAGGTACACATTTTAACTAATTAAAAAAATATAGCTGTATATATGCACTTTTTATTCAACAAAACCTTTCTTTAAAAAAAAAAAAGACATTTTAAAAATAAATATTGTCATGTATCAAAAACTATGCACAGTAGTCTGTCAAGGCTAAAGGTCCCTAACCACCAGTTAACTGTACATAATTGTTAATCTCCTATTAAAGCAATGTTATTGTAAAGGGTGATAATTAGACCATAAATAAAAAATAACTAAGCAAAAGAAAGCAGGTGAAAAAGATACCTTGTGCGATTAATGAAAGGATGATCACGTGCATGTCCATTAATAATCTGTTAAGAGCTGCTGCTTACAAAAAGACATTTTAAAAAGAATCAGGAGCTCCTGAAAGCAGCAGGACAGTGGGAGCATGAGCATCATTTTTTGTCCAGTCTGTTTCAAAGAGAACTGATCACACAAGTTACATTTGCAGGCATGTTTGCTTCACGTAAGGAAACAGGAGCTTGCAAGCTTTATAAACTCTTGTGCGCACCACATCAGCCATGCGCGCGATACTAAAGCCCTCGTCAGGGAGTGAAGAAAGCCTGCGTCTCACCATGCTTGTGATCATCCTCTTATTCGGTATTCATCTGCTTTCTTTTGCTCGCGCAAACAGTTATTTTGTCAGTCGTGCTGCTTCTCGATGAACTACATCTTACAAAATATTTTCAACGAGCCAAAGTGGCTAGTGAGAGGGGCTCTCCAACACGCCACAGCTGAAATCTACCCGCATTTGGCGGGTTGGCGGGTGTTAATTGTCAAGCCCTGCGTAAGAATAGAACACAATTGATAATTTAATGTGCCCTAACTGAATAAACAGTTTTTTTTCCTTAAAAAGAGAGAAAATAATCTTTAAACTGTATATAATCCATATATTTCTATATATTTTACAGTATTTATAAACAACTCATTCATTATTTATTTTCTAGTAGTGATTTGCAGACTGAATTTCCTGTTTCCAACTGGTTTTGAAGGGATAGTTCACTCAAAAAGAAAAACATTATTCTCCGTCTTATAGTTTTAAACATTTATAAGTTTCATCCTTCTCTAATCACTTACTCATCCTTCACTTGTTTGAAACACAAAAAAAGGCATTTTGAAGAATGCTGGTTGCTGATATCCATTGACTTTCATGGTAGAAAAAAATATTATGGAAGTCAGTGGGTACCAGATACCAGTATTCTTTAAAATATTTCAATTTATTTTATTTATTTATTTTCGAAAAAAATTTAATTTTTTGGGTGAACTATCTTTTTAAAATAAATTCTTTTGTGATCATTTAGCTCATATTTGAATAAAGCATTTAGGTCTTGCTTTTTGGTGTGCTTTCTCATAATGTCCCATAACAATGACAGGTTACAGTAGCTCAGAGTAGGTGTTTTATATTGCAAAGTCAGCAGTTTTAAGTTTATGAACAAACCCCCATGATACTCTCCTAGTCATATGTAGTGCATTATATCTGTTCCTCCTGATCCTGTTGTGTTTTTCCTAAGAATTCTGTTGCTTGAAGTTGTATTTTCCTCCCCTACTTTTTCTCTGTTATTTATTGCTCTTGTGTTAAACCTACGAGTCCCGACGATAATATATAAAGTAGGTAGAAGAGGGTGTTTGATGGAATACAGGGAACCTGGAGCAGAGATCGCCAACTGCACTGTCTCATGTCTGTCAGGTAGAAGAGCTTTGTGTGTGTGTGTGTGTGTGTGTGTGTGTGTGTGTGTGTGTGTGTGTGTGTGTGTGTGTGTGTGTGTGTGTGTGTGTGTGTGTGTGTGTGTGTGTGTGTGTGTGTGTGTGTAGATCGCTGAATGTGTCGCTGTGAGAACGCACGTCGTCTTCCAAAGTTTTGATTTAAAAGAGCTAATTTACAACACACACTCAAAGTGTCATCAAGAACAAGATTAGATGTTCTCGCTTGGCATCTTTCTGCCTCTTAAAGTCGTAAACAACATTCCTGTTCCTTGTGTTAATAAGAACAATATTCTGTGTGTGTGTTTGTGTGAGCACATAATGCAAGAGTGTCTGTTTCAGCTTTGTTTCAGTTACCAGCGATTTACATGTTTATTCCAAACTCCAACCACAGACAATTTAATCATGAATTGAGATTGTTCACACACATTTCACTTATCTAAATGAGAAAAAACACTTTATTTTATATGCATCAGACATCATTTTTATATAAATAAAATGCTAAAAATAACATGAAATCAACTTGCATGTTTACTGTCTGAATAAATATCCATCGTCTTATGTGTTATTGATCAGTGGAAAAAGAAATTCCAGCCTATTATTATTACTATTTTTATTATTATTATTATTATTATGCTGACAATTATGATCCAATTAAAATCTTATGGATCTCAACTTATCTTCTATTAAATATTGTCTCCCTCCAAAATGAGTTGCATTACAGTTGAAAATTTTACAAATACCTCTCAACGCTTTTTCTAATGCACTATTCAAAGTGCTTGACTGTATCTAATTTCATTCCGTGGTACAGATATTTATTGTTCTTAATCCAGTCGCTGCAGGAAATTTGGAGGAGAGAGTTCATTTTATAGTGAACGGAAAAGAGTTAGCATACCAGCTGCTTTCCAAACATCCTGTCTGACACTTGGAGACCAGAAAGGAGGAAAAGCAGTCATTCATCTGTTTATCAGCCATTGTCTGGGTGTGTTTGTACACATATGTGTGCGTGGTCTGCAACATGGCTTCGATTAAAGAGATGAAACTGGTGTTTCATGTTGGGCATGAGACACGGGCAGACTGTGTGGGTGGTGATCAAGGCTCTCAGAAGCTCTAACCATCTGCCTCTTTCCTCTTTCTCCTCATCTTCAGATAATGGGTTCATTCCAGACACACTTCTTGAAGATGTTATGAAAGCCTTGGATCTCGTCTCTGAGCCAGACTAGTAAGTTTGTGTGCGAGTAAATGTGTATAATGTGTTTGATACTAAAACAGAGCATTAAAGTGCTGATTGGTCAGAAAAGTGACCCAGCAGTGCTAATTTAGTAACTGTCATTATCCTAAAATAAAATCTCAAAACATAAAAAACAAATCCAAAACCAAAAACAAATATCATAATGATCCTAAAATTTGAAATGTTATGCCAGTATACTTTTTTTTTTCCAGAAAAGTCTCAGGGTCAAATTTGCATTGTTGAGAGAAGAAAACACAGATGAGTGTCATGTATTTGTCACATTTTATCACTTAAAACCCAATCAACGCCCCTAAAGAAACATTCACAAACATGTATTTTAGTTCCCTCACTCTAAAACAGAATATAAAAACATTTTTCAAAAAGTAGTTTAAAATGTAAGTATTGACCTTTTTCTTTATGTATGACCTTATTCTTCACGTATTGGAATCTTTTTGGCTTGAGACTTCCGGTCTCATTCACTTCCATTGATTAATATTATACGTTAAAAATGGTTCATTGTTCAGCTTAATGTTGCGAATTGATATTTTCTCATTATATTATTCTACTTTTTATTTATAGTCATGAACACACTTGTTTGTAGAGCGAGCAGTTTCACTGTTTTCAGCCGAATAATATTCCTAGTCATTTCTCATATAGGCAGCGGAATCAGAAGTTCTAAAACAATCGTAAAAATGAGTGCACTTTCGCATCGCAGAATAAGGTCAATTAGACTTAACACAAATTGTAATGGCATCCACTAAAAACAACACGGATAAACATCATACTTCAATCCTTTTGGTATAAAGTTTAAATACAGATCTTATTTGTATTATTTAAATAATTTTGAAACATTAACCTTGATTTAATTAAAGATATATCATTAAATCAAATTATCTTCATACGTTTATAACGTACTTTGTACTTTTATGCTTTATACAAACATGGATAGCATAGTGTTTGGAAAGTGATGTGAAGAGGTTTTTCCATGTTAAAATATATGTCCTCTCTCTTTGCACAGCTTTGTTCACAAGCCACTCAAACAGACTCATGACTCTTATAGTGCAAAGGGGAGATAGGGAGTAAACTCTTTTACTTTGTCTGAAACCTCATTTAAAGACACTCAACAGAGTCCCTTTGAAAGCTTCACCTCTTAAACCACTTCCCACTGAAATCTGAGTGATTTAAAACCACCTGTTTTCTTAAATCACATCAGCCTTTGACAGCTGAATGACAGCTTGAGCCATTCAGCAAGAGGGTTTGTAATGTAAAGGTTTAATTGACAGAATAAAGTTTAGTTCGCGTGTTTGTTTTTACACAGCACCCTGTTCTGTCAAAAGTGGTTAAGTCAAGTGTTGATGAGGTTTGAACTCTCCTTTGGCCTCTTCTAAAACTACATACAGCATAATCAAGGTTTTGGCAAATGATTATTATTGTTCCAATTTTTATGTGTACGTTGAAGTGACCTGTGATCACACGAGAAAGCATTTATCATCCTCTGATTACTCCTGAGTCTGTGTGGGAGTGAGTTAGTAATGTTATCAGTCTCTCTGTATGACTTTAAAAGGAAAAGTCTGCCCTGTTTTAACATCACTGAGGTTTAACGTCATCACACACTGTTATATGTTTAGTAACTGAGCGTAATTCATTTCTAGCTAATTGTGACTACACGTTTTACTGACAGTGAGGAATACATGCAGAAAACATGCACCTATATCTCCCATGATCATTTATTTCTCTTTTTCCCCCTCAGTGTAAATCTGATGAAGAGTAAGCTGGATCCAGAGGGGTTGGGTATTATTCTGTTGGGTCAGTTTCTGTTGGAGTTCTTCCCTGATCAGGTAACACACAAACACACACACACACACACACACACACACACACACACACACACACACACACACACCATGTCTCTCTCTTTCAGGCTGTATGTTTAAATGTGACCTAAACGCTATGTGAGTGGAGAGCTCAATACAAGTCTCTTCCTTTTACTGATGTGAAAACCATTCTAAAAGCAGACATACAGTAATTGTGCTGCTATTTGAGATGCTTTTAAAGGATTAGTTTACTCAAAAATGAAAATTCTCTTATTCATTTCTAACCTTCAAATCCTTCCAATCCCCTGAGACCTTTGTTTATCTTTGGAACACAAATGAAGATATTTTAGCACTCACATCCTCCATAGATAGAAATGGTCCAGAGACATTCAAAATCTAGAAAAGTAACCAAAAACTGTCAGAACATTCCATGTGTACTGTAATCATATGAAGCTCCAAAAACTCTATTGTGCACCCTAAAAAAACTGTAATGTGCATGAACCTTTTGCTAGTGAAAGTAAATATAGGATAAATGTTGCTGAAAAAATATATAATACGAGTTAAAAAAAAACACTATATAAAGGTAAGTTACACATAAACTAGGGTTGGGATTTTTTTTTTTAAGGATTAACAGTTTTTCTTTTCACTTAAGTTTAAGCTTTGTCCATTACAATTTGCAGGCCATCATTTTATTGTAGTGGGTTTATGTGCTGATTGTAACCATATACTTTCGTTTACAAAAGAACTATTGCTAGATCGATCATATTGCTGTTATTGTTAAGAGTAAATAATCACAAAGCAGTTTCAGTTCATTAAATGTCAGGAGAAAATTCTTTGTCTAAGCCTCAGTCACTTAATTTACACTTAATTTAATAATAAAAAAAAAAAACTTGCCTCCATATTACGTGCTAAAAAAATGCTATTTAACAAATATTTAATGCAGTTTCTTGAACATAAAAGTATAAAATAAGAATATAAAACAAAAATCACTGCCTAACGGTGTACTATATATTAAATATGTTCTGAATGCTTATTAGTTCGTCATACTTTATTGGAAGTAACTAAAAGATGAAGGTACTAAGTTTTAGAGTGTGCACACCTAGGCCTCGTAGTCAATAGTCACAGTAATCAATACATCGACTTATCGCACAACACATGGTCATAACCTCAATAATTTTTAGTGATGCAATATATATAGCATAAACAGAAAAAAATACAATATCAGCAACATTTTAGCTGATTGCGCAGCCTCTCTATCAGGGCTGCACGATATTGGAAAAATCTAACATTATACAAATCAAATTATACAATATATAAGTTTGGAAAGAATGTAGAATTGTAGATTTATTGGGATGATTCTGTAGGGGAGTGCATATGCATAAAATATAAGAAACAAGCTTCGATAAATTCAGTAAAGAAAAATATAGAAATTAAATAAACAGCATTTTATAGTTTTCCAAGGAATCAAACTGTATTCAGGCATACAGTGATTTAATAATCTAATGTAAAATAGTGTTTACTTTTATTCATTTGTCAAAGTTACAAACAGTACAATTTGCTTTCAAAACCCTCACAGGCCTCAAAAAACAGTTGCGAAATGATCAATTATAATCTAGACTCACATTGCGTATACTCGCAATGTGACTATTGCGAATGATCACATTGCGATATCGATGCTGAAACGATATATTGTGCAGCCCTATTCTCTATCTCTATTCAAGGGGTCGTTGTTAGTACGGTTAAAAAACACTATAGTATTTACCATAAATTACTTTAGTATATTTTCATGTGGGTGCCTGCCAAATGAAAATAGATGTTACTTTTTCTACTTCTTTTTACCTTGCACTTATTTTGTTAACATTTCTCATGCATATTATTATTTTGTTTAGGATGTACGTTTTCACATTCTGATTCCAATGCCTAATTATCAAATTGTTAAAATGACTATAATTGAATATACTTAAGAATAAAATATTATGTGTTCTTTGGAAAAGTGTACTTGCATTCTGGCATTATAAAATGAGTGGCATAAAATGGTCTTGTAATAAGGTGCATAAAATAACAATAATATCATTTATCACAATCTATTTTGGTACAATATACTGTACAACAAAAAAATAGATATTATGACAGGCCTATGCACACCTGACAGGTTTGGCTTGATAAAAACAAACTTTGATGCGATTGCTTTGTTACTGCAGGCTTCTTTTTTTAAATAAATAAATGCGGTCATTGAATCTTGGTGTGCACCAAACAAGTGGACCAAGACTGTTAAAAAGACAGGTCTTTTCTTCCAAAAAAGTGCATTTCCACTGAAATCTGAACACTACACACAGGCAAAAGACGTATAAACAAATCAAAAAAGAGCACATGATGTCACAAAATGTGCCCATAAAAGGACAGCATGCCTGTTTTTCTCATCATAGTCGTAATGTTTCCCAGTACAGTTTAATACCGGCATCACAAATACATCTTTTTGCAGAAGATCTTTTTTCGTGAGTGCGATAGAGGAGTTTTCAACTAAAAGCACATACAGAGAGCTTGTTCAGCTCAGCATACGGCATTTTTTGGCATTGTTTTTAAATAATTTCTCTTTCAAAATATGCCATAAAAGTTTAAATTCAAGAGAACTACAAATACGATTTGTTTAGGAAGCCACCTATGCAGGCATAATGACAGCAAAGCAGCATACTAGATTATGGAACAGAGCTAACTCTCTTATCCTGGCTATCCTGCTGGGTTTTTTCCCTGTTCCCCTTGATTTCTTGCTCAACGTTGTTTGCTTTTTGTTTTACTGTTTTTTTCATTATATTCAAATAAACCTACAATCAGCCCTAGATTAAATCAGCGTACATGTAGCCCCTCTGAGAGAGAGAGAGAGAGAGAGAGAGAGAGAGAGGAGAAGCTGACGGTTATATTTGGCATGGTCTTGTAACTCCACCACTCTGTGTTAAATTCATTAGGGCTTTAGGGATACATACAAAAAAGGCCTCAATTTACCATCAAATCAAATACTCTAACCCTATTTCAGGCCCACTCAAATACATGCGCTGTTGTTGTTCTGGCAGTGAAGCAGGCATGTGGTATCGGGGCTAGACGGAGGTATTTGGCTCCTGTCAGAACTGTGTGCTTGGGTTTTGACTTGGTCTGAAATGTTCTGGCACCAATTTGATTTTGGGTCTTTTTAGCAGCTACACAGGGGAGTGGGGGTTTGTTTTGGACTTCAAGTGATGCATTTCAGGGGGGTGTCAGTATTGGGCATGTTATAACATCTAAAAATGTCTACTTAAACCTCTGTTTTAGGCAATCTGGTCTGAGTTTATGGAGTGTGTTGAGATGTGTTTGAGCTGGAGCTCGACGGATTGGTTTAGTTAAGGAAATGTTTTCTGGCATCACTTCTAATCAATCTTAGGTGTAATGATTTATTAAGTAACTAGTTACTGCAGTTATATTACGTATTCACTGTAAAAGGCACACTAAGGGCATTGCGGTTAATTTGTTACGCACCTGCCTTAAATATTGTAAAAGCATTTAACAGTTATGAACAAATAAATTCAGAGTAGAGTAAACTCAGATATTTTGTTATTCAGAGTATTTTTTTACTAAGAAGTTTACGTTTGTCAGATGATTGCATTTGCTTTATTTGATGAAATTAAGAAATTTGTACATTTTGTTGAAACATGACAATAAATGTATGAAATAAGGTATTGCTTTGAAACATGTTTTGATGCTTGTTTAACTTAAGTAAAACATTTTTGATTAATATATGATAACTAAAAAAAAGAGTATGTTTATGTTTAAAATGCTTGTGTTAAAATTGTTTTGGTAAAACTAAAAGGCTGATCTTTTTCTTGTTTCTCTGATTTAAAAAATGAAGAGCTCAATTTATCCATTGAAGTTTAAAGGAATTTTAAGTAGTATTGAGTGAAGCAATGTATTAATAAAAGTAATTTGTAAGGGACTTTAAATACAATTTTGATGTAGTTAGTAATTAATAATCACTTTTTAAGTAATTTGCGCAACACTGCTTTGAATAAGGACATATAAAGCAGTTTGTGATGTTATACAGACCAGGAGTCTTATTTATAAAATTTGCATAAATGTTCCTTTTAGTGAACGTACACCCAGCATACATTTATTTATTTATTTATTTATTTATTACTGATTATGATTTAAAGTGGTTCGATAAGTGAGTGCTTGAGTTAAATATGTTTACTGTGTGCGCAGCTGTATGTAAACTCCCTTCAAATTAGTTTTTTATGCATCGCAACTTTTGCGGGGGAAGTGGTGTGTGTACACCAGAGGTTCTCAACTTCGGTGGCCTTGAGGGCCAAATATCAACCATATGAGATACAGGGGTCCACTTATACACTGGAGTCACTGGTCGGTATGTACCTCGGTTTTGGCGTCAAGGTTTGATACCAGTATGGTACAACAGGAATAATAAAAAATCTCCTAAAAAAACTTGCCTTTTCTGTTTATTTTGAACAGGCAGAAGTGTTTTTTTACGTTCGGCTACATAGCTGAAGAGTTCCTTGTGATGCACAAAAACGAGTTAAACACAATAATTAAAAACAACACTTCATAATCAGGAAAATAATTCTCTCTCCTAAAACAATGGAAAAACAATAATTATTTATTAAATTTAAGATTCAGTAAGCTTCAAAACTGAAATCTCTTTTATTAAAAATGCAGCACGGTGTCCAGATCCAGCTGTGCAATATTATGTGTGTGTGTGTAGAAAACACTCATAGACTGACTTGCAAGCTCACATAATGAGACATTATCTTCTATTTCCATCGTTTACGGATGCGCGTGGCTGTTATACACCCAAGTCTTTTGCAGCACTGCATGTTTAGAAGCTGTGTGAAGACAAAATGATTTTAACTTTTACCCACAGCAGCACTCATTTGTCATGCATACTGGCAGTTTCAGAGAAATGGACCAATCAGAAGAACTCAGAGGTGGGACTAGTGTTGCCTCTTATGTTTACATGTAGCAAGTTGTCATGACACCGGAAAAATTACAAAACCACTGGTGAGTGCTGCTGTGACGCGTTTTTCGACAGACAAATGCATTCTTTGTGAATGTATTCTGTATTCGTCATGAGGGCACGTGAACCGAATCTTGACCATCGTACCATGCTGGTTCGGGACGAATACATGTACCGTTACAGCCCTAGTGCTTCACTATATGCTGTGATATATGCAACAACATGAGAGCTGATCAGTCTGCGCAGCTGTGAGCCACATTTTAAAAGAGTGTCCCGTGGGCCACCTATTGAGAACCTTGGGTGTATACTTTGTTTATAAATGAGACCCCAGGTAATGTATGTATCCACAATGACATGTGTTGTCTCAATGTTCCAGGATTCTGTGATCCCAGATTCATTTCCTGTGTATCACTATAACGGCCTGAAGCAGTCCAACCATAATGAGAAGGTAAGACACACTCAACCACGTTCTCTTTAATTCCCACGCATGCAATGCACACTTTAATGGCACATATTACCCCTGCCAGCATAAAAGTAGTGGTCGGTCAGACTTATCCCGTCTGATCCCTGTGAAGTGGAGATGGTGAGCTACTCCATTCTAATGCCCACACAGTTTAGACATCTCAGAATCCTGAAACCCAAACTAGACTTATTCCTGTGAGTGTTGAGAGCTTTTGAGACTGGGCAGAATGTAGCCACAAAGCTGTTTCACTGGACTGTGTTCCCTTTATTTCTGCTTGTATGTAGTCAGAGCAATCAAAAAGATTTGCATTCTTTAAAAAATGGATGGGCAAACGCATTTTTTTGCAATATTATTTTACAAATTGACTTTTGGTTTAGTTTTTTTTTTTCTGTGGTCTTGTGGTAGTTTTTATGGTCGTATTCCTATTTGCTTTTAATATAAGTTTGTTTCAGCAGTCATAGCAACAGGAAAAATTAAGTTGTCATCATTTACTCTTCATTATGTTTTTAAAAAACCCTAATTGAATATTTATTTTCTTTTGTGGAAAAAGAAAATATGTTCTGCATTGGTTCTTGCGTGACTCCAATATTAAATTGGTAAAACCTGGTCAAACTTTTACATATACAAAAGAAAAAAGCTGAATATTAACCTTCATTTTTATTTATTTATTTTCGGTTCAAATTTTAACATGGTATTCATGTTTTGCATGTTAGTTAAAGGGCTGTTGACTTGAAATAGAAATTGTCATTATTTATTTGCCCTCATATAAATGTAAATCTATATTGGTTTACAATATAGGTTATATATTATAATGTAATATATTATAATGTAAATATAAATGTATAATAAATGTAAATATATTATAATGTAACCCCCACCCACCCCCCACCCCTTCGTTGAAAGTCTTCTCACTTAGCATGGTTGCTTTATGCTTGAGAAACAACAAGATTCATTCTCGTTTGTTCTATGTTCACCAGTCATTATTACCATGAATAAAAGCTCAAATTAGATCCGCTCATCATAAATCAAAATCAATTATGATTTATCTAAAAACATAATTTAAAGTTTTTGGTAAATAGACTTTCAAAATAGGGATAAAAATGTATCATTTAATTAAACACATTTACGTATATCATGGGGTTAGTTATGGCAGAATAAAAATTTTGTGGTGAACTCTCCTATACCTATATTTAATCATATTTCATTATGTTAATTTTAGTCTCTTTATAAAAACATTTACATCAATACATTTTTGTATTGTTTTTCTAGTTAAAATAGTTTTAAAAAAAAAGCATTTGAAATAAAGATTGATTATATACTTTTAAAACTAATTTAATACACACTTTTATATTGTTCCAGGTACTTATTATCTACAGTATTATGCTACTGGTAGTAAAGTGCTTTTTCTGACCATTGTGAACCATTGGCCTAGTTCCATACACTTCCCTATAAAGAGTGCTAATGACATTTACACATGCCGTTTTTGACCTCTTAACTCTCACCCTACATTTTGCGTTCATACTTGAATATTAAAAGTGATCTATGCATATTATAAATAGTTTGTCAAGATAAATTCAGGATTAGGCAAAAGGAAATTATTAAATATGTATTTAAAAGTCTCTTGCCTGTAAGACGTGGTGTGTGTGTGTGTGTGTGTGTGTGTGTGTGTGTGTGTGTGTGTGTGTGTGTGTGTGTGTGTGTGTGGTGTGTGTGTGTGTGTGTGTGTGTGTGTGTGTGTGTGTGTGTGTGTGTGTGTGTGTGTGTGTGTGTGTGTGTGTGTGTGTGTGTGTGTGTGTGTGTGTGTGTGTGTGTGCATATGAGTGAGAAACAGATTGACAGAAGTTTAGAAAAAATGGGTAGTAATTGCCACATCAGGCCCGAGAGGACAAGCAGGTTACTCTTCATTACTCTGGCAAACACATTAGCAGCAGCAGTAAAGTGTGCAGCCTTTGTAGTCGAGGTTTCCTCTGTGCCACTCGTATATTCACAGGGGCCCTTTCTCAGGAACCAGACACCTTGCAAAATGTAAGGAGCTCCTCTGGCCGTAACGTGGCCATACTGGCACTTGAAGCCAAAGCCCAGTTTGCCTTTCTGCTCAAGTCATATAATCATCCAATGGGATCTGCTCTCATTCTGTCTTCCTCCAGGTTTCCTGCTTCATGTCACTTACTGTATGCATTCTGGACCACGTTCACATTACTGTCAGGATGATTCTATAATGATTTTGTGATTTTATTGTCTTTTTGGAAAAACCTCTTCTGAATCTACCCACAGACTGAACTGCAGATTTCAACAGGCTCACAATGCTTCACAACATGTTACTTGTTTGTTTAATATTTACAGTAAATCTTCATTAATTCAACATTTGTTGGATATTCTTGGATCCTTGCTTAAGGCAAGCCATATTAAGACATTAAGAAATAATTTTTACAGATAAAATAACTTACGCCCCGTTTGCACTACAGGGAGTGCAGAATTATTAGGCAAATTAGTTTTTTGACCACATCATCCTCTTTATGCATGGTGTCTTACTCCAAGCTGTATAGGCTCGAAAGCCTACTACCAATTAAGCATATTAGGTGATGTGCATCTCTGTAATGAGAAGGGGTGTGGTCTAATGACATCAACACCCTATATCAGGTGTGCATAATTATTAGGCAACTTCCTTTCTTTTGGCAAAATGGGTCAAAAGAAGGACTTGACAGGCTCCGAAAAGTCAAAAATAGTGAGATATCTTGCAGAGGGATGCAGCACTCTTAAAATTGCCAAGCTTCTGAAGCGTGATCATCGAACAATCAAGCGTTTCATTCAAAATAGTCAACAGGGTCGCAAGCGTGTGGAAAAACCAAACCAAAAACCAAGGCGCAAAATAACTGCCCATGAACTGAGAAAAGTCAAGCATGCAGCTTGCCACCAGTTTTGCCCTATTTCAGAGCTGCAACATCACTGGAGTGCCCAAAAGCACAAGGTGTGCAATACTCAGAGACATGGCCAAGGTAAGAAAGGCTGAAAAACGACCACCACTGAACAAGACACACAAGCTGAAATGTCAAGACTGGGCCAAGAAATATCTCAAGACTGATTTTTCTAAGGTTTTATGGACTGATGAAATGAGAGTGAGTGTTGATGGGCCCGTGGCTGGATCGGTAAAGGGCAGAGAGCTCCAGTCCGACTCAGACGCCAGCAAGGTGGAGGTGGAGTACTGGTTTGGGCTGGTATCATCAAAGATGAGGTTGTGGGGCCTTTTCGGGTTGAGGATGGAGTCAAGCTCAACTCCCAGTCCTACTGCCAGTTTCTGGAAGACACCTTCAAGCAGTGGTACAGGAAGAAGTCTGCATCCTTCAAGAAAAGCATGATTTTCATGCAGGATAATGCTCCATCACACGCGTCCAAGTACTCCACAGCGTGGCTGGCAAGAAAGAGTCTAAAAGAAGAAAAAGTAATGACATGGCGTCCTTGTTTACCTGATCTGAACCCCATAGAGAACCTGTGGTCCATCATCAAATGTGAGATTTACAAGGAGGGAAAACAGTACACCTCTCTGAACAGTGTATGGGAGGCTGTGGTTGCTGCTGCACGCAATGTTAATGGTGAACAGATCAAAACACTGACAGACTTTTAAGTGTCCTTGCAAAGAAAGGTGTATATATTGGTCACTGATTTGTTTTGTTTTTGAATGTCAGAAATGTATATTTGTGAATGTTGAGATGTTATATTGGTTTCATTGGTGAAAATAAATAATTGAAATGGGTATATATTTGTTTTTTGTTAAGGTGCTTAATAATTATGCACAGTAATAGTCACCTGCACACACAGATATCCTCCTAAAATAGCTAAAACTAAAAACAAACTAAAAACTACTTCCAAAAATATTCAGCTTTGATATTAATGAGTTTTTTGGGTTCATTGAGAACATGGTTGTTGTTCAATAATAAAATTAATCCTCAAAAATACAACTTGCCTAATAATTCTGCACTCCCTGTAAGGCATCTTCATAAAAAGCGTGTGGAATGATTTGCATGAAAATCTACTTTTAAAAAAAAGATAAAAAATATGGGACAAAACCCATCCCGTTGAATATAGATTCAAAACGGGACATGCAATTTTATTCTCAAATACGGGACGATTCCGTATTTTAAAGGACGGGTGGCAACCCTAGCAGTTAGTGACTGCAGAGGGGATTTAACTGTTTAGACAGGTTTGTCATTACTAGTTAAATGAGTAATTTCTTGGTGTACTTGTTTCATTACTGCTTTTATTCAGTAATTGTGTACAGTCAGACTGACTCTCTGACTGATTATGAGCACACATGTATTTGTTTTAGCTTGAATACAAAGAATTGTTTATTTAAAGCGTAGACTAGCAGCTGAACACAAGCCCAGCTGATCAACAGTAGACTGTTATCTCCAGCCCAACATGCCAAAAAAAGCTCAGAACATGTAATCTGGCTGGCCAGTGGAAATGTTTGGATTATTTTAAGTAAACATACCCTTGGATGTTAACAAGTTTTATGAACTTATGGGATAACATAAGTGGTCCACGCGACCAGAGTTGACTGGAAGCCGCGATGAATGCCTGCAAACATGATGTACTGCAGGCTTTTATTGGACCTGAAACACCTAGTTATGTTGACCATCTACTCATTCAGAGGATGTCAGCCCCTCTTCCTTTTGAATTCTGCTTTCAATAGCTGAATTGCAGCAGTTAGTTGGGGATTGGTGAAGTTGGGTAAAATTGGTGGCATGAAAAGCACAAAAGTAATGATAGCGTAGCAAGCCGAGTCTAGATTGTTTGAAGATCTTCAAATCTGAAAGCTTAAAGTTCAAGAGATCATCTCTCAGCATCAGTTTCTTTGCCTGCTTGTTGCCAGCTTTTGCAGTCTTAAATCAATCTGACATCCCTCTGTAGTCACAGATAGTATTAGTGTGTGTTTGTTTTGATGGATAGTTCGCTAAGCTCTGGGAAAACCAATGAACACTCATGGCTGATGACAAAAGCAACTTTTTTGCTGAAACACAAGGTTGAGCGGAGGTTAGTTGGCCACTTAGAAGAAAAATGACAAGTGGAGTCTTGCAAGTGTGTGATCTGCTTCCCAGTGACTTGGACAGGGAGACTTATGTTGTCAGCATGTCTGAGCCTCGCTGTGTAATGGGCTGGTGATGTTGGTATAGAGATGTTTGTGGCCTCCACCAGAGGGAGCGCCGTGGAGCTTTATGGTTTTACTCAAGACTGGGTTGAATTAGACAATGCTAATGTGCTTGAAAAAGGATGTTGGTTGGCCAGGGAAGATTCCTCTGATTATGACTGTCGACAGCACATCTTAATTCCTGGATTTAAAGGTTATCAAGGGTCATTGCTTTTCCCATCACACTCAATACTATCACCATCAGGCTCTGAGATAAGATGCTGGATTTATATAAATGAGTTGATTTTTAGGTTTCACTTGATTAACAATGCATTACAGGAACTCGGCATGCACAAATAATGAGGGTGCATTCATTGTGTCACTTTGTTAAGGGCAGATTCCTTCCTGGCAATATGACGCTCTCCATATGGAAGCCATTGACTGTCTCTCGTCTGATGATGTCATTGCAGGAGGCCATGTTTTTAATAACATACAGAGAGAAACAGTCACTGCATTCCAAACTGGATAAATCTACCTTCGAAGGGCACTTCTGAGTGAGCGTAATCATGGCTGCCATGTTGGAGGGTTATTCCAATATGAAGTATTTAAAACAGGACACATCAGTATGTTTAGATTTGAAGGGTATGACTGATGAACTATTTTTTTGCTAATGTTATTTATTATTTATTTATTATGTGCATATTTAATTTGTTTTTTTGAACACTCGTCATCACTTCAAAATTCTCAATCTGGAGGGTCAACCTTTGAGCATGTCAGAAAGGAACACATGTACTACCCAGAAAAGGGGTCATGGTATTATTTGGATGATTGCATGTTCACCCCTTGTGTTTTTTTTTTTTATTATTCTGCTAGGTGAGTTACGTTGAGGGCACAGCTTTGGTCATGGGTTTTGAGGACCCCATGGTACGTACAGATGACACCCCTGTCAAGCGCTGTCTACAGACCAAATGGCCCTACATCGAGCTCCTGTGGACCACAGAAAGGTCACCATCCCTCAATTAACCTTCATCTCTCTCACCTTTCACCTATACCAACCTCTGGCTGCACAGCCCGAAGACTTCAGGAACGCTCGGAGGACTCCTCACTCTCTCTGCACTACATTTTAGGAGGCCAAAACAGGCCTGACGTTCAACCGAGGGACGATGCTCTTCGCCTGGCACTCACACAAAGCCTCTTGTTTGCTTTTTTTTTTTTTTTGCTTGATTATTGGGCTAATTCTGTGTTTAAAGCCCTGGGGTTGAACAAACACACTTTGTTGCTGTTTGGGAGTTATGTTTTCTCTTTTGCCATCTGTTGTGTGTACCAAATGTATTTGCTTTTGCAGGTGTTCATATTATTTTTGAACTTTCTACATGAGTTTGTTTACTGGTTTGAAATGATAAATCTTTAAACTAGCACATCGACTGTGATGATCTTATGAGTAATTTATGGAATTGCTAATATATATATTTTTTATTTGAGGTTTCGTTGTAACCAGTTGTGAATGTTTAAGGGATAGTTTGATTGACCAAAGCTTCTGGTTGGACATAAAGTATTAATGTTTGTCAGTGGTCAGCTGAGGAGTTGCCATGTTCTGCAGCGCCCGGCTATCAGAGGAATTGTGTTTAGACAGGTTTACAAAAGAATGCACTACAACCCCATGCCGGGCACCAAACAACAGTGGGAGAATAGGGCAGTTTTAGTATTTAAACTTTGAAGTAAAAACCCTCCAGGAGGGACTCTGGAATAACACTATGATTCTCTGCATGAGAGAGAAGCAGAATAACACAGACAAACGCTCACCGTTTATTTATTATGATCCTGATGGTTCACTAAATTAAACACTTTTGTTCTTCACGTCTGGACTACAGTGTGTTTGTTTTTTTAAGGTAAAATGGAATGGTGAAATCTCTGAAAAATTCAGAATGTCTTTTAATGTTTTCTATCACTAGCAGATCCTCATGGAGGTGAGACAGTATTTGGGAACTTGGAAAGCAACACCTGTGGAGTGGATGGCAGTGATGTTATGGTACAAAAGAAAGTCTTTTACACATACTCACTACTACTACCTACAGTAATAGTAATAATGTTTACATGGACATCAGTAATCAAATTATGTACTTTATTCTGAATTAGACTATTATGAGTAAGGTGTTTACATGAGTTTCTTTACAATTTTCCTTTCATGTTCTTGTTTTACAAGAGGCCCAAGGTGTTTTTTACATGCATTTTTTATTTCTCTTTGCAATTTGGGCTTTTTGGAACCTAATTACTGTAAAATTGGACTGTAAAAAATAGGGTTTAGGACATTTCATATGCTGCAAAACAGTTGCAGGAT
This sequence comes from Danio kyathit, assembly GCA_903798195.1. NCBI lineage: Eukaryota > Metazoa > Chordata > Actinopteri > Cypriniformes > Danionidae > Danio > Danio kyathit. The sequence goes on from LR812534.1 coordinate 37,028,745, forward strand.
GACACTGTATGTCTGTAACAAAATATAATACATTCAAAGTATTTTAAATAGCCACTTAAGAGCTAAAAATGTGCTGTCCACGTATGTAGACACTCGGGCCCTAGGAGGTTATAGTACATACTCAAGGGGTGTCAAAACTCAATCCTGGAGGGCCGGTGTCCTTCTGAGTTTAGCTCCAACTTGCCTCACCACACCTGCCAGGAAGTTTCTAGTATATCTAGTAAGAGCTTGATTAGCTGTTTCAGATGTGTCTGATTAGGGTTGGAGCTAAACTCTCCAGGACACCGGCCCTCCAGGACTGAGTTTTGACACCCCTACAGTAGATTAATCAATTGTACAAGTCATTACATCCCCATCCAACGTCATCAGACATTTCTTTAGAATTTCACATATCAACAAACGGTTGCAAAAATAATTTTGGGTGTTTCATTTTTAATTTTACAAAACCTTCAAGAGGCTCAATGGTTGACACTGTCACCTCACAGCAAGAAGGTTGGTGGTTCGAGTCAGTTTTAATTTTCTCCCCATGTTCATGTGGGGTTCGTGTCTAAAGATGTGCTATAGGTGAATTGAATAAACTAAATTGGCCATAGTGTATGTGTGTGCATGAGTGTGTATGGTTTCCAAGTACTGGGTTGCAGCTGGAAGGGCATCCACTGTGTAAAAGATATCCTGGATAATTTGGCGGTTCATTCCGCTGTGGCGACCCCTGATGAATAGGACTAAGAAGAGACTAAGCCGAAGGAAAATTAATGAATGAAAACCTTGGGTTAGTTTGCCTAAAAATTCAAAATAAATATTGTTCCAATCTCCTGAGGCCTTTGTTCATCTTCCGAACTCAAATTAACATTCGAGAGCTCCCTCATCCTCAATTGACTGAAATGGTCACAAGACATTCAAAGTTGAGAAAAGGAACCAAAAACATGGTCAAAACCTTCCATGTGATTTTAGTGATTCTTTAGTGATTAGTGATTTTTTTTTTTTTTTTTTTGGAGCACAAAAGTGTTCTTGGAGTTTTGTATGATTACTGTTGAACCACTGAAGGCACATGGAAGGTTTGGACAATGTTTTTGGTGATTTTTCTAAACTTGGACATATCATGGAGGTTGAGGTAGCTCTTGATTTAATCAAAAATATCTTAATTTGTGTTCTGAAGATGAACAAAGGTCTCGGGATTGGAATAAAATAAGGGTAAGTAATTAATCATAGAATTGTCATTTTTGGGTGAACTAACCCTTAATTATTTGTCTTGTTAAATGTGCAAACAGATAATGTCTTTTTGTTTGTCGTCAAACTGTCAACCTCTTCTCTGTGTACGTATACAGATGCAAAATGCATTGGAAGAAAATGGTGGTAATATTTAGATTTAAGGCGTATACAGGTCAATACTCTAACATTCAAATGTGACTAAAATATAATTGCATCTTCAAGGCATAGTTTACTCAAAAACAAGAAGTATGTTATTATTTACTCTCCCCACACCTCTTTCAAACCTGTTTGAGTTGAACACTAGAAGATATTTTGAAGAATGTTGGAAACCGGTAACCCTTGATATCCATAGTATATTTCCTTCCACTATGGTGGTCAATAAATTCCAGTTTTCTACAGTCATAGAAAGAAAGAAAGTCCTGAAAATTTGGAATCGCTCTGAGGTAAATAAATGATTAGCAAATCTTCTTTTTTGGGTGAGCTGACCCTTTAACTCGACTGTTTTTTTACTCGCAGTATAACAGGAGTATGTAAGATTAATGTAATTGTGTCAATATCAGAATATTGTTCCCCAAGCCCTTCCAAGCCTGTTGAAGCCAATTACTGAAGAAAAAAACAACTATATTGTATTTTCAATTACTTGCACTTAGCAGGTAAATGTAATGTCAAATGGTCATGACCAGTAGTTGTTTTGATTGGTTACTGAAAAGTTAGCTTTAAGACTTTGCCATCAAATAAGTTTGATGTCACAGGATGCGATCGTTGTGCCCCACATGATCCTTAGGGTCACAGATCAAGCTGCTCTGGTTTCCTCCTTAAAGGTCACACCAACAGATAATTAAAAACGTTCCCACAAAGGGTGCATTGTGACATATGGAACAGATCTTTCATGGGCCAAGTGACTTGCCCAAATTCCACATTATTACACCAAGAAATAAAAGCGACATTTAGTGGAACCAAATTTTTCATTAAGCTCTTAGCGAAACGACTTGGCGCCACATCAAACAAGCAATACTCAATGGCAGAGAGAATAAATTCAAAACAAGATGCAGGATACAGGACGCGAGGCTTTTATTTTCCAGAATGTGCCTATTGAGCTCTTTCACAATGTTTAAGAGTATCAGTGGAGCTGAATCCACTTCAAACTATCAGGCATTTGTGTCGTCATTGTTGTAAACGATGTAAACGTTGAGGACAATATAGTCTTGGTTCCCTAAACATTGTGAAGTGCGCACTGCAAGAGATTCTGTTAATGCTCGTAGTGATCATATCTCAATCTAGACAAGTGTATATATTATAACAACTTATTATTGCAAACGTAAACTAGTGTTTGACAGAGGCTTCTATTCTCAGTCAGATGACGCTAATATGAAGGCCTGTCTGGAATATGAAAACATGGAGGATTTGATATCACAGCCAGAGATTATCAGTTCTTGGCAGAACAAAAGTTCAAGAAATCTTTATAAATGAAAAGGAAAATAAGGAGGAGAGGGTATTTTAGGATGGTTTATTTCAAATATTACTGAAATAGAAAGTGACGTACGTGAATAGAAAGACACTTTTTTTTTTAGGGCTAGTTTTTGTTTGTTAGTTTTGCCTATGATGGTTTTTTTAAACTTTTTATCAGCTGAGCAACCATATACGGTAACTGAGATTGGCTACAATAGAATTTAAAATGTTTATTTAAGTCATAAATAGTTTTGTATTAAGCCCAGTAACGCTCCAGGGTTTTTCCGAAGAGTATTTTTTCAGATGAGTGCTCTAAAAAGGGTTAAAATAAGCAAAAGTGATAACAAAAGTGTAAAAAAAATAAATACAAAAATACATACATTCTACATTGTTGCAGGATGAGGATGCTGTGTCAAACTATTTAGATCCCTAAAAAACGTTGTCTCTAAATGAAAAGAATTATCCCTTATACTGAGACCGAAGTAAATGTGCTGCACACTAGTCATTTTGGAGGATGGAGCAAAAAAAGCTGTTACTCAAGAGCCATATAAAGCACATCTGGAGTTTGCCAATAATTTGTAATAGTAACCCAGAATGGAAGGAGTTTGGAGTGAAACGAGACCAAGATAAAGCTTTTAATCAAAATTCAAAGCAATATGTGGTGAAAATCAAATGATGTCGACCCTTTGCTCTGCAAGCAAGCTAAAGCTTAGGAAAAGGTTTATTGTGAAAGCAAGGAAATGATCCCACATGACAAAATAAATGAATATTCTTAATGAAACTTAAGTTATATTGTCAGCATTTGTGGTTGTTTTATCAACATTGTGTCAATGTTTATTTAACTTTTTATAGACTGCATTTTAATGTTAAAATAAGGAGGAAAAATAATATGAAGCATGTTATATTTTGTTTTTTGTCACAAAGTTAAATCAAACTTTTAATTTGTAAGTTGTTTTTGAGCTCATGTTGTCATATCCAACTCTTTCCTGCACCCTGTGATGCTTTGAACTGAATTATGGGTGTACATTTTGTTAAAATGTAAAAAATAATCATATCAATCTGGTTGCATTATTCTCCTCACAGTTCATCTATCTTTATATTAACCCTTTATTGGGCAAAGAATCATATATGGTCGTATCATCAACATTGATTACAACATAAAGTCATAAAAGTTCAAAGGCCTTGTAATAACCCCCAGAAACACTTCAGGGATTTTCCATTCAGTATTTCAACGAGTATCCTATAAAGGGTTTAAAGGAAATTATAAGAGGGATAACACTGACAACACACTTGCTTGAGAACACAGTAAACAAATCCACCATTTATTAAAACAAGCAAAACATGCAGACTTTATATTTAAAACGTAGCATTGCAGAATAATATCCATACTAGCATTAGTCCATACTAAAATTTCATCACGTGTGCAATGCTCCATTTTTTCCAAAAATTGCCAGATTTCTATAAATGCACATGCAAGCCTGATTGGTTAGACACAGAAATTAAAGAAATTAAAAACAATACTCTCATAACCCCATCTCTTGATGAAGAACTTTAGGACAGTGACATACTGTAATGGTTGTCAGCCCAAGCACAACATTAAGCAATCAACCTGAACAATGCTCAAATGGCAACATTGTGACAGAGTTGTAACAACCTTTATACATTGTAGCACTTCAACCTTTTGGCTTTGTTGGTAACATTAGGAGATTTTCTACAGTGTTCTGCATTTGTTGGATGACCAGACATCCCTGTTTTTGGTGTCTTGTCTCCAACATAGATCTATCGCTGGAAATGTGCCCATTAAGACTTTACAGCAAGTTCAAAACACCCAGTAGAAACACTACATTGTTGTTTTTTTACTGTCTGTGATTGCAGTCAAATTGATTATTTTCCTGATTGGTGTACCTGATGCTATGCCGTGAAGAAACCTAGATCATAAGTTATCAAAAGACACAACTTTTACTGAAGTCAAGGTAATTATAATTTTAACAATGTAAAATCATTTTAATGTATTTTAGAATTTCACAAAACGTCCCCAAAATACAATGATTTCAACCCAAATTTTTATTATACCACAAGTGAAAATAATATACAACCATTACTGCAATTACCCTACATTTCCAGAGAGCACATGCTTAAAATCACCATAAAATATGAAATTATTATCCTATATAGGATACTGAAGATCGTTTATTTTTTTTTATTTTGGAAAAATTTTAAATATAAACAATTATTATTTGTACTGCTAACCCATGAAACTATGTAGCTTCTTAAGTTTAATAGTTAATCTGCTACCTCATGTTTATGACAGATTTATGACAAGTTACATTGTCTTGGTAATGTTAAGTTGTCATGACAAAGACAAGCTTTGATGAATTGGTCTATTTCAAGTTATCAAAACAAAGACATCTCATACATACAGTGACAGAACTGAGTGAATGACTCTTAATGACAGTTGCCATAAGCATGCATAAATCCTCCTTCATAATTATATGCTGTCTCCACACAGTAAGGCCAACTGACCCAGCCGGGGCTCAAACCAGCAACCTTCTTGTTGTGAGGCGATTGTGCTACCCACTGCGCCACCGTGCTGCCCCAAGCTATCATCAATGATGACTTAAAATATCGATATTTGTAATAAAAAATACCAACTTTACAAATTTATTCTTACAATTCTGTCATATACTAAAATCCATTTCCATACTTTTAGATCCTTTAAGTTTATGGAAGTAATAAAATTTAAAAATGTTTATTTTAATACATTACATTGAATATACAGTATATTTAACAACAGATGTTTAGCCTAAAACTGACAGAGAATTAAAGCTAAATATATATAAAAAAAAAAAAATTATTCCAAGCTTGAAGTTGATATCTCGAACAACAAACTGTCAATCATATTTTGTTTGGGTGCAGTACCTCACTTCACCACCAGATCACATTCAATTTCCATTGATGACAATATAAGGCCTTTTCAGCTTATGTTATGAGAAACAAAAAACAATTTTTTTATTCTTATGACAATATTTGTAACAAATACATCAAATTCTAAAGCTGTATAAATAGCTTGAATTTTACCTATAAAAATATATTTTAAAAATTTACTTATGGATTGCTTTAGCGAAGTAATGCTTTTTACATCTCTGAATATGCTAGTTGCGATATAATAAATAACTACCGCTCAGTAATAAGTATCAAGTATACGCACCAGATATGGAAAGCAGACATATTAATCTTTCAAATGATATATAGTTTGTCATGATTTCTATGTTTAGACTACAATATTATGGTTTAAAGATTTAACCACAAACAGTCCCACAGGTTGAAGGGAGTTTTGATCTGTTACTCTTCCTTCATAACAAAAACCTGTAGTAGAATGTATATTCAAAAGTATTAGATCTTTCCAACTACAGTATATTTGTGATGATAAGATTAGGATTTAATTGCAATATAGTAAATTAATAAGCGTCCCGTGGTGGAACAGTGACAGTTAAGGGGTTTTAGCATCCTACTGTTCAAGCAAGTTAATGAGTACTTTGGCAATACAACTGAATTCCCTTTACAACAAGACAGTGAACGACGCATGACATTTTGCAGATATCTTATTGTTTTTCGCATCTCGTTTTAAAATCCCAGCATGTCTGGTCAGTGTGATAAAGAGTCTGTCTGGCTCTTTGCCTTTGGAGCTTTAGAGGGAATTCAGGGAATGTTCTCCTGCTCTCTTATTCTTCCTGGAATGAAAGAACAATACATAGCATGCCTAATCTATTAGTTTTTGTGAATCCTGTTAGGTATGAACCCACTGTTTACAAACTGTTGCCAAACATGTCAGTTCTGAGAAGCCAAGCGGGCATCGTCTCGCTGCCATCAGTGTGTGTTTTATTGAACCAGACAGAGCGATGACAACAATCACTGGAGATTCGATACTGTGTGTGTGGAATCAAATCAGCATGCTTTTAGTCCTGGGCTGCACAGACAACACTACGTCTAAAATTGTCGCCAAATGTCCTCAGTAAGATCCTAAAAATGAACAGCAGATCAACACTTGGCTTCTGGCTGCTGCTGCTGCTGGGATGGTTTTTTTATTCGTTTCACCTGGTTCTCTTTGAGAGTGGGCCAGAAACATACTTTATATCTCAACAGCAGTATGCTATGTAAGGAAATGTTTTGCTAGTTCTACTGTGGAGTGCTTTATGGTGAACAGAGAAGCTGTGGAATTCATATCAACCCTCTTGATGTACTTTTAGAGATGTTTTAAGAGATAACAGCTGGATTAAATTGTATCATACGACAAAGATGGCAACTCTGATGTAGTCAGTAAGGTGTTTAAATGTAAAATTAGCATTACATTAGCAAAAACATGCGATTAGCATTCAAAAATTAGACAAATATACTGGATAAACAGTAATTTTATCAATTTATCAAACAACAGTTTGACAGTGATCCATGCTTTTGTGACCACTAGGTTAGATTACTGTAATGCACTGTATGTGGGGAGTAGCAGGTCAGCTATTGCCGTTTGCAAATGGTGCAAAATGCTGCAGCACACCTGTTGGTTCTTGCAAATATGACCACATTTCCCTCGTGTTAGCTTCGCTTCATTGGTTGGCTTGGTTGCCAGTGAATTTTAGAATATTTTTAGATTTTTTGATTCTTTTATTTGTTTTTAAATCTCTAAATGGTCTTGCCCCATGTTATATCTCTAAGCTGATACACCTCTATAAGCCCACTCGTTCTCTCAGGTCAGCTGATCAGCTTCTCCTGATTGTGAGAAAAACAAAGCGTAAGCTTAGAGGGGATCGTGCTTTAGCTGACTTTAGAATGATTTTCTCCTGCCTATTAGACAGGCCTCTTCTGTGTTCTTATTTAAATCCTCTCTTAAAACTCTTCTTTTTTTTCGTTGGTTTTTGACACCTGATCTTAGTAACTGTATATTCTAATTTATATGCCTTTTTAGCTAGTTTAGTTATATTTTATCTTGTATTTTATAGACTTATTAGGCTTATTTTGTTGTTTATTTTCTGTATAGCCCTTTGGCTTACTTCTGTGTTTTTAAAGTGCTCTATAAAATAAGTTTGACTTGACTTGACAATTAATTAACACAATGAAGTAATTTATTTGAATAATTACAGAATACCTTAATTTAACTTCAGTTTTGTGATTACATTTAATTTGTAACATTGCTAATAAAAATCAAAACATCCTACACTCAAAAAATAGTTTCTGCTGCTTGTTCAAACTACTTATTTAAAATTAGCTGAATCGACACAATTCTTATGTTTTTTAAACAACTTAAACTAAAACTTGGGGGGGGGGCAGCTGTATGAGATTCAAAAGTTTACGTTCATATATTTATTATTCACCTGTTTCTAAATGGTCTGTCTCTAAAAGTGAGAGGGACGTATCCCCCCACCCCCCACCCCACCCCCCTCGGTTGCTACACCCCTTATTACATTGTATACTCAAATAACTTTTGCTGCTTGTTTAAACTACTTATTTAAAATTAGTTGAAATGACAATTCTTAAGGGTTTTTCAATGCACTTTTTCAAAAGTTTTCAAAAATTTTACGAGATGAAGCTAACTCAATCGATTTGTGTTGGGACAACATGAAGGAATTATGTTGAACCCAGCATTTTTATAGTGTATTTTGCTACGCTGACAATATCACATTGCATTATGAGTGTTTATGAAACCAAGTTAGATGATTCACAATGATGTTTTATAATATGACTTTAAGTTGTTTATATAGATTGTGAAATATATAGCTAATTTCTTTTCAGGCACACAGACTTAAATGAGGCCCAAGAAACTGCAACAAAGACAACACAAGAGGAAAAAAACACTAGGTTTTCTTCAAAATCAATTGTTTATTTCAATGTTATTAATCTGTTGAAATTAGAAAATGACTATAGCTATTTTGAGCATTGTTTCTACCCAATACCCTTACAGAAAAACAACATAAGCGTCACATGAGCCTAACGTGTAATCTCGTTTTGAAATATGGGAAACACATGTGAAACGTCTGCTGGGAGATTTTGTTTTTTGGAACCCATGAAACATTTATTTATCTGATCACATGGGTTTTCATGTTTGAATACATAGGCTACATGTTGGTATACCATATCCTTTACAAGAATAAACAAGGTGTCTAATGTCTGTATATGCCTGCACCATTCGTCTTCCATTCATCCTTCAATCCATTAGTATTATTAATGACATCAAACAGGGGATAATACTTGGTTTTCCTGACTCTCTGACACCAACCTGTTAAACTTTATTTTTAGAGATATAAATTAGTGACCATATTTGGCAAATTATGCTTCATCAACTGGTAACATGGATGCTGATTGGCTGATAACACCACAACCTTCATCATTGTTTCATATATGTTATGATGATTCTCCGTATAAATAGCATGTTCGTTTGTTGTGTATATTGCAAGAGTTAAGAGTTTTTGAACCATAATACAATAAAGTACTTAATCTAGTGGTAGACTATACTTATATAGAACAACTATTATATAAACAAATTGCCCATTATTGTATTCAGTTCCCTACAACTATATACTGCAATACACCGTGAAGGGGACACTACAGTGGGTACCGTCTTTCGGATGAGACGTTAAACCGAGGTCCTGACTCTCTGTGGTCATTAAAAATCCCATGGCACTTCTCGTAAAGAGTAGGGGTGTAACTCCGGTGTCTAATATAAGTACACATTACATTACATTACATTACATTACCGTTACAATACATTATGTATAAACTAACAGTAAACTGTATAATTAATAATGTGTGTAGTATATAGTGTGTGTGTATATATATAGTAAAGTGTCACAGAATTTATTACAGTTGACCTGTTAATATTATAGTGTGCTGTAGAATTAAATAAAGTGTATAAGTATTATATGCAGTGTAATACACTTTATACAGTATATGGTCCAAGAACAGTATTTACTATAAATTACTCATGTTTTTTTTTAATGTGGACACTTGTAAGCACACCTGTTTAACTAATAAAGTGTTAGAAACTTGTATAACACGAGGCTATCATTTTATTTTATTATCATAATTACCTAAAAAGCAATCATTTTATCCATATGCACGCACTATAGCCATTTCAAACCTGTTTTTAAATGGCTTTCTGAAAACTGTGAAATTGTTTACCGTTGTAGCACAGACTGTTTGTTGATCACAGGATGGGCGGTGAAGGGAATGACTTCATTTAGACAAGATTAAAACTCTTTGACAGCCAGATGGAGCGCATAAGCAGCCCGAGTCTTGCGATCATATGTGAACAGAGGGCCTAAATTTAGGTTTTCTCCAATGAAACAGGTCGAGAAAGACGTGCGAATGCAGGTTCTCATCAAAACACCCGTCCCGAACCGTTTATTTTCCAAAGCTTATACTTATCACGAGCGCTTCATTCCAAAGTTTAACTTTGGACGTCTGACGAGGATAATTACCGTTCATTATTTGCAGCCGGTGTTAAAATTGCGCAATTAAAAGCATCCGCTGAAAGGTCGACACGAATTGAAAGAGCTTCATCTGAATTTACGACCGTGTTATTACTGATTAAAGATGTATTTTATTCTCAATCTTACACCAAAGTCATTTTTGGATCTACTAAGTGACTAAGTGACTACTTTTGTCAAACAAACAAAAATACAAAGTAACATTTAGACTTATTAAATCATTAAATGGATAGTTCACCTAAATCTGAAAAGTCTGTAAAGATTTATTGACCCTTCACTGGCATGAGTTTCTTTCTTTTAAACCAATAAGATGATATTTTGCATAAAGATTAAACTTGTAACTTCCATGGTGTTTGTTTTGTTCTACAATGGATGTAATGGTTATCTTTTTCAGTTTTATTCCAAATATATTTTGTATTCAACAACAACAACAACACTAACAAAAAACTCAAAAGTTTGGAACCACTTAAGGGTGAGTATAATTGTGAGTAAATTTATATTATATGTACATTTAAACCCCAAAATAGGCTATTAAAAATAATAGCATAATTATGATGAAATTAGCTAAAAAGAATAAATGTGAGTAGATAGATAGATAGATAGATAGATAGATAGATAGATAGATAGATAGATAGATAGATAGATAGATAGACAGACAGACAGACAGACAGAGACAGACAGACAGACAGACAGACAGACAGACAGACAGACAGACAGAGAGATAGATAGATAGATAGATAGATAGATAGATAGATAGATAGATAGATAGATAGACAGACAGACAGACAGACAGACAGACATAGATAAATAGACAGACAGATAGATAGATAGATAGATAGATAGATAGATAGACAGACAGACAGACAGACAGACAGACAGACAGACAGACAGACAGACAGACAGACATGGATGGATGGATGGATGGATGGATGGATGGATGGATGGATGGATGGATGGATGGATGGATGGATGGATGGATGGATGGGCAGGCAGGCAGACAAACAGATAAATAGATTGATTTTTGGGGATGACTTAATTGTTTTAAGTTCAATCCACTTAAATTAGTTAAAGATTAACCTAACTTAATTGATTTGTGTTGGGACAACATGAAGGAATTGTGTGGAACCCAGTAATTTTAGTGTATTACTGTAAAAAATGCTGGGTTCCACACTATTCCTTCATGTTGTTCCAGCACAAATCAATTAAGTTAGCTTAATTGTTTTTACAAATTTAAGTGAATTGAACATAAAACAATTAAGTTGTCCCAAAAAACACAAGAATTGTGTTGATTCAGCTCATTTTAAATAAGTAGTTTGAACAAGCAGACCAAGTTAGATGATTCATATAGAATGAAATATTTAATAGTTTGGAAAAATAATAGGTTTATTAATTATCAAAAATATTTCAAATTAATAATGTCACTTCTAATAATTGGGTTTAGCTATAGTTGCATTTAGCCTCATTTTAGTAATAGCCTAAATATATCTTCATCTCTTATTTGTCTAATTGGTGAGTATATGCATATTACGGGTGTGTTTCCTAAAAAGGAGTTGGCCGGATGCTGTGTGATGTGGTGCAGGAGTCCGGTCTCGTGCGCAGCTCATTATAATGTTTAGTACGCAGAACTCGCGCAGAGAAAGGCGCGCAGCTTGCATGAGGGCAGCAGCAGACGCGTGGAGCGCGCACTCAACATATGACAGCTCAACACGGACATACCTTACACTCTCTCTGCACATCTTTAAGCAGCATATTTGGATTACATTAGGAGACACAGGGCTGAAGCCATGCACCCTTGTTTTTCCCGCGTGCGTTTTCAATGTTTTTTCCTTATGTTGTCATTTTTTTGCGAAGCTGCTGCTTTTAACCTGGATTTGGAAAAGCCCACGGTTTACAATGGACCTGAGGGAAGTTATTTTGGATACTCACTGGACTTTTACCACCCAACACAGGATAGAAACATGTAAGTGGGAATTTCAGTTGATTATTTAGCTGTTTTGTTCGATAAAAATATGAAGTTTCCAAAAAGAAGCATCTTCCAGTGTCGAAATAACCACAACCTCAATCTTGGTTTGTTTTATGCCAAACAATATTGAAGTTTTCTTCACAGCTTTTTATGCAAAAACACTTTCAGCACCACCAATATGGACCAATACAATTATGAAGAAGATTTTTGAGAGCATTTAATTAGAATTCTGGCATAAAATAGACAAACATACGCTTGAAGAGCTGTTATGATGTTCTTTCTCAGTTGTAAATGATCCAGTAGGATGCCGTTGCGTGTAGATTTATGCCTTTCTCTCTCCAGCATGTCGGTGTTGGTTGGGGCTCCTAAAGCGAACACCTCTCAGCCGGGGATTGTGGAGGGAGGAGCGGTGTACTACTGCCCCTGGCCGGCATCAGACCCAGACTCCTGCCGCCAGATCCCCTTTGATAAAGCAAGTAGGTACCCTCATGATTTATTACCCTCTGCTCATGCAAAAGCTTTAGGTCCCACTGACGCAATTAGACCCTTTCATTGAGAACGAGTACTTTTTGTTGTTGTTAAATTACTTCATTCATTTAATTCCAACTGTTCAATTCAATTGTATTCGCAAACATTCATTAGGCTATGAAGGCTACTTTTATTTCTGAAATCTGCTAACACAGATATTTCCTTTCCCAAGCTTCATCTTCAGACTCGGCTTCATAAATTCCTGTTCCTCCAATAAAAAGATCAAAAACCACATCCAAGAAAGAGTTAATTTCGCCGCATATGGTTTGGTTTAAAATTTCAGGAGCGGAGTAATTACCAGAGAAAGGCGCGTAACTTTACCTCAGCGCGTAATCTGCCGTAATTTAGACGTCCATTATGCGCGTCTATTAGTTAGGTCACCGGAACATTTTATCTTTGCGTTTTTAAGTTCTTTCTTCCTTAATTTTTCATGTCAAATTTATTTTGTGATTGGAAAATGTGAAGAATAGATCATGTCAGTAGAAATTGTGCAACAGAGCCAAACTTGAAGTGAAAACAATCGATTTTGTCATTCGGGGAGGAGTTTTCTGAAGTTTTGGTATATTATTAGGCTATTTTGGGGAGCCATAGTCTGCCGGTAAATGCAGTGGACGGGTTTGGATTCAGAAAAGCGGCATGGACTGGAGACAGACTCAGAGTTGGATGCTGGGGAATGTGAGCGCTGATGTTTCGTCAGAGTCGCGTGGTTATATTCAGTGCACTCTCTAGAGGGAGCTTTGATCGCAGAATTTATGTGCTGTTTGTGAATCTAACTTGGGCTCTTATCAGAATAGGCTGTGACCTTCTTTTAGAGTTTAAAACACACTATTAGACATTCAATTGTTAGAAATACACTCTGAATTGAAGATGAAGACAGAATAGTGAGACATATACAGATCTATCTCCATAGATATAGGCCAAGAAATTACGAGAGCCTTTAAACTTGAAACTGTGAGGAAAAAAACTTAAGATTCACAATTAATTTTAAATCTATGTCAGATTTTGAAAAAAAAAAAATATACTAAAAATTAAAGTAAAAATTGTGATATACACTACCGTTAAAACATTTGTGGTGAGTTTTATTTATTTATTTTTTCATGTTTTTTTTTATTATTCTGTTCATAAGGTGGCATTTATTAAATGTAAAAAAAATTGTACAATTGTTCAATATTTGTTAAAAAAGATTAAATAACTGCTTTCTTATTGTATGTAGTTTCAAATGACATTATTACTCCAGTCATTATTGCTTTTATTACTATTACAATTAATATTAATATTAATGATAATAATATTTAATATTAGAGTGATTTCTGAAGAATCATGTGACTCTGAAGACACGACCGTGGGATAATGAAGATGCAAAATCATCTTTAAAATCACTGGAATAAATCATTAAATTAAATGATAAACTACTTTTGAACAGCTATTTTATAGAGCAATAACATTTCACAATTTTACAATTTGTACTGTATTTTTGATTAAAAAAATGCTGCCTTGGTAAGCAGGAGAAGCTTAGTTTAAAACATTTAAAAATCCTGCTGACCCCAAACTTTTGACCGGTAGTGTATAAACCAAGAGTTGCAAAAAAAAAAAAAAAAAAAAACTCAATTGTGTAACATAATTGTGAAAAAGTCAGAATTAAGCTCAGAATTAAAAAGTGAAAAAGACAAACGATTGCAAGAAAAAATGACACTACTGTGAGATATAAACTCAGAAATTAAGTCAGATTCCATATAGAAACAGATTATAATAGGTCCTTATAATAATTGATTATTATATTCGTTTTATATGCAATAATTGTGAGATAAAGGTTATTTAGACATAAAAGTCACGATTAATTTACTTAAAATGATGACTTTTTAATTGATTTACATGGAATTGAAATATGAATGCTGAAATTGCTCATTAGATAATTTATGTTGAATCATTATTATCTGATTATAGTGTTTGGCTATTATTTCAAAATTATTCTCTAATTTTAATTCGATTATTAATTTTACTAATATTTATTGTATAATAATTTGACTGTGTCATCTTCAGCCACTGGAAAGCACTGTCTCAGACACTGAAGTGTGTGTGCATGTTATATACATCAGTCAGGAATTGGCATTGAAATGGATTGTCTGTTGGAGATGAAAGCATTGATGCTCTGGTTCAAGATGGTTGGTTTTTAGATGGAGCTTGATGGTGATGAGGTGAGAGATAGAGGCTTAAAAGAGCTGTGAACACAAGGGAAATAAGAAAACAGACAAGGGAGGGCAGAAGCGATGTCTGTTCTTCGTTAGTGTCATGCATTTTCTCGTTCTAGAACATCTACTCAGATCACACACATTTCCAGATTCATTAGTCACATTGTTTTTAAGACACTTGACCTCTGATCCCGTGTGCTCTTCCCACTGTGGCCCTCAGAGCTCTCCATGGGGGGCAAGGCACGCGTGTGTGTGCGTCTGACATTTCTGATGACAGTGTGTGTGACTAATGCCGTCCTGACTGAGAAGAGTAAATTCATTAGATACACCAGACAGGGTCATGTACCAAAGGACTTCGCAATTCTCACATGCACACAACTTTATAGTTGCATGTCCACACACTCTAGAGCAGGTGTGCCCAAACTTTTTCTCATGAAGGGCCAAAACCAAATTAGATTGAGGCTAGTGGGCCGAGGGAAAATATAGTTGCCATGGGTACTTCCTAATTTATTTAATAATATTTAAACGTCTGGGTCGCAGGTTCGAACCTCGGCTGGGCTGGGTCAGTTGGCGTTTTTGTGTGGAGTTTGCATGTTCTCCCTGCGTTTGCGTGGGTTTCCTCCGGGTGCTCCGGTTTCCCCCACAGTCCAAAGACATGCAGTACAGGTGAATTGGGTAAGCTAAATTGTCCGTAGTGTATGAGTGTGAATGTGTGTGTGGAAGTTCCCAGAGATGGGTTGCGGCTGGAAGGGCATCCGCTGCGTAAAATCGTGCTGGATAAGTTGGCGGTTCATTCCGCTGTGGCGACCCCGCAAGGGACAAAGCCGACAAGAAAATGAATGAATGAATGAATGAATATTTAAACGTCACTAAATATTTAACTAGAAAACATTGCTTTGCATTAACTAACACAGTATACGTTTTCTTTTACGTTTTATAATGAACTTATTACAATAAAATCAATCTCATTTAGAACAGAATGGAGTTATACTGGTCAAGCTGCACCTGATTTTTCCTTGATTTGCTCGCAGATGTCTTCTGCATTGTCCTCTATCTGTCAAGTGAGCACTGTATTTACATTTTTACAAAGTATTTATTTACGTCTTTACAATTAAAATTTAAATGAAACATTTAATTTCAATTGGCTTTTTTGTAGCTTGGCAATAAAACAAACAAAAAAGGTTATTTTAAACTAAAAATGACAATCTGTGTTAAAATCATTCACCCCAACCCTGCCCATCATTCTTACTCTGTTCTCAGATGCAATGATGGGCCAAATCAAAGGTTACAATGGGCCAGCTTTGGCCTACGGGCCCTACTTTGGGCTTCTCTGCTCTAGAGGCACATTGATGAACTGTTGAACACTTGATTATGCTTTGCTGATTCTTAGGTGAGGCACAGCTAGATAAAGGCACAGCTAAAGTAGTTCCAGGCAGGTCATGACCGCATTACAATTTTATATCACTACACCAATGGTTTCAGTTATTTCACAGCTTACAACCATAGACTGTAAAAGATATGGATGTAGTATCCGTGACGTCACCCATAGGTTTATGAAGAACCCGAAAGAAGCTACCAAAAGGCGTGGCTGACCGTCACCATTTTGTTCGCGCGTCATCGCACCAACCCCGGGCATACCATACAAGGGCAAAGAGGCGGAGCGTGAGCGGAGCTACAGACGCATACTGGCATTCTGCTAAGACGGGCTTTCCTGTAGGAGAAACGCTTAATACTTCATCACCTGCGACTCGTTTGTGTTCTGACCACATGTGGTTGGTTGTACACTTTATCAATAATAGACTTTTAAAAACACTGTTTCATAAGCAACGTCATAAGCGCAATGCTTAGTGGCTCAATGCATTACACATTGAGCCACTAAGCATTGTGCTTATGACGTTTTTCAACAGGAGGAAAGTGCGAATTACTTCCAAAAACTTCAGATATAGTCTGTGTTAGTAAATGCAAGGCTAATTATAAAGTCCAGGCAGAACACTGTATGACAACGCTTCAGATGACTGTTCTAGAGCCTACAGCTAATAATCTGTCAGATTCTGGAGTGCATTACAGCTCTGAAGAACATTATAAATGATAAATGATCTTAAATAAAACAAATACATTCATAGAGATGGTATATAATTTCACTCACCTGGCAAATGGAGGCCACGTGAATGGCTTGTGAGCACAATTAAGTGCACACAGCATGCCATATCATCATATAATTGTAATAAATAATTCCAATTAGCAACTGGCTGTGTAAAGTCACATAAAACAACACAAAAATACGATGAATATGCCGAGATCAGAGGCTAATCAGCCGTAATCAGCTGAGGTGAAGTGACAGCGACCAGCGAGACCTAGCTGTCACTCAAGTAGCCACGCCCTTAAATATGCAAACTCAATATAACCTAATATAAAGGAAACGGATGAGTTATAAAAAAATTCAACCCCCTCACAGTTGTCACGAAGGGTAATATTAGCTATATGAACCAAAATCGTTCTTTGTACCAGGCTGTAAACACCTTTTTTTCTGCTGTAAAGTTGGCCATTCTAACAGTGGGCTCAATAGAAATTTGCTCTATTATGGAGCCAGGACTAGCGGAATTTCGATGAATTGCAGTTTCAGTTACTTCCGTATTGGCTTCCCGAGGGAGAGCGGGAGGTTGCCGCTTGCTTACAACAGGCAAAATTAAATCAATACAAAATAAAAGGCTTAAAATGAGATGTAAATGTAAAAAATTATACCCACACACACTGAATGAACTAGAGCTTCACAATATGTAATTTCAGCATCGATATCGCAATGTGTGCATCTGCAATAGTCACGTCATCTGTAATGTTGAGATGGGATTAAATTAACTAGACATCATAGTTTAGATGATGTGAGTCATCAGTGTTGGGTACGTTCCTTTACATCAACAAGTGAAAAGTAGTGCTTATATTCCAGCTTAAATTCCCAGCTACCTTTGAACTTGTTGGATTTTCCATTGTTCTGACACCTGGAAGTTGGTGTGTGCGACTGTTTGTGCGTGTGCCTCTGATTGACAAACGATGGAAATGTACTCTATCTAAGCCAATCATCACCCTCTCAGTTACACCACGATCACAGACACACCAATCATCATCACTGGTTGGTAGTGTGTCCCGCCCCAGCCCCAAACACACACCCACCCCAGAGACAGAGAGGTCCTATGGCTGAGAGAGAGGCTGCATGCATGAAAACCACTTCAGTGTTCTCAATTATAGTAACGCGCATTTTATTGTCAGTAACGGCAATGGCGTTGTTACAGGGGAAACAGTAATTCATTTGATTACTCGTTACTAAAAAAAGTATCGCAGTTAGTAACGCCTTTTATTTATAGCGCCGTTATTACCATCACTGATCATCACGAAGTTTAACCATAATAGACTGATTTTCATTTGGTTGTGGTTTTAATACTCGTGACTATAATTAAGATTTCAAGCGAATTTAAACCAAAAAATTATGTTGTTTGTAGTTTTAACAAAACTTAATCCTATTTATTTATACAGTGAAACAATGCTTTGTTTGTTATATTTTATGCACATGTACTCCCCTACAAAATAACCTATATAAATTAAGGAAGTCTTTCCAAATAGAGTTAAAGTCATCTGAAATTATATATATATGAGCAATTCCATGCAAATGTCAACCTTGCCATGAAGAAAATTAAGTTTTCACAAAAATACGGAAACCGTTTCAGGTTTTTTTGGGTAAGCACGTATTTTACAGTACTTAAACATTACTCATAAATGTATCTGTCAATGTTTCAAACTATTATATTTAACTTTACCAAAATCACACAAGTGGCAATTTCACAGCTGTCACATCCATAACAAAAAGATGTCATATCCATAACGACACTTTTTCCTCATACATGCAAAAATGTCAAATAAAATAAAATCAATAATTTTTGTTCTATAGTGAGCCGACTTATATCTGTTTGATTAGCATTGTTTCTTTCGGGTTGTGCAGTTTAATTGACAGAATTTCTACAAAGTATGTCGTATACTGTAAACTCACAGACTTTTTTTTGTCACATCCAATACGCATGTTTATTATCCTCATTTAAAGTATAAAAAATGTTTACAGATTGATATTTTTCTGCTTTCACAACTCTGTGGTCAGTTGTTTTGGAAAATATAAACAGATATTTCTATATAATGTTAGCATATACTTTCTGTGTGAATTTATGTTTTGAGTTTTTACTGCAAATGTCACATCCATAATGCTGGAATTGCTCATATATATACTGTATAGCAAAAAAGCAAAACATTACAATGTCAGTTTTTTTTTCATGCACCCCTAATCTGAACAATAAGTGTGATGGCCATACTAGTATAAGCGGAATAATTGAGTCTGTTGAAATATTACAGTATAATGCATGCCATATATTACAGTATTTGCATAATTTACTAATAATTCAACAACCTAGCGTCAATTGTTCCTTACATTAATATCTATGTATAGTGTGTATAATCTGTATATAGTATGTAAGTGAATATATTAGTGAATGCATTTTTGTTTTCACTGATCACGGTTTTTAATATTATAGGAGCTCTCATTTAGATGAGTGGGGGGGATCATTTACCACAATAGTATATCAATGAGTAAAATGAAAAGGAAGAATGACAAGCATGTGTTTTGGACCCAAAAATGAAACAGATGTTTAAAGGCACCAAATGATGCCCTGCTGGGTTTTTATATTGTGAGTCTGACCTTGCATTTTAGCACAGTGTGTGTCATCAGAACATGTGTTCATTTGAACAGGGTGTCCTGCTTTGTTCTGGAATTTGTCTTACTTTTCTGTGTTCAGAATTTCACTGTCATTATGTTTATGAATTGGAAATGGCATGGCATGAGTATGTTAGTGTGAAGAATGTAGTGTGTTTACTGTACTTTTGTTCATACAGTCTGCTGATGTTCATCAGAAACAACAGCCTTCTAATATGCGGCATGATCATGTTGCACTTATCAGTTGGCGAAACAATATCAACACATGCAAACCACAGCTAAACTTTTACATAATAACAAGAAATGCATGTTTTGGCATGCTGACCTCTGGGATACAAATGTAAGTGATGCTTTCCTGTAGCAAAATTGCTGCAAATGTGACCAAAGTGGTGCTATAGGGGATTGCTATGATGTTTCAAGGAGATTCTTTATTTGTGTCTGTTGGTGCGGTGTGAATTGGGCTTCACTATAGTAAATGGAGTATGGCTGACCACCATATTGGTACTGCTGACTACCTCAGTAAACATATTGCTAGGGTGTTTTAACTGTTTAGTAAGGTGTTCATGTTGATTGCTATCATATGCAATTTTCTGGATGGTTGCTAGATCTATGCTGTGCAGTTGCTAGAGTATTTGGCTGGTCGGGAAGGTGCACTGTTTAGCTGTCTCTGAAAAAGTGTACATCGAAGTCTCAGATATGGTTCAGGTCTTGTTTTGAAGTTCTGTTAGTCTACAGAAATGTTTTGCCAGGTAAATTCTGTAAATCAAAGTCTTTAAACTTTTAATGGAGAACAAGCTATGCTGTATCCCAAAAGAAGTAAAGGGATTGATTGCCCAAAACTGACAGTTCTGTCACTCATTTCCTCAACCTTCACTTGTTGCAAATCTGTTTGCGTCTCTTGCTTCTGTTCAACACAAAAGAGTATATTTTGAAGAAAGCTGGAAACAGGTTAAAGCCTGAAAACTGGTTAAAAAACATAGAACCACTTGAGGTGGAATGTTTGCGTGAGTGAAAAGTCAATTTTCCATAGCGTAGTGCTATATGAAGCACAAGTCACACAGAACTCACTTTCAAACTAAGCAGCGTTTTGATCAGTGTATGTTTTGGTCATTGGATTTTCATTTTAGAAATGGATATTGAAAAATGAAAAACGAGCCATTTTTTTGATTTTCGTTTTCAAATTCAAAAACGAAAATTGAAATGCAATGCGTTTTTTGATTTTTGTTTTTGAATTTTAAAACGAAAATCAAAAAACGGCTTGTTTTTATTTTTTATGGTGAAAAATGGAAAAGCAAAATTCAAAAATGATTTATATATATATATATATATATATATATATATATATAACCGGCTTTAATGAGGAAAAAATAATAGCCTACAGGCTAGCCTGTATGTTGCAGCATTGCATCACCGTGAATGAGTAGGCCTGTCTGGTTTCGAAATATAAAGAACAAGTCTTCATTCGTTTTTGTTTTTTGGTGATTTTATTTTTTGTTATTCAAAATGAAAAATGAAAATCAAATCATTTTTGAATTTTGCTTTTGCGTTTTTCACTATGAAAAACAAAAACAAGCCTTTTTTGATTTTCGTTTTAAAATTCAAAAATCAAAAAACGCATTGTATTTCAATTTTTTGTTTTTGAATTTGAAAACGAAAATAAAAAAAACTCGTTTTTTCATTTTTTTAAATGAAAATCCAATGACCAAAAGATACACTGACCCTTTTTGTTGGTCAATTCACTGAGTTTACATGACCACCTTGACTTAATTCTCAATCACGTGGATTTTTATTGAAATGACATTAGCAAACAAAAAAGGAAGGATAAAAGGAGTGATGGCAGAGAAAGAGGAGATGTGCTTATTTTGTTCTAAAACAAAAAGTTTATGATTCTTTCAACTATGAGCTGTTACATTGAAATAAAGTATCCACAATATTAAAGGTGATGATTGAATTTGTTTGCTCAAATCTGTCTGAAACCCCCCTCTTTCAGTTCAAGTCTACCTCAGAATTTTTTCTAAAAATGCTCCGAGATGGGCGTGGAGCGTTGCGAGCAGAGGGAGAAGTGGGCATGGCCGACAGAGTAGGGGAAAAAGAGGGGAGCAAACAACTTTTGTCAGTTGGCCCACAAAATGAGACACAAACCATGAGGAGATGCATGATTTAATAGTTTACAAAGTTAAAATGCAAAGAAATAAACAGTAAGTAATGTTATTTCCCGCTATGTGTTATTCGTAATTTCATATACACATAATCACAATTTGTTATATCATTATAAAGACAATCATGTTTATATAAACACTATAAATTAGGAGGACTTCTTTTCTCCTCAATCCTCGGGTCTAAATGCAAATACAGTGGATAGCAGTGCAGCAGGTCTCTCGCCCTGTCTATTTCAACCATTAGCTCCGCCAGTAATCTGGAGGACTTTAAAAATAGGCGAACACAGCAGCATGGATATAGGCGATGTGTCTGAATGGTAACAAACTCAACTGATAAAAGACAAAGTCTGCCATTCTCCAATTCTCATACAGCTCTCTTGACAAAAATGCTTGCTGCAAACCAACAGCTTTGCTGTATCGGCCCTGACAGAATCGCGGAGAAAATACATGTTACAAACCCGTGCAAGGACGCGGTTTCACCCAGTCATTGGGTCTCACAGCTTGGCAGGTCTGCCTTGCCTTCAGAAAGCATGTGCTGTCATGAATAATTAAGCAGTAGGGTCTTCGCATAGCATAAGAATGCTCCACTATGAATAATAATGAAAAACCGACGCATCATCACTCCACTAGCAGATTCGCGATACGTCACCGATTTTAATTCCACCCTAGAAATTATTTTAAACCCGAAATATGAAATCAGCTGACAAAAGCTCAAAATTATCTATATTCCCACATTAAAAGCTGACAGGTACTAACTTTGTCTTAACTGATGCTCAACACGCACAAATCTGTTAACATTTCAAAAAAAGTACTCCAGGCTGTCTTTAAACTTTAAGAAGGAGTGAAAGTAGCCGTTTACAAAATATTTAGGGATGCAGGAATGTCCTATCGATATTTGCCAGTAAATGAACCAAACAGTCATCAGTATTAGCTAGTAACTGCTTATTTTTAATACTGTCGTTATCTGTCCAGTAAAAAACAATACATTTAAATTTGTAAATTATGGATTATTTCCATCAGTTCAGTCACACAGTTCATGAGGGATTGGATTGGTGCCTCTCACAGGATGTGACACGTTGCACACAGCATATTAGCACTTTTAGAAGACTTTGTATCGGAGGAAAAACAAGATGTTGACAGTCTGTGTCCTCGTAAAACGTCATCAACCGTCGCCGAAGTACTGTCACTGAAGTACCCAATTTAAAGTTCACATCTTGTCAAGTACAGATCAAATTCCCGGATGGGTACTTGCTCCGCCCCTTTTGTCGAGGATGCATCGAGAGGTGACTTGTGCAAACTTGCAAAGCGTAGGTATCCCAGAATGCATTGCAGCCTAACCAGCGAAAGCTAACGGCGGAAGAGAAAACCCGCATGATTTTAAAAATACTCCTCTTTTGTGTTAAAAAATAAAGTGTTTTTCAGGCAATAATGTAGTTGTTTTAGACTTGAATCAGCAGTTAATTTACAAAGATCGGACGACTTTGACGATGTGGCTCAGCTATGCGGACTCTGACCCATAGCCTGTCAGCAGGAGCTTCGTCATCACCTCCCCTGCCGAGAGCAGCTTTAATCGACCAGTCCATCACGGATGTACCGCTGGATTGCATCTGTCCATTGTAGTTAAAACATGATATTTAATACATCTTGTGCATATCTAACAGTTTTTGGTCTTTTAAATCTATTATTTATCCTCAGGTGTATTATTTTGGCAGTGTAATTTTGTTACGTTTTATAATTGTCTTTATGTTACGGTGTTGTACGATGTTTGTCTTTGTTTACCAAATTGCCTTACCTTATCTTTATTTCCTATTGTGTACGTCTTGTATTTTATACTTGTATAATGTCCATTGTAGTTTATTAAATCTGATATTCAAAGACATGAGTCTGTGTATAACTTAATAACTTTATTATATTAATATAATATTAATTATAAGGCCCTGCTTTATATAATTGAATCATTTTATTGTTAATGTACAGTGAAACTGATGAATCCATGGTGAGGCAAGTGACGTTCTAAAGTACACTGCTGTTCCATTTGAAGAAGTACCCGACTTTGTGTACTTGGTATTGAGAAACAGCCTAGGAGATTTTTACAATTAAAAAAAAAAACAATAATTTTGCGAAAATGAAAATTTTTATGTTTTTTTTTGTTTCCTTTTTTATGCAATTAGAATAAAATAAATTCTGCAAAATCCATATCAAGATTTATATTTAGCGGCCTATTTATATATTGGTTCGTATATTATGTTTTTGTATGCTAAGAGCTATCACTGTAAGCCAATATTTCCATATCAGAGAATACATCCCTAAAAAAATTCTAAATCTTTACCACAAAAGTTAAAGTAAGAACAGCTACATTTAGCCTGAAGAAAAAAGCCCATAGTAATGGCTAGAGAGAAAGCAGAGAAGGATTAGAGGTGATGTGTTTTTATGAGGTGTAGACTGTATCTTATGGAGCTCTAAACAGGTCCAGCTGTATAGCGAGATCTTTTCTGGATCACACAGAACCCCTGTAGACCCAGATCCACAGAATCATGTACATGTGTGCGCACACTTTGAGTGTAAAACGACCCCCTGTAGATGTGCTTTCACATAAACAAACACACTCGTCTGAAAGCAGGCTAATTTGCTGTTGTTCCAGAGTGGCTATATTGGCACCATTTTACGTTCCTTGGGTGCCTGATGTTTTCTGTTTATTATAAACTGAAGTCCAACTCTCTGTTTTTCTGCAACTTTCCTTTTTCCTCTCTCATTTTTCCCAGATAACCGTATGATTAAAGTGAACGGGACACGAGAGCCTCTAGAATTTAAATCCCATCAGTGGTTTGGAGCAACAGTCAGGACCCACAAAGGCAAAGTGGTGGTAAGTGATGCTCAGAAATGTAATCCAGTTAAAGACCATTTGCAGTCATATTCATGCTGGATGCTTGCTTCCGTGCGTTCATGGATGTGGTTGGAAAATGTACTCTTTATTATTGAGTATCTGCCATTCAATGGCTTTATATCTATTTAATAGTATTACATTAGTGTTTCATTCATCAATGTATAGGAGCCAGAATCTGAGGCTCATTCATGAAAGCATTGGAGTGTTGGATTGTTTTGGGAAAATGTTTTGATAGGAAATGTGGCTCTGTTCTGTTACTGAGGGGCTTTTGGAAAATGTTGATTTGAGGTTGACCATGTGAGAAGGAGAACTGCTGATGTATGAAAGAAAGAAGCCAGAGTTATTACATGAGAGGCGGCCTGGTGCCCAAATGCGTCTGCCGTAGTTCACACAATCCAATACTGACAACATTTGCTTTTTCAAAAGCTTTTATTCAGAAAATTGTATAAGATGAAAGATTTCCCTCATCCCTAACTCCTGCTTAGAGTTTAAAGTCTCAGTTGACCCAAAAATGACAATTACCTCATCATTAATTCTCCGTCATGTGGGTTTAAACCTTTTAAACCTTCTTCTGTTGAACACAAAAGAAGATATTTTGAAGAGTGCTGTGTTGCTGGTGCCTATTGATTTCTATAGTAGGAAAAAAATTACTATGGAAGTCAGTGGGTTCCAGCAACAGAAGAAAGTAACTTTTTAAAAATATATGTATTTTTTTATTATTAAAGCATACAGGCTGAAAAAACAATATAATGACACATATCAGTTCAACTACCCCCACCCCCCTCTCCTGCGGTCTCTTTAAACTGTGGTATCCACTGAATAGAAGTTAACAGAAAAACAGGAAAAAAGTATAGTATCAAGAATGAGATCAATAGAATACAATTATACAAAATAAGGAAATCATTCTGCATCCTGATCATTGCTTTGTGCAATAAACATGGAGATTTTGTCAGCAGTTGAAGTCCAGGGGCCTCATGTATCAACGCTGCGTACGCACAAAAACTTTGCGCACGCCAGATTTCACGCTCACATTTAGATTTACTAACGATGAAATTAACGTGAGAATGTGCGTTGGTCCACGCCAACTTCATGTCTGGCGTACGTGTATTTCTTGTGTGTGTTTGTGTTATTTCCATTGGCGACTCCTAGAGGCAATTATGTTAAATTGCACACTACAAAGCATCTTTGAGCGTGCAATGCCAGCTGTATGGGACAGGATCATCCGCATGTCTAGCAGGTATATAAGGTTTCCATACCATGCAGTTGACCAGCCAAACATTAAAGCGCAATTTGCAGCGACCGCCGGTTTTCCCAATGTAATCAGGGCGATCGACTGCACGCACATTGCTATAAAGGCGCCATCTGAAGACGAATTTGCATACGTGGATCGGACACATTTCCATTCAATAAATGTGCAAATAATATGTGATGCTCAAATGCGCTTAACAAATATTGTAGCAAGGTGGCCTTGGTCAACCCGTGATTAATTCATCCTCACAAACAGCATGGTTGGGATGAGGCTCCAAGGTGGCAGGCACTCGGTCAGTTGCAGAGAGGGCGATTGGGCAGCTAAAATGCCAGTGGCGCTGCCTTGATAAGAGTGGAGGGGTGCTGCTATACCGCCCTAACAAAGTGTTCCGCTAATACATCTGTGTCTTCCACAGACACGGATACTACTCCAGACAGTAAAGTGTTGTCCACAATTGAGGCAACTCTCTCCTCAAAGGGTGTTAGTTCAGCATCCCCTGTTCCCCCGCCTGTTCGGTCCACAACTTTGAAAGTGTGCCGCTGTTCTCCTCTTAACCTGCACCTTTACATCGGACCATTTCTTTTTTAATTCACTCACAGTGCGATGTTCAGACCACACTGCATTAACCACATCAGCTAAACTCTCCCACTCTATTTTTTTTCTTTTGTTATTAATTCCAGAGGACAAACTTGCAAATAACACAGTTTTTCTCCGGTCTACCTCTGATAGGAGCACCTCCAATTCACATTCTGTGAAGTTTCTCTTTTTGCTTGCTTTTGCCAATGCTTTTTCGTTTGGTTTTGCCAAAGTAGAGTCATTACCATATTTAAAAGGGGGAGGAGGCAAGGAGGGGTTTGAATACATGAATGCAATATACCAATAGACGAATTGCCATGTTTGTAAACATTCACCATGTGCGCGTAGGCAGGTGGCAGAAAAAAACCGGGAGCGCTAGCATTTACAGTGAGGGAATGACATCCGATGCGGTACAGAGGTTGTTGTTGTCTTAGAAATAATTTATATTGATTACACATTATATATATTATTCGCATAATGCTTTCAGCGTATTATTACAGCTTGTCACCCAGTGATAAGCACAGTGATTCTGCAAAATTAACGTTAAAGTGAGCGGCGTTCGTCTGACAGGTCAATTTATGATAGCGCCCTCCCAATGAATATTGGATAAGACGAAATGGCCAAGCATCCAGCCCCAAATATACAATCTCATTGAAGCTCCAAGTGTTTTAACAAGATGTGTGGTCATGTACAAGAAATAATGTTCCATGATTACCAGATTCAAAACTATCTAGTGCTAAAAACCAAAGGTCTACCTAGCTAAGGACAAGGAAAAAAGACAAGAGCTAACATTATACAGGGCCTGAATAATCATCAACAAGCAAAACTACTGCATTCTGACAGCGAACTACACCTGAACTTACGGCAGGGTATGTGAACTTACACATAAAGGTAAAGTTGGTTTTATGTTCGCACATTCTGACTTTCTCCTTAATAATATAATTTCATAAAAGTATTATTTGCAAACTCTAAATAGCGAAATCATATTAGCAGCCAATGACTATCAAAGTACAACATTGTTCACAGTCAAATAAACAGTGTTAATGTTGTTTTCAAGTCACACTTGCAGGTTATTTCAATGTAGGGAGTGTGTCACAAGTTGTCACTGAATGAATGTGTGAATATGAAACCAACTTTACCTTAATAACTTACACTTTCACGTTTCATTTTTAGTATTCAGTGTCCGCAGTTTAATTAACCATGTTTAACTGTTTATGCTGAAATCATTGCTGCAATCAAAAACGAGTGATGTGTGTGATTCAGCATAGCGTGAACTTACCTGATAGAGTCCAGCATTTTTTATTAGATCGTCACTTCATTCAGCTCCCTTTTAGCCAAAAACATCTGCAGTTGGCATTAAAAGCAGTGTGGTGTACGGTAAATGTTAAGTTTTTCGAATTTGGCATCCTACTGCACAACACGAGATGTTTACTATTGCCACCGGTCTGTTTTTGCAACCGGGAACCCGTGTGACGTCATGTGTGACGTAGGTTCATAATTCGTCTATACACAACTGTTTACCTACCTCTTAAGGCCCAAGGTGTTTTTTTGCATGCATTTTTTTTATTTCTCTTTGCTATTTGGGCTTATTGGAACCTAATTAGAATAAAAATCTAAGTATCATCTTTTGATATGATGTACGTACTTTTAGAGAAAAATTATGTCCATATATGTGGACTCGTGGTCCGAATTTACATAAAACACTTTTTCCCGAATTTTCTTTTATGCATATTTAACATAGAATTTTTTTTTTACTTGCTTTGACTATCAGAGAGTAAAAACAAAAAAAATTCCCATTTTGTACTGTTAAAAATAGGGTTTGGGACATTTCATATGCTGCAAAACAGTTGCAGGATGACACTGTGTGTCTGTAACAAAATATAAAACATTCAAAGTATTTTAAATAGCCACTTAAGAGCTAAAAATGTGCTGTCCACGTATGTGGACACTCTGGCCCTAGGAGGTTATAAAGATTCATTTTGACAGTTTTATATGCTATTGTCCATTAAAGCACAATAAGATGCATTTTATAAGACATACAATTGAGTCTCATCTTTTTGTAGCTTGCATAATTTTTATTTAGGTTTTATTTTCTCATATAAGAAGAAGAAGCGTTGTTCATGAAAACTATTGCAACAATTATTCTTCAATTATTTGAAGACTGTAACATAGTGTTTATGTGTTTCTGTAGGCATGTGCTCCCCTCTATCAATGGAGGACAGTGAAGGTCAGCAGTGAGATGGATCCTGTGGGAACCTGTTATGTGGCTGTGCAGAACTTTAGTGCCTATGCTGAGTATTCACCCTGTAGAACCAGTGAGTGTTTATCTCTTATTACACACACACACACACACACACAAGATAATAAGACAATGTACAAGAGCCATCATTGTGGAATAAAATATTTCTTAGCTTTTATTTACATTTGAACAAACTTTAGGTCAGAATTTGCCAGGGGTGGGAATAATTCCAAACTTGACTGTCTACATAGAGAACAACTCAGTTTATTTCTTTGATGATTTGCAGCAAGGATGCACTTGTCCAACAGTTCTGTTAGTGGTCCACTTGTTGGATCTGGGTCAGGCCAAATCTTCACCAATGTACTGCTCCAATGTAGTGTACAAGTTTGGGATTTGTATGATGTTTTTGATGAAAGAAGTGTCTTATGCTCACCAAAGCTACATTTATTGGATCAAAAATACAGTAACAATTTGGTAACCCCAGACAAGTCAAAATGAGCAGTTGTGTCAGGCTTGCATTTCACACATAAACACACATGCATCCGCTGCTTCCCGTACTGCCCAGTTGTGGCAGTTATCATGGCACCCATATGCCCTACTGTAAAGATCACAGGGGAATCACACAATTTCCTGTAATTTCCTACTTATTTCCTGTATTTTGAAGTCTTATTCACAGTCTGGGAGAGTTGATCAATTTACTCTGGTTTTATGTCGTCACATCTGATTTTGTGAAATCTATTTATTATGCAGACATACACAGTAAGAGCGTCTGTATTAACAGTTAGTGTAGCGTGAAGTGGTATATTAATAATAACTGTGCCTAATGTGTTCAGAGGGAAAATTTCATGTGACATATGAGGCCATAATGGCTGAATTATTTTCCTCAAACTATTTCATGTGCCAGCCGTCTTCCTGGCGGGTCAGAGTCCTTGCCAAGATACATGGCAGGGATGATTTTATCCACCTTGTGTTTATGAATGCCTACAGCATACACACACTGTTGAAAAGATAGTTCTGTAGAGAAAATGTGATACGAAGAAAAAATACTGGCAAGTAAGAGAAACAGGGATGGAATGAGAAACTGAGGGAAAGTGTTTTTATTGCATTCAAGTGAACATGCTGGGTTGGAGACGTTGAGGTTTGGAAGTGATGTTACGGCTCATTAATTCACCCCACCTACTGTACGACATATTATATCAACACACACAGGACATAACTTACTGTACATTATATTGCAGCGTGTTCCTTGTTGAAAACAACATTCCTCTTTCCCAGTCAGATTTTTTGTAAGATTTTGACTTGGACATGGGGCTTGATTAATTATTATTATTATTATTATTATTATTATTATTATTAATCATTTTATTTTTGGCTTAGTCCCTTTATTAATCAGTTAATACTTATTTTTCAAATACAAATTTATTACATCATATATCATTAGAAAAAAGGATGCTGTTCAAATTTTAAATTAATAACTTTTAATATTGTTATGTTATTATAATATTATTGCCTATTGTCATTTATTAGGCAAACACAAACTGGCCAGCACATTTAACTTTCCTCAGATCAAGCTAAAGCAACCGCCAAATCAGTATTCAGCTTGGTCTTAAAGCCTGTTTCGATGGTTATTTTCACAATTTATTATGGTAAAGCAGTCAAAAAAGGACAAACAAGCTCATGTATGGGATAAATTCTGGACCTTTGTCAGTGAGGGGTGGGTCTTTCGAACCATCCAAACCCCCCCCCTAGCTGCGGGCCTGCAACCTATCACTGGAGAACACCCATACACTCTCATCACACACATACACAGTACATTTAGCTTACCCAATTTACCTATAGCGCTTGTTTTTGGACTGTGGGGCAATCCGGAGCACCCGGAGGAAACCCATGCGAACATGGGGAGAACATAGAAACTCCACACAGAAATGCCAACTGACCCAGCCGAGGCTCGAACCAGCGACCTTCTTGCTGTGAGGCGACAGCACTACCCACTGCACCACCACGCCGCCTTATTATTTTTATTATATTGTCAAAATATTTTACTGTTTTGATAAGTTTATAATACATATATTTAGTGATTATGTTTCCAAAGAGAAATTTATACATTGTATCTACATTAATCTTACTTGTGAGATTTTTGAGGAATTGCATCATATCACATCATATATTGTACACATCTGTCTTCAGGGTGCTGAAACTTTATTTACTCATTCATATCTTGATGACTTGTATTACTGAGGTTTCTGTGATCTCTGTAGATAACCCAGACCCAGAGGGCCAGGGCTTCTGCCAGGCGGGCTTCAGTGTTGATTTTACTAAGGTAACAAATCTCACTCCTCAACCCTGTCTGTGTATTTCATCTTTATGATTACAAACTTTCTAAAATGTTTTCCTTATTTCAGTTCAAAGTTGAAGAAACTTTTTCTTCCAGTTTTTTTCAATAAATTCAGTTGAAGTCAGAAATATTAAACCCCCTTTGGATATTCTTTCCTTTTTTAAAATTTTCCCAAATGATGTTTAACAGAGCAAGGAAATGTTCACAGTATGTCTGATAATATTTTTTCTTCAGGAAAAAGTCTTATTTGTTTTATTTATTTATTACATTATTTTATGTTTTTAATTTTTTAAAAACCATTTTAAAATTAATAGCCCCTACTAAAAGCTATATTTTTTTTCGATAGTCTACAGAACAAACCATCGTTATACAATAACTTGCCTAATTACCCTAACCTGCCTAGTTAACCTAATTAACCTAGTTAAGCCTTTAAATGTCACTTTAAGCTGTATAGAAGTGTCTTGAAAAATGTCTAGTCAAATATCATTTACTGTCATCATGGCAAACATAAAAGAAATGAGTTATTAAAACTATTATGTTTAGAAATGTGTTGAAAATATTTTCTCTCCATTAAACATAAATTGGGGAAAAAATAAACAGGGGGGCTAATAATTCAGGGGGTTTAATAATTCTGACTTCAACTGTAGAATGACATATAGACCCCACTTTTTATCCCTTTGACCCTTGATCCATTTGTAATCTCTCTGGTGTGCCTTTTGAGGCAAGGGGAGTGAACTTTTCTTGCACAGGTCCTACTAGCTGGCTTACATTACATTCACCCCCTGAACCTCCCTTCCATCTAGGTCACTGCACTAACATAAACCCTTTTGATTTATTCACCCTGCAGTGAATGAGAACCAGCATAAGTAAGTTAAAGACTGAAACCTCTAGTGTCAGTCACTACAGTGCCTGGGGAGTAAGGTATACTTGCGCAAATCCTACTAGCTGGCCTCAGTTGCACTTAGCACCTTAAGTGTGTCACACACCGAACGTCGAAGTTTCCTATACCTTGCTAAGCAATGCAAATAGACACCTAATGGTGGCGCTAGTGTACATACCCTCATAGAAAACAGTATTTACAATTTTAAAAGAGGTATAACATGGCGCGTTCAGTGTGTGACCCGCTTTAACCTCACCTTCATCTGAGTCTCAGCCCTAATGCAACCCCTCCTGTTCTACTCGCCCCACTCCAAGCAAGAATTGGCTTTTCCAATATTGGAGGCAGAAAGAGTACCAAAGGCTCTAATAAACACAGTCTCATTTGTTAGTTGCTTTTGTGGTTCTTGAGGCAAGGGGAGTACGGTTTACTAATCCCACTTACTGGCACAGATCCCACTAACTGACTTCCATTACACTTACCATCCCAAAAACGTTCATCTGAGTCACAGTACAAACAAAATCCCTGCTGTTCTACTTAGCCTACTCCAAATGGGAACCTGTGTAGAATTAGTGCCAGTATTAGAGGCAAGTGCACTAGCATGGGCTCTAAAGACTGCAGCCTTAAGCATCAGGTTCTGTTGCGTCTTTTGAGGTTACATTTACATTTTGCTGTTTTCCAAAGTGACTTACAAGTGAGTACTTACAATTGTCTTTACACAGCCTAGGCTTCCATTAAATTCATCCCCCTGAACATCACGCCCATCCGGGTCACGGCACCAATATAACCACTAGTAACTGGCTATTTTTTTGGTATGAAAGATATCAGCTGTGAATGTCAGCAGCTGGTGCACCTCTGGATGCAAGTGGATT
Organism: Danio kyathit; assembly: GCA_903798195.1. Lineage (NCBI taxonomy): Eukaryota > Metazoa > Chordata > Actinopteri > Cypriniformes > Danionidae > Danio > Danio kyathit. The sequence continues at coordinate 37,061,499 of LR812534.1, forward strand.
AAGGTTTATTTGCACTCATTGTGCTCAAGGTGGAACCCAACCCTAAACCTAACCCTCACATTGACTATGTTTACATGGACACCAATAATTCGATTTTAATGCGATTAAGACAATACTCTGATTAAGAGTCGACCATGTAAACAGCCATTTTTTATTAATTTAATCAGATTAAGGTCATAATCGAACTAAAGAGAAATCGAATTAAGACATGTGGAGTATGCCAATCTTAGTCACATTATTGAAGTGCAGTACAGACATGTAAACACCTTAATCGAACTATTACTGTCATGTAGGACTTTAAGCCGCTTTTGCGACAGGGTAGTCCACACACACACACCCAGACACGCACACACACAAGCATGGCTGTTTGACACTCTCTGCACCTACCGAGTCAGTGCAGACCACAGACACCTGCATGGTGAAATGTGGAGGTTTTGTTTTCTTCCATTCAGCATGCGGTATGAACTTCCATTAAAACAACACTTCCAGCAGTTCATAGTTGCATCCAATATCTCGTTTGTCATGGAGGACGTACATAAAAAGTCCCTGAATGAAAGTGAAAGTGCCAAACTGCAGTTAAAGTTGACAAATTAAAAATGAAACACTCGAAATTACATAAAACTCCGGAGGAAATGCGGATAGCGCGGTGACGCAATGACGTTAATTGAATTATGTGCTGTAACATGTAAAATGCGATCATGAAAGGAACATTCAAAAAGCAACTCATGTAAACACCTTAGTCTTATTATTCTCTTAATTAGATTAAAGCAAATAATTTGATTACTGATGTCCATGTAAACATAGTCAGTGATGTCACTTGCTGAGGAAGAGCATGTGCCTGAGAGTGCAAGTCTGCAGCCAGACACTATTGTCAAATGTGAGGCACTAGTATACTTGTTAATGTCACTCCAGGCTCTAGTACAGGGGTGCCCAATCCCCAGATAGCAAGCCGACATTGAATCAATGTCGATTATTGGTTATAAGCGTCAGTATCAGTCGTCGATCAAATTTCGACATTGAATCAATGTTCTTTATTTGGTCGGTACGTCGGAAGGTTATTACATCGAGAATAAAACATTGATTCAATGTCGAAATGAAGTTGACTCTTCAACATAGGCTACCCGACGCATCTGGTCGAAATCATAACATTGATTCAATGTCGAAATGAAGTTGACTCTTCAACATATAGGCTACCCGACGCATCTGGTCGAAATCATAACATTGGTTCGATGTCGAAATGAAGTTGACTCTTCAACATATAGGCTACCCGACGCATCTGGTCGAAATCATAACACTGGTTCGATGTTGAAACTTGATTGGTGGACTCGGAGTCGGTTCTTCTGCGCGAGTCAGCGTGAGGCGCAGGTGCTGCTCATCATTTGAATCAACTAACAAACCGAAGGCAGCGGACGGAACTGTAAGGTAAGCACGTCGTATTCGACGTTTCACATGTTTTATTTGTCGTTTTCCCAAGAATTTATGTCAAAATGTAACTTTTTAGATGTGTAAATTAACACTTTACCACTTCCTATACGTTTTTTAGTAAGCCCATGTCGCCCTGTGCGTACCCAGGCTATTAACTGCAGCTGATCTATAAAGGTAACGTTAGGGTAAATGAAAAGCTGTTTTGGTTATTTAATTTTCGATTTCAACACGATTAACTTCACTTTATGACTTCAATGCTTTTTAACCTGTGTAAAATATAAGATGATCTGTCAAATCGATTTGGAATGAGCATAAAACACATATGTAAGTTAATGTTGCTCTAGCTAACGTATAGGCTAAATTATGAGAAACGGTTCGCAAATAAAATTACGCATCATCGAACTAACGTTAAACGAGATTTTTCAACACGTTATTATGCTAGCGAAGTGAATCGCTGTCAGTTTACTGTTTTGTTGCTCTATTTTCTTCTACATTTAGTGACGAACTCTTCGCCAGAGACGCTCCACAGCATTGAATGGGAAAAGCTTATAGAGGTAAAGTTGGTTTTATATTCGCACATTCGTTCATTTAGAAGTCTCTATATTGTTTACCATGTTACTTTGAATATTCGATCGAAATTAGCATGCAAGTGTGACTTCAAAACAACATAAACACTGTTTAGTTGACTGTAAACAATGTTGTACTTTGATAGTCATTTGCTGCTAATATGATTTCCCTATTTAGAATTTGCAAAGAATACTTTTCTGACATTATATTATTGAGGAGAATGTCTGAATATCCGAATATAAAACCAACTTTACCTCAGCTGTTCACAAACCATGCTTGTCTGTTTTTTTTCTGATTGTAGTGCTATGTTCTGGTGTGCATTTTTTTTTTATTTTCCTGTTTATTAAAATTTATTTTGTCTACATGCTTTTCTCTTGAGGTTACTGCAGTTTACTTGTGCAAGTATCTAAAACAAATGTTTGTAAACGCATTTATTTTGAAAAATATTTAATATCATTAAGCTTTTTAGAATTTCACAAGAAAATGAAATCCAAGATCATTTAATTTCTAACAAAATGCCATGTTAACTTAATATTCTGTGTGAGGAGGAGTCAAAAATTGTGGCAATTTTATGGTACCAATACTGTGGGTTGAACTGAAAATTTACCTTGGAATTGTACTTTGTAATAGTAGATACTGTACCTGGTGAGATTTTCCTACTAAGTAACATGTTTTTTTTTTTACAATTTTTTTTAATGGCAGTTTCTCTGAAATCTCCAGTTGAAGACATCAAGATCTGTAACCTGTGCCTGGACAGACGTCTATTCCAGTTCTGCCTACACCACACTAATCTCTCTGCCTATGTACGTGAATTTCTTTTGAGATTTCTCTGACTCCATAATTATGTTCTCTGAAGGTATTACTGGAGCAAAACAACAGCACCCATGACTGAAGTTTCTGTTAGTGACCAGTATATTTGAAGTCTGAGAAAGTTTTTTTTTTTTTTTTTTTAACAAGTTGCAAATGTTATTTTTTCCTCTCTCACACAAAGAGACCAAACGACTGGTTGTGCCTATAGTACAGTGTACTGACAATCTTTTAGCGTTTTTATGGTTGTATTAAATGCATCTTTATTGTTACAAAAATCTTAAGTAATTGTCACAACACAATGCACATTTGAGTTTTAATGAGAAGGAGAATTACCCAACAGGGCTCAACACTTTTTGAAAAAAAAAAAAAAAAAAAAAAAAAATTTTTTACTGGCCTGGTGTGGAATTTAAATTTGAAATAAAGATGGAGAGCAGGAAGTAAAAAAACTGAATAGGAGACGTAAAGGAAAGTCTGTATTTTTTAAATTCATACCATATTACAAAGAAGAAATAAATAGAAATATTATGAAGAGGACCGTTTTTTACTGAAATAAAATGTATGCTCAGCTCTGACGAGACACAGTTTAAAGTAGTTTTGTTTTTTTACATATAGATTTTCATTGCTTTAAAATATTTTTATGTTTTTATATTTACAGTTTGTATATAAAATGAACGCTTAGCTTATTGTTCGCAGGGATCGTTATAATAGGATCATGTGCATTGCATATGATTATTCAGTATACGTTACATTCTTTGGTCGCAGCACTGTATTTTATTTATTGCATTTAGTCATTAAACAATGATATTTTGAAAAAAAAAAAAAATTATTGTAATTAATAAACAAGCTTGCAATTCTTACCGGTTGTTGTAATATTTGAAGCTTGTTCTCAGACAAGTGTCTGGGTCACTAATACTTCGTATTTCTGGAAAATCCGAGATGGAATTCTAGTAAATGGTGGCACTGTAGACGAATGGCTTCCCGATAGTTTCACACAACCTAAAATAATTAATTTTTATTTATTGACCTTGCTAATCCAGCAAGAATATTTTTTCTATGGTTGCATCTGAATTTTAGTTTCTGTGATTGTATCTTTCTAAATTCATTAAATAAATGTTGTTCTTTAAACAGTTTAAACATTGTGATTTAAACCTGTGTTTTGACCCTAATAGTTAATTTTGTTATTATGCACATCTGAAATAAAATGCATTTTTTACTCTAATGAAAAATACATGTTGAAATAGAACACAAATAGACAAATGTATTTAATATTCTACAGTTTTACTTTTTGAGTAAATGGTTTTGACTATTTTAGTCAGTAATTTAAATGTTTTCTCTGTTTAAGTGTAGAAGGTTTGAATGAATTCATGCTCTTAACAGATATTCACAGCTGTGTGTTTGTATCAATAAAAAATGATGACAGATTGTGGTGTGTTTTGTTATATATACAGAATAAATTATATTATGTATTCTTGTAAAAAAATGGTGATTAGGTAATATGGATTGGTTTAATGTTGAAAATGTTGTTTAAGCATTCATTTAAACGTTAAATCATTTAGATAGATTTTATGTTGAATATGTGTGGATTCCATGTTGTTCCAATCGACTTAAAATCAACATCGTTTCAACATTAGATAGACAAACTAATTAGGTCGATTATATGTTGAATATGTGTGGATTCTACGTTGTTCCAATCGATTATAAATCAACATCATTTCAACATCAGATAGACAAACCAATTAGGTCGATTATATGTTGAAAATGTGTGGATTCTACGTTGTTCCAATCAACTATAAATCAACATCATTTCAACGTCAGGTGGACAAACCAATTAGGTTGATTACATGTTGAAAATGTGTGGATTCTATAACGTCGTTTCGATCGACTGAATATCAACATCGATTCAACGTTGGGTAAGTAACCAATTGTGTCGATTTCAGGTTAGATTTGAATGGAGTGCCTGACGTCGTTTCAACATTACCCCGATGAGCAAAACGATGTTGAATCGATGTCAAAAGAAACGTTGATTTAGGTTGAAATGATGTCATTTTGCTATCTGGGTCTTGTTCCTTGAGAGCTACCTTCTTGCAGATTTCAGCTGTAACCTTGATCAAAAGCACCTGTCTTTAATTACCAAGTGCTCCTTTAGATCCTACGTATTTGGTTTAGTTGTGTTTGATCAGGGTTGGAGCTAAACTCTGAAGGAAGGTAGATCTCCAGGAACAGGATTGGGCACCACTGCTCTAGTATAACCCCTCTGATTCCACTCGAAGTGGGAACGAGCACCAAGCATGGGTACAATAACAGGGGCACTAAATATGACAGCTTATAGCTTGAGTTGCTAGTGTGTGCCTCATAAAGCAAAAGAAAAGATGCTGTCTTTCACAGATCCAACTAAGTGGCATCTGTTATACTTAGCCTGCTTAAACCTCACTTCCATCCAGATCATGGCACCAATGTAACCCCTCTGGTTCAACTCACTCCGCTCAAAGCAGGAACCGGCATTAGTGGTGGGTGCACTAACAAGGAGACTAAAGTCTGCAGTTGCTAATGGCTCTCTTGAGGCCTGGGAAGTGAGGATGTCTTACACGACTCTTACCAGCTGCCCTCTGTTATACTAGTTCATGCCTCATTTCTTTTCTCTCTATTGCTAGAGCTTATAAAATAATCAAAACCCATCTTTTTTGCCAGTCTCTTATAAGCCTTTTTCAATAATCCTGCTCAAAATCCAAAAGCAAACCCACAGAAATACACAAACACATTTTTGAGGCCTGTTTCCTCATTCCTACCTTCTCTCCTATTTCCTCACTGTTTTTTTCTCCATCTCTCAGGAAGGGACTCTGGTCGTGGGAGGACCAGGGAGTTTCTACTGGCAAGGTAACACACTTCTTCTCATTATTTTGTCTTTTCCATTGTTCCATCCTTTTACAGAGTGAGATTGGCAGACAGAGGTCTCACATAACCCAGGCTCACATTCTCAAAGGAGCCCAAGAATCTCTCTTCCGTCCAACAAACTGACCAGGCTGACCCTTCCCCTACCTTCAGAGTAGAATAACAGGCACTCAGACTGATGACACGTCCCCTCCCAGGAGCCCCGTTACCAAAAAAATCAGGGATTATCTTAGTGTGTTAGCGCTACCATTGCGGAGTCTGTCCAGCCCATCAGAGCTCTGCATTTGGTCTTCAGTGAAGTGCTCTGTCAGAATTCACTCATCATAGATGGGTCAGTGATAGTGTTAATATAGCGGTTGTGATAATAGGAGACAGAGAGTGAGGTCAATGAGCTGCTCTTTCTGGTCAGTGGCTTTAGTGTAGGCTTTAGAGACCTTTAAAAAAGATGTTTATTAACTAAGAGGAGGTTAATGCCTGTCTTTGCACATTTTTAATAGTGGACAATGCATTCTGCTTAGTTAGCAATGAAGCACATTTACAAATACTGTAAATATTTGTTTAGCATATATTTATGTTAAAGATAATAACAAATCTGCAAGTTTTTGTCTATTTTGTGACATCATCAATGATGCTGATTAACAATTAAAGAAATGGATATTAATAAAATCTTAAAGTCAGGAAATTTTATTGTGTAGATCATTGTAAAAGTCCAGACTAATACTACCTATTGGAAGGTAAACACACAATTATTTTTAACATCTATTTTTAAATCCTTTAATGATGAAAGACTGAAGTAATAGAAAACAACGGGATTGATATCAGAAAAAGCCAACAATAGAAATGGCCTCTTATAAGTGCAATCCCAGCGGACACAACGTCATAAGACATTAATATTAGGTTAGATTCAGGTTGTGTTCCCACTGCGTAAGACACGTCTAAACAACATCTAAGTGACATCTATTACACTGACAGACCCAATATAGACATGATATGCATGTCCGTCAGACATCTAATATTTATTGGGTTGGAAAGTGACCAAAATCCAACATCAAGCCAACATCTTAAACCAACATCATATTGAGGTCAAAAGCTGACATTATTCGTCAGGTATGGCAACTAAAATCCAACGTCTGATAGAGGTCATATTGGTAACGTCCACACAACGTCAAGCTGTAACATCATTAGACATTGATATGTTGTTGTTTTTACGTTGCGTTGGAAAGTAACCAAAATGCAACATCTGTCCGACATTGGACATTGACATCAGCCTGACATTGGGTTGTGACGTCAACACGATTTTCATTTCCAGTATTTTACTAATCATTAGTTTTTATCTTGTACAGTGTTGTTTTATAGTTAACTAAAACTAAAGACACAACATTAATATACACCTGTCCAACTGCTCGTTAACGCAAATTTCTAATCAGCCAAAGTTGAACCAGTTAACCTTGAGGCGGATGGGCTACAGCAGCAGAAGACCACACTGGGTGCCACTCCTGTCAGCTAAGAAAAGGAGACTGAGGCCACAATTTGCACAGGCTCATCAAAATTGAGAAGATTGAAAAAAACGTTGCCTGGCCTGATGAGTCTCGATTTCTGTTGCGACATTTGGATGGCAGGGTCAGAATTTGGCATCAATAACATGAAAGCATGGATCCATCCTGCCTTGTGTCAATGGTTCAGGCTGCTGGAGGTGGCGTAATGGATGGGGGCAAATTTTCTTGGCACACTTTGGGCCCATTAATACCAATTGAGCATCGTGTCCACTCTACAGCCTACCTGAGTATTGTTGCTGACCATGTCCATCCCTTTATGATCACAGTGTACCCATCTTCTGATGGCTACTTCCAGCAGGATATCGCGCCATGTCATAAAGCGCTAATCATCTCAGACTGGTTTCTTGAATGAGTTCACCATAGTCAAATGGCCTCCACAGTCACCAGAGCTCAATCCAATAGAGCACCTTTGGTATGTGGTGGAACGGGAGATTTGCATTATGGATGTGCAGCTTCTGAAGGCAAAAGGGGGTCCAACCCGGTACTAGTAAGGTGTACCTAATAAAGTGGCCAGTGAGTGTATATTTAAAAAAGAGGAAATATATAAGAACACATAAAAAGCTAATACAGATTATTAGTAAAAGCTATAAGTGTGACTCGGTGATACTAACATTACTGCTTGTAGAGAAAGTGAGAGAAGACGCTGTTCACCTTTAAAATAAATCTCCAAAAATGTGTGGGATCTCTGTTTGGTTCTGACTAAATGAGGCACAGCTAAATATTTTGTGGCCGGATGTATATGTGATTGTTTATGTGCCTGAATTTGGATCACAATGCCAAATGTTGATTGTTGTGTAATTGCAGTCGTATGTTAAGCCCTAAAAACAGACGAGATCAATCTTCAGACCCTCTTAAAGACTGAACACAGAGTACAGACCTTAATAAATACTAATAATGCTGGGTTCCACATCATGTCTCACATGTGTTATTAGTTTTTTTATTGTAATGGAGAGATAGATGACTAGAGAAGACATGAAAATCTAATGTCAGACACAAGGTCTCACTTTCTCATTTACTTCATGCTGTGGACAAATAGTGATGCATTAGAAGTTATGGTCTGCCACTCGCCTTCTCTCCTCTCCTCTTTTCCCATGCTCCGTCCATCTTAACCTTTGCCCTCAATAATTTTTTTTTTGAAGAAGAAGGACAACAGATTTCTGTGAGGAGAAGCAGTACCACATGCCATGTCGTGTGTATCTGCAAAACATATGCAAGTTAGAGGCACACAGCTAAACACACATATTAAAAGAGATTAATGCTTAGGGTTCAGGGCAGGCTGTAGTCACTTGAACTTGAAAAACAGAGGAAATGTCTCACTCTTACTCTCTCTTTTGCTTTTTTCATCCACCATATCTAAACTTAATCTGTAAGGAGGACTTGTGTCTGCTATTTTCCTCGGTTCTTGTTAAATGGCTTTGTAGATTCTTGCAGAATGATAAATCTGAACATTGTGAAAGCATTACAGGAAGGTTTTCACACTGTTTGGCTTTAATGTCTCTGTCATTCTGCCTATTCAACTTCGGACCAAATCATAAATGAATAGGTCATTGATTTCCTATGATTCTTTTCAAGATATAATGAGGATCAATTCTACATTATACATGCTGTACGTATATTACATAGATTGTCTTTTTCTAGTTTAATTTAGGGTCATACAAATTTAACTATCATATCATTAGCATATGTTATGTAACATTATGAAGATATTGATAATATGATATATAACGACAGTTATTTCTCAATTAAGAAATAATGATATATATTAGAGGTGTGAACCTACACTGGTCTCACGGTTCGGTTACGATTATCATGCCATCGATTCAGTTCAATTCGATATCTCGGTGCATCACGGTGCATTGTCGATGCTTTCCCCAAACAAAGTTTTATATTTGGGGCTGTCTATATAAACACACACACACACATAGACACACAGCACCAAGCAAGCGACACAGAGCATCACGCCCTCTCATTCACACACATACACGCACACACAAACATAGACAGCAAAACACAGCATCGCTCTCTCTCATTCACACACATAAACACACACACACACACACACACACACACACACACACACACGTGCTTGCTCTGGGTCGATATTGTTAGACCGCCCGCTCCCGTTCAACTTACACCAGAGTTACCGACCGCTCCCGCGCTTTATTCGGAAATTTATTTCCGCGCCGCAAGAAATCTGGTCTGGTCCAGCGGCTCCCGCTTTACACCCGCGGGAATGCAGACCTCTATCCAGAAGTATCGCCGTATCAGCCGAGAGGAGAGAAAAAGTCACGCCAGCAGGTCAAATGGGCCACAGCGAGAGAGAGAGAGAGTAATGGAGTTTACTTTCATTCTATCAATCGCAGTGAAATAGGGGCTTCTGCTGTAAGTGTCAGTGAAAGAGTGTCCAGAAAACACACACGCAGTGAAATTGTGCACAGTTTGTGCGTCAAGTAGGCGAAGCATTGTAAACACTCGCGCTCGCCTCCCTCGCCATAGTAAGCTACGGCGACATAGCGCATAGGAGATAAATGACGTCAGTACATAATAACCGGTTATGATTATTACTGAACCGATACCGAATTGTCCGCATCTGCATCGCGGTGCACCGAAGAAACTATTAATTTTGACACCCCAAATATATATACACACACACACACACACTTTTCGGCCACTTTATTATGTACACCTGTCCAACTGCTCGTTAACGCAAATTTCTTTAGACATTTAGACATGTAGACATAGAGTAGTCAAGACAATCTGCTGCAGTTCATATATGGGGAAGAAAGGTGATTTAAGTGACTGTAAACGTCTGGAAAAAGAGAAAATATCCAGTGCGCGGCAGTTCTGTGGGTGCAAATGCCTTGTTGATGCCAGAGGTCAGACTGAGAATGGCCAGACTGGTTCAAGCTTATAGAAAGGTAACAGTAACTCAAATTACCACTCGTTACAACCGAGGTACTGTATGCAGAAGAGCATCTCTGAATGCACAATATGTCGAACCATAAGGCAGATGGATTACAGCAGCAGAAGACCACACCGAGTGCCACTTCTGTCAGCTAAAAACACCAAACTGAGGCTACAATTTGCACAGGCTCACCAAAATTAGACAATAAAAGATTGGAAAAACCTTGCCTGGTCTGATGAGTCACAAATTCTGAAATTTGGCATCAACAATATGAAAGCATGGATCCATCCTGCTTTGTATCAACGGTTCAGGCTGGTGGTGGTGTAATGGTGTGGGAAATATTTTCGTGGCACAATTTGGGCCCATTACTACCAATTGAGCATCGTGTCAACACCACAGCCTACCTGAGTAGTGTTGCTGACCATATCCATCCCTTTATGACCAAATCATCTCAGACTGGTTTCTTGACCATGACAGTGAGTTCACTGTACTGAAAAGGCCTCCAAAATCACCAGATCTTAATCCAATAGAGCACCTTTAGGATGTGGTGGAACGGAAGATTCGCATCATGGATGTGCAGCCGACAGATCTGCAGTAACTGTGATGCTATCATGTCAATATGGACCAAAATCTCTGAGGAATATTTCCAGTACCTTTCTATGCCACAAAGGATTAAGGCAGTTCTGAAGGCAAAAGGGGGTCCAACGCTGTAAGGGGTTCCAACACGGTAACATGGATTAAAAGTCTAGAAACTTGTGACATGGTATGAAGAATTTTTCATTGAAAGGCATTTTGTGAAATAATATGTTACCATTACTAACATAAAAGGACAATGGTTTTATGTAAATAATTAAAAACATTTTAAAAATTTAGTTGATGCAATTTAGATTTTACTTTATTGCAATTATTGTGTCAGTGCGTGGTTAACAACTCAATGGAGAACATCTGTTTCCAGCTGTCAATCTTTAATGAACAAAAAACACTCTGGATCACCACAGGCAAGGCAGGAGAACAGAAAACCACACAAGACGTAACAAGAACAAACAAACACAACTGAGAGTTATGTATACAGAGAGCAAAAAAAGATAACTAAACAAGACACAGGTGAAACTCAACAGGTTGCTATGGCAACAATAAAGGGCATAATTAAACATTAGAACAACTAATAACAGCATTTGATGCTTTGCATCCACAAATGAGTAACAACATCTGCCACCACAACTGTCAATGATACACATCTCACTGAAACACAATCTGTATTTTTTTGTTTTTGTGTGTGTAGGCCAAGTGATAACAGCTGGAGTTGCCGAGATATTGAACGGCTATTCCCTGAAAACGATCCTGCGTAAAGTTCAAGGAGAAAAGCAGACGGTGGCAGCATCAGACACGTACGATGACAGTTACCTTGGTAAGAGACTTGTGTTTGTGTTTGAAAGGTAAAGATGCTTTATGGGACACCAGCGATTTGCTTGGGGCTGTGTTTATGGGTCAGGGGAACCACCCCTCAGTCAGTTTAAAAAACACTCGGTCATACGAACACACACAAGTATGTTGAGGTAACCTTGACCCTCTGTCTCATAGCTCAGTTTGGTGCTGAGTCTGTGCCTACTGATAACATTACCATCTGGAAATGCAGACCTCAAAACACACATACACCCTCACACAAGTATTCCTTAAATACACACTTTGAAATCCTATGAGCGTTTTCCATCATAAGCGGTGAGAAATCTTTATCGCAGCTGGATTGTAATGTTAATAGTGATATAAATAATAAAATTATAAGATAAAGCCAATTTAAGTATGCTTCATTTCAAATCCTACCCTTTTCGTTAAACGGATCAAAAGTCGTTTTAGCTGTCTGAATTTTCTTTTCCATTTTCTTATGTTAATTTTCTTTGTCTCCTAGGATATTCTGTAGCAGTTGGAGAGTTCACAGGGGATTCAGAACAAGGTGAGAACTCTAAAATGTTTTATAAATATGAATGATGGTGTACGTATACATGAAAAGGCTACATGTTTTTTCATCAGTTACTCACTCTTAAGTCACATCATTAGCTATGTTTCCATCCACCTATTTTTATGCGCATTTTGGATATGCTCATAAAAAACCTCAAAGGTTGATGGAAACGCCAAGAAGCGTATACATTTTGAAAATGCGTATAAAAAGCCTTTGCGCACAACTGAGTAGGATAAACTTTTTATTCAATAAGAAAAGATGCACATAAACTATGATGGAAACACTTTTACTGAACAAATTCCAGTATGCGCATTGAAAAAAAGTCCTGAGATTTTGTTTTAAGAGATCATGTGATGATAAAAATGTGTGTGATAGGACAAACCAGCAGGCTGACCACACTGTAAAACATCTGAAATGTTGTTTTGGTTATTTTAAAACACCTTAACTGTTTCAGGATTAGTGTTGTTATATTATTAATTACTTGATTTAGCAGTTATGTCCACGACTCCCTATTAATTTCACTTTTTGTGTGTTATGTATGACCTTATTCAATGAGCATGAGCAAATGGATTGTGCTTTCATTAGTGTTGTATTGCAATACATAAATATATATATATAGTTTATTTCACCTGACTTTTCAGGGCTAAACTCTAAGGATTTACCAAATTTTTCTCTAGCCACACCAAAAATAAATGAATAAATATTTCTTAGCCAAGAAATGTAAAATATGTGTCAAAACAAGCTAAATGTAGCTGTTTTCATGTACAAAACTTTTCTTTAAAAAAATTGACATTTAAAAAAGAATTACTTTCATATATCTAAAACAATTTTCAGTTAACTATACGTAAATGTAGAGTTAATCTCATATTAGAGCAATGTTAATGATAATTAAATCATATTAACAAAAACAACTGTAAGGAAAGGATGATCACGTGCAACGAAAGCAACTCCTGCTGCTTACAAAAAGGCAAAAAAAAAAAAATTCGAGCTCTGGAAAGCAGCAGGATGGGTGCGTGAGCATTGCTTTTTAACGTTTTTAAACACTGAAGCCTTCATCAGTGAACAAGGATAGTCTCACCGTGCGCGTGATCATCCTCTCATTCAGTATTTACCGGTTTCTTTTACTCACGATGAAACAGTGATTTTTGTAATTTCTCATGTTGGGCCCATGCCATTGGGCAAGCCTTTGTTGAACTCTGCTTTTTAAGAAAACTACAATGTAAAAATGATTTTCAACTAACCAAAGTGGCTAGTGGGAGCCACAGCTAAAATCTACCCGCATTTGGCGGGTTGGCCGGTGTTTATATCAAGCCCTGCACACGTTCATTGTGTGTCAGCATTGTCTTCTGAGGCAAGTAATTTATTAAATAAAGAAAGTATTTATGCTGCTTCTCAAATCCCGTTTTTTCTTTTGGTATTTGGCGCCAGTTGATCAAGAATTGACTTTGACTCATTGGATGAAAAAGTTGTTTTATCGCACGTCTTTTATGCGATATTCCAGTTTTGCGCTTAAATTTAATTCACATCTTTGGGTGGAAACATAGCTACTGTCACCACTAGTTGAAACTTAATAAGGAAAAGATACTTTCTATCAAGTCACGTCTTGTTAAGAGGATATAGTGTTGCTTTCTTATTTGGAACATTAAAAATATACAGTTAAAGTCAGAATTATTAGCCCCCTTTTGATTTTTTTTCTTTTTTAAATATTTCCCAAATGATTTTAAACAGAGCAAGGAAATTTTCACAGTATGTCTGAGAATATTTTTTCTTGTGGAGTAAGTCTTATTTGTTTTATTTCGGCTAGAATAAAGACAGTTTTTAATTTTTTAATAAATATTTTAAGGTCAAAATTATTAGCCCCTTTAAGCTATATATTTTTTCGATATTCTACAGAACAAACCATCGTTATACAATGACTTGCCTAATTACCCTAGCCTGCCTAGTTAACCTAATTAACCTAGTTAAGCCTTTTAATGTCACTTTAAGCTGTATAGAAGTGTCTTGAAAAATATCTAGTCAAATATTATTTACTGTCATCATGGCAAAGATAAAATAAATCAGTTATTAGAAATGAGTTATTAAAACTATTATGTTTAGAAATGTGTTGAAAATATCTGCTCTCCGTTAAACAGAAAATAGGGAAGAAATAAACAGGGGGGCTAATAATTCGGGGGGGGGGGGGGGGGGGGGGGCAATAATTCTGACTTTAACTGTATAAAAATATGGTTTTGTTGTTGTTGTTGATAGAGCTAATATAAGTGGGCTCCAGTGCTGCTTTAGATCTTAGTTTGTGTATGAATGTGAGCCTATAAGAGAGAGCTCTGTCTCTGTGTGTGGTTGTTGTGTGGATTTGTTGCTTGCTGAGCTTTGATCGGACCCTTCAACCTCAGACCATAATTACAGAGTTCTCACAGGATTGTGTCCCTGAAATGCCACCCATTGACAAACAGCTTGTCTGCAGTCTGTCGGCCCTCTCAGATGCATACACACGTGTGGACCCACATCCACTTGTAAGCAATCATTAGCATACCTATACATTAGAATGACCCGTCCTTCAAAAGTAAAACCTTATTAGTCTTATTTATCAACTGCCTGAAAAGCTCAAATAGATTCTTAAATCTGGTGTAAAGTCATCGTAAGCTGGCACATTGTAGACTGTCAAAAGAAAATTGTTTTAAAGGTCCCATGAAGTGCTTTTAAATGTGCATTTTTTATTCGATGTTTTATTCTGCCAGTGAGAGTGGTTAAGATCAAGCGCATCAAATGAAAATGGGAAGCTTCTTGAAGGGGACGGGGCATGTCAGATACTAGAGAGCATTTGATTGGTCAAGATTTGATGAGAAACTGAAGTACGAGGTCACATGAACAAAAAATTTTCATCCATTTAGCCGGAAGTCACAAACTGCAAGCTTTGAATGTTTATAATCAATGTATATCTTTTAAATGTGAATTTTGTTACTGTTTTGTAGCACACTTGTTTATAGATATCCTTAAAAATAACATACTAAAACTAAAATCTCAAATACTGGACCTTTAAGGAGATCTTATATTCATCTTCTTCTTTTTTACAGTACACGAATATATGCTGTTAAATTTATGCAAAAAAATGTGAGCTTCATGATATGTATACAATAATCAGTTGTCAGAAATGAATTGTAAAAATACTCAGTGATATTATGGGATAGTAATTCTGTGTTTGTATATTTTGCAACTCATAACCGGGTATTATAATGATATAATGTTAATATACTGTCTTATATTTAAAGACAAACCACCATCAGGATGACCATAAATTGATACAGTAAACCAATAAATATGTTTATTTTCTTAATAGGTGTGAAAATGAAGGACAAAACACTCTAATGTGCGTTACTGACAAAAACCATAGACTGTAAAAGATATGGACGTAGTATCTGTGACGTCACCCATAGGTTTCTGAACACTGCAAAAGAAGCTACAAGTAGGCACGGCCAACCGTCGCCATTTTGTTCGCGCGTCATAGCACCAATCGCGGGATACCAAACAAGGGCAAAGAGGCGGAGAGTGAGCAGAGCTACAGACGCATGCTGGATTCTCGGCATTTTGCTTAGACCTGGCTTAGACAGACTTTTTACTTTGGGAGAACGCTTAATATTTTATTACCTGTGACTCGTTTGTGTTCTGACCACATGTGCTTGGTTGTACACTATATCAATAAAGTGTTTAGACTTTTAAAAACACTGTTGTAATACATTGAGCCACTAAACATTGTTCTTATGATGTTTTTCTACAGGAGGAAAACACAAACTACTTACAAACACTTCAAATATAGTCTGTGTTAGTAAATGCAAGGATGTTTATAAAATCCAGCACTAACACAGTATGACAACGCTTCAGATGACTGTTTTATAGCCTACAGCTAATCAATCTGTCAGATTCTGGAGTGCATTACAGGTCTAAAGAACATGTAAATGTTAAATTATCATAAATAAAACAAATACATTTATAGAGATGGTATATAAGTATATAATTTCACTCACCTGGAAAATGGAGGCAACTTGAACGGTTTCAAGTTCACGGTTTTCCACACATCATGCCATATCATCTGATAATTGCAGGAAATAATTCCAAAAGGCAAATGACTGGGTAAAGAAACATTAACCAAAACAAAAATACGATGTATTTGCTGAGCTCAGCGGCTAATTAGCCAGAATCAGCTGAGGTGACCAGACAGCGAGCAGCTAGACCTAGCTGTCACTCCAGTGGCCACTCCCTTAATTATGCAGACTTAATATAGCTTAATAAAAATGAAACGGATGCGTTATAAAAAAATTCACCCCCCTCACAGTTGTCATGAAGGGTAATCATGGCTATATGCACCAAAGCCATCTTTTGTACCAGGCTGTAAACATGTTTTAGCAGCTGTAAAAATGGCCGATTTGCCAATGCAGTCAGAAAGCACTTCGATTTCCTGGAGCCAGCCCCCCAAGGCGATGAATTGCAGTTTTAGTTACTTCCGTATTGGCTTCCCGAGGGAGAGCGGGAGGTTGCCGCTTGACAAAAATATTATTTGTCTGAACATTGAAGGTCTTTGCACATTGAAGTCTAAAATTTTTGTATGCGTTTTTTTCGAATTCGTCACGTAAACCAACCTTTCACACTGAGTCCGATGCGTATTAATTAATCAATCCATTATGAAAAAACGCAAAACATTTCTGAGTCAGTTCAAGCAGTGATACTTTGTTCTGCTCTCTTCTTCAAAGTAGAAAAAGAGGAATAGGCTGCATATTGAGTTCATTCAATACTGTATAGAGATGAAGGAGAGTTTAGCTCATTATCAAAGAGCTGCTTCGATTATCCCGAAATGCAAAGTTTATTTCAGGAAATCAGTGCAATTTTGATACACTGCTTGTGATACTTCACACATTCATGTTTGTAAACAAATCCGGAACACAGACTGGCAGTGCCTACAGACATTATAGTAGATGGCGGCCGCGTTGATGTGTCGAAGCAATGAACCGAAAGTGAATGAAATGATTTCTATTATAATGTCTATGAGCAGTACGTCAAATGTATGGACACCCCCACACACACACCAAACAGCAGCAGGGCAGAGGCGCCAGTCACTGAATCCAGCATATAGTGGTTCTCAGCTGTCCGCCACATTCTGTCTTTATTTTATGCACTGTGTTTGTCATAAAGTTATCTATAGCTCAAATGACGGCATTCTGTATTTGCCTTTCGCGTGTACGATGGCTCTGAACTCTCAAAACACCTCTCAAAGTGCTTTTCGATGTGAAAAGCGAAAAAATTAAACCCAGTTTGACTTTTTTATGATGGATGAAAATTTCGGAGGCAGTGTGTCAATACGATTCCCACAACGTGAGGTCAAATTAATTTTTTTAAGGTGCGAAATTTACGGATTCAGTGTGCTATAACCTTGACTCTTGTTTTTCAGATCTTTTTTGCACGCAGAACAAAGAAGCGGAGAAAAAACAGCAGTAAAAGAACTATATATATTAGATTTTTTTTTGTTATTTGGGATAAAATATATAAATAAGAGTGAGTGTGACAATAATGAATTAGGCTACATGTATTGCAAAAATGATTAATCCATTATAGTCTATTCAAAATGGTGAAACTAGAGGAAAGTTCAGCAGTTTGCTTTAGATCATTTTACGTTTATTTGACTTACAAATGCTTAATTTGATATTTATATTTACTTGATGCTTGTATTACTTGATATTTACTTGACACATTTTCAGTGTTAGACATTCAAGCATCCAATTCATGTTTGGTATCTGTGAAGACTAAAGCTTTGCCTTCTATGATTTGATTGACCATTTCAATCAATTTTAGACCGCAGAGACAAACCGGTTTAAACATTTAACTTTATATCATCCTATCAGCAGACAAATAACCATCCATATTAAATAATCTGTGGAAAATAGGTCAATTTGGGACGGCACATTGGCTCAGTGGTTAGCACTGTTTTCTCACAGCAAGAAGGTCTCTGGTTCAAGTCCCGGCTGGGCCATTTGGCATTTATGTGTGGAGTTTGCATGTTCTCCCCGTGTTCACGTGGGTTTCCTTCAGGTGCTCCGGTTTCCCCCACAAGTCCAAAGACATGTGATGTAGGTGAATTAAATAAACTAAATTGTCCGTAGTGTATGAGTATGTGTGAATGAGTGTGAATGGGTATTTCCCAATACTGGGTTGTGGCTGGAAGGGTATCCGCTATGTAAAACATATACTGAAGTAGTTGGTGGTTCATTCCGCAGTGGCGACCTCTGAAATAGAGACTAAGCCGAAAGAAAATGAGTGAATGGAAAATGTCAATTTCTAATTGATAGCATTGTTACAGTCCCACTCAAAACTGACCACCAAGAAGGAGAAGTGCAACAAAATGATGTCCGACAGCATTTTGAGGCGGATTAAATCCACTGTTAATTGATTCGCACCATTCCTTTGGTGAATCACATGCTAAAACAGCTCAGACAGCATGCACAGATAAACAACACTATCAGCAAAGTCTTTTCTCCACACTTCCCTCATACATATGTTCTCTCTGGTTTGGATTAGTGGCCAATCCAGCGAGAAGAGACATGCTGCTCTTTTTTCGTCAGACTTTCATAAATGACTTCTTGCTGTGGGATATTTTGTGGTCACAGAAGGCGGGAAATTTGAGGTTGCGGGGGGAAGGGTTGAGGACGAACAGGCTCCTTGGGAGTCTGGGAGATTTCAAGTTCGAAACGAGTCAACCGTCCCTCTCTCCGATCTCAGTGTGTGGGACAGATCTGACAGACAGCCACAAACCCTCCCACCACATCACTATCTCCACCATCATCCATCAGTGTCTGTCTCCTTCACTATGACTCTTTCCCTCTCTCTCTCTTCTAAATATTTATAACTAATGAGTGACTGGCATGCTGTTGACAGAGACGAGATTTACAGCACTCACGGGTCTCACCTCACTGTTTACCCTGAGATGCAGTAGATAAGTGGTTGGAAAAGTGTATGTTTTATTATTGTTCCGTGTTGAAGCACCTCATTTGTTTTTTCAGACTCTGCTAGTCTAAAATATATAAACCTGCTGATATGTAGCTCATGTATGTGTACTGTATGACTTTCTCATGTTGTCTATGCAGAACTGGTAGCAGGGGTTCCTCGAGGGGCACACAACTTTGGTTATGTAAGTATGCAGACTTTGTTTCCTGTGTTTTTGTTGTGGTAAGATCAGGATTTAAAGGTCAGAGGTAAAGGTCAAAGGGAAGGAAGAACGTAAGAAACGTTTGAGAGGTTAAACACTGCTTTTGTACTAAAATTGGCACAAACATGAAAATAGTGTCGTAAATTACACAACCTGGTGGTGTTCAAATGGTATATACTATTGTTCCTTTTTCGACCACAAAAGGAGATGGCTAGTACCTAGCATTTGGTTTTAAAAAAGATGTAAAAGTATTATAGAATGATCTGTGCTGTTTGTTGTGTATTCTAAGATTATCAAGAGGGCAAAACACTACATATGGTAAACACAGAACATGTAAACAGCAATAAACAGGAATGGAAACAACAGCAATGTGTAAAAAACAGTTAATCAGTATAATATTGGTAGTATTTAAATAGTATTTAGCATGTTAATAATAATAATAATAATAATAATAATAATAATAATAATAATAATAATAATAATGATAATAAAGTTGATGATGATAAAAGTGATATTCTGTAATGACAGCAACAGTGATATCAATAATAATAATAATAAATAATAATAATTAATAGGGCTGCACAATATATCAGTTGAGCATTGATATTGTCACAATCATCAGCGATCTAATTTGTGTAGATCACTGGTAAACACGCAGTTTGCTAAAGAACTACAAATCCTCCGGTATATGGACAACAAGCTTCAGTCATGCACCGCTCACCCTCACCTGTTCCGGATCACGATTGATTAAACTCAAGCCACCTTTTCACCGCACACGACATTCGGACACTACTGTCGGAATACGTCCCTTGTGGCAGTCGCACAGAATATTCAGTTTTGTCGTGCACCATGGGAAGCTGATTCTCGTGGTGGTTTCCGAAATAAAGGAATGCACAAGCAAGAGCATTTATTCTCTGTGAGTTCACCATGGCTGAATGAATGAATACTAGAAACTCATCGTAGACTGCCAAAGATTTTGAAGGGAATGTGGAGACAAGATGAATACAAATGTTTTTTAAATATAGACTTTTTTCTGATTCCAAAAATAACGAAAAACTAGTATTTGTCATCAACACTGGAATACATCACATCTGGTCAGCCGGTCGCTTACAGTCTAGTTGCAGAAGTTCAAATATTTTAACGGATCCAAAGCTCAAATCGAATCCGATTTATCCGAATTCGAATTTATCCTAATCCGAATTTTCCACATACGGAGATGATCGGAACTCCATGCAGCTCCCAGACTACTCATCATTGGAAATGAATGACTTGCGGTCCGTTGCTTGTCACTTGTCGTGTGCAGTGGGAAGGTGGCTTCACACAGCTCGGAGCTGCTCAAAGACTGATTACAAGGACTATTTAAACAGCACACACACACGCATCAGTGCTGAGTCTTGTTATACTAAATTGTGAACATTACGACACGTTTTCTTTGCCTTGCCTTTATCTATTTGGATCCGTACTTCCGTTGTCAGCTTTCTACTTCACATTACAGATATTGCAATGTGTGTGTCCGCAATAGTCACATCGCAGGATATGCAATGTTGAGTTAGGATTACAGTTGTCCAAAAACCACAGGTAAAACGCTCTAGATTTGTGGAATTGCATCATGGTGAATGTTTATCATCTGCATGTGTTTTTAAAGGCCTGTCGACTATCGCATTTTAAGAGAGTTTAAAGCATTTTAGTTGTGCATAAAGAAGTCTAATAAAGATTAATTTGATTGAATAATTTATATGAGGAAGACTATGCAGTGTTATTTTACATTTGATTATTCAACTTCTGTTACTCTCTCCAGAAAAACATAACGCGTGGTGTATTTCACTGTGATATTTGCTCCATTGTGTTTATTTATGACTGTAGTTTATTTATCATATGCAGTGTTGGGGAGAATACTTTGTAAATGTATTTAGTTACAGAATACAGAATATCTGCTTTAAAATGTATTTTGTAACGTATTCCGTTACTTTGCTTAATCCTGGTACTGTATTCTAAATACTTGGAATACTTGCCCTTAAAAACAGCCTTCAAGTCTATTAAATGTCACACTATGCGTTGGTAGCAATTTCTGCAGGAAAACAGAGGGCCTCTAATGCCCATTATTGACTGATAAATAAATAAAACAATATAATTATGTTTATTAAATAATGTTTATTTATCAAAGTGTGAACAAATTCAATTTCTGTTTCTATAATAAAGATAAAAAGTGCTTGAACATAGACAGCATTACTGTCTGTAATATACAGTGTATGTATATAATATGCATTTTGCTTAACCCTTGTATTTCACAGTCTGCACAGAAAAAGAGATTGCACTGCACTGTCAGGTTTCGCTCACCCCTCTCATTCTTTAAAGAGAAAAAATGCTTGAACTTCCAAGACGTGAATGCATTTTTTCCTTTACTGCTGCTAGAAAGTTGCTTCGGTTGCGGCTCCAACCCCTCGAGCCCCTGGTCTGAATCCTTCATATTTGTACACTCAAGTTAACCAGGGCTGCCAACTTTGGCTAAGGTGTCCCGCCCACATTTGTGTCAGAAAAGCGAACGTAAATTTAAGAAGCGTAAATGAAACCTCTGAAAGCGCAACGAA